>CAMPDV010000156.1:15000-624187 GCA_946699065.1 Loxodes magnus | reverse complement strand
GAGATATATAGTAATTACTCATATATTGGTCTTTAGTTTTCTGATGCATATAAGATTCATAAACATCACGTTATGTATTATTTATGCTATAAAGTATCTTTATTAAAGTAAGTTGGGCTATCTTCAACCATAACATAGATCTAGAAGTTACTT
This sequence comes from Loxodes magnus, assembly GCA_946699065.1. Taxonomy (NCBI): domain Eukaryota; phylum Ciliophora; class Karyorelictea; order Loxodida; family Loxodidae; genus Loxodes; species Loxodes magnus. Next base: position 624,034 of record CAMPDV010000156.1, on the reverse strand, counting down.
TTAGGTTAGCTAAGTCAATTCCTTTTCTCATTTTAACCTTCCTTCATCTAATTACCATCTTAAGGAGGATGAACTGCTTATGATATTTAGGATATAGTTTTATTCATTTGCAGTCTAAGCATCTTTTTGAACATTATATTGCAATAAAAGACTATAATGGATCAAATAGAGATAATAGAAATGTAGCTGATAAAGAGACAAGATAGTATAGAATAGTTTCTTCAGTGCTAAAAAACGTGAAAATGTATGAAATGAAATTTAAGAATAAAATGCAGAAGTTAAAATAATGGACCTACTAGATTTTCTTAAATTATATTAGGATCTTTATGCAAAATACTTCCTTATAGACATTCCTAAACCTACTAAAACCGTAAATTCAAAATCTTAGCCTAAACTTTTCTATTAAGTAGCAATTATAAGGTTTACCAGAAAGCATCACGAAGCAATAGCAAAATCTATATACAAAATGAATTTTTTTTTAGAGCTTAGAATTGAATCTTTAATCAAGGAACTGTCATGAAAAGATTAATTGTTCATTGGGATAATTTTGGCAGATTTAAAGAACTAAATATAAAGCTCTATCTAAATTTTCCTTTTTCTTTGACGTTACATGCAGAGTTATAAATATATAAATTGAAAAATATTAAACATAAAATTACTAATGATTAAGCAGGAATTGGATGCTTATAACTTGACTAATTTCCATTATCCTCTCTTTTTCATTTAAGTCCAGTCCTAAGTTTGATTCTTCATAATTTTACATTTCTTTGTTTCTCTCTTCTTAAATTTGATTCTCTTATCCTTGCTTTTCTTCATTTTATCCTCATTTTCTTATTCTTCTGCCTCTTATACAAGTGAAGTGAGTATAAAAAGTCCTGACTAACTACAATTTACACCTATAATAGTTAGCTAGTTGGATTTTTTCTATTGAGCATGAAGTTCCATTTTCTCATTTTTTTCGTTGATATCTCACGATTGGCACACTAAATTTGAAGGTGTTTAAGTTTGGTTATAGCTTAGAACATATTCGACTTAGATTTTAAATTTCTTTAAATTATCCTTCTTATATAGAATCTATCATTTCAGATATTTAGTAAACAGAAGATTTAAATAATGGATATAACTAAAATCTTCCATTTCACATTAATTGTTTCTTCAAATAAAAATTACAACAAAGCATCCTTTAATATCATTGAATAGCTTAGGAATAAGGCAGAGAAATTCCCTTTACTATCATTATTTCTCCTTTAGAGTTCCAACGGTTGAGATCATAAAAAAGAAAAGACTCTAGTCTCGTAACTCTATTCTTTAGTAGGAATTTATTTCTCCTTTCATAGAATAGAAGAATTATTTACAAGATTTATCAAATTTAGATTTTAGAAGTTTTATATATAAAAGTATGATTATTTATATAGTTAAAGGTACTTCACCTAGTTATTAGACTAGGTTATACTCCTTGTTCAATGTTAAATTTTATATATTAGAACTGTTTAATTATCTACGTAAGCATTGACGTCTAATTTAAGGATATCTGGTACTTTGTTTGCTAGTTAAGACATTGGTAGATATTGTCTATATAACACTGCAGGCTTTCAGATGCTACGTTTAGTTTTACTTCTTAGTAACTTGAAACTGCTATTGCCATCTATTCTTGCCTCTCTAATTTTTAGGATAGATATCATAAGAACTGTTTCATATCTAGAGGAGAAAAACTAAGAGTATTTAAATAACTTAAAGCTTTTAGTGTTAATATTCTTCATCTAATTTAAAGGAAATTTTTTATAGAATGATCCCATGCAAAAGAACTGGTCTCTTAAGGGATAATCTTCATCTAAATCAGTAGCATCATCACACTTTAGAGTAAATTAGGTATCTCATGCTTTTCCTTTTGAGAGCTCACTATAAAATTTTAAGCTTGAGGAGCTCTGTAAACATAGATTATTTTTGGCTAGTACACTTGATCACTCCTTATACTTCAAAAATAAATGTATGGTAATTTCCTTACTCAAGTTCTTATGCCTTAATTTATATGAGCAATTTAGGGACAAAGAAGGTAGCAGATTATCAAAATCTACCAGAACTTTGGTATCAAGAAACTGTCTTTATATCTACACTTGAATTAGAAGCAACTCCATACATTATAAAAAAAATTAGCTGGATTTATTTTTCTATATTCATTATTCTGTATCATTATAACCACTGGAGATACCTTATTATTGGTTATATTTAAGTGCACTTTATCAGAGGTTTATTTTCGTTTATTGAAATAGACACGTACATCAAGTTCTAAGAATGCTCATACTAGAAATTACTATTCTTATAATGTAATGGAAGATGTAAAGAAATTACACTTTTCTTCTACTTCTTTTTTGATTGCCTCATTATATGAAGTCTATTTTTAGTATATAGCTTAAAAATTTCATTCAAATCTTAATTCTTCACTCGGAATATCAATCACTATTTTAAACAATGTGCCGTTATCCTACAAAATCATCTCTCTATACTCATTACCAGAGATATAAACCTTCATCATCTTAGTTAAACTAAAGTATAAGAAGATTAAAATTTTCATTTTACCAGAAATTTAAAATAAGAAAATTACAAATTAGACCTTCATAATGCTATCTAAGTATCTTAATTTGAATCTTTAAGTCTAAAACTATTTTACTTAATGTCTTTTTGATGAGTTAGAGATTATATTAGTTAGTAATATTCTGTTTTTCTAAAGCTTTTAAGTAGATCCTTAATAGAAATATCAGTGTCATTAAAGTCTACTAATTTTGCCTCTGAGATATATTTTTGTAATGTCTTTGAAGTTTGATATCATTTAAAATATGAGATCAGTTTAGATATGTTAATGTGGATCTGAAATTATTGAAGAGGTAAAGTCGAGAGAATTAGAAAATTTGGTTAGAAATATGGAAGTTCACGATAATAGCATTAAGGATAAAGACTAGCATGACTCAATTTTCATCAAGTGCTAGATAGTAGTATCGTAAATAAAAAGCAAAAGCAATCTCTTCCTTTTCTTCCTGTAGTAGGAGGAAGCTAACCCTTTCAAAATATTTTTGGAAAGATTTCTACCTTCGGAAACTTCAGCTAATATACTGGCTTTAGAATATATTATTCGATAATTTTTTCCTTCAGCAAAATTTTTGCTTAATTAGGAAGGCTTCAATTTCCATAAGTCTTTGAGGTATAATACAAAGCTGAGGTAGCAAAAATAAAGCAAGAAGATCTGCTTCACGCTTGATAATAAGAATTGGCAAACTAAAGAGATGCAAGCTTCGAATTGCAAGAAGAAGAACGATGCTTTGTATGCTAATAGGTGAAGTTTCGACATTACCTTGCATGGTTGTTTCCAGATTGATTGTATAATGCCTTTTATTTTAAAGAAATAAATAATTAAAAAATATAAAATAGATTCTACACTTGCTTCTGCTTAAATTATCTACTATTTATTATCTTAAGATATAAGATGTGCCATTTATTATTCCTAAAAGTCTTTCTTCTAGTTAGAATAATGAGCTAACTTTTTATATCAGCTTCTAAATAAATCAACCTCTCTCTTTAATCTATTAACTTAAATTATCTTATCTTTTCATTTGGTCTCTCATCTCTGAGGTATAGGTTTCGACATTATATATAAATGTTGTAAATAGAAAAAGAAATTAAAAAGGCTAGCTTAGTAGACTTAATAAAATAATTAAGTAGCAAAATAATCCTTTAGAAAGCTACTAATTATACTAAAAGTATATCCTTCCTATTATAAGTAAAAGCATTATAAATAGATAACTATTATTAGTATACAAAAGCTATGATAGTAGCAATATTGATTGCATTAAAGTTCTAAATGATAGACTACATGAGTATAGATAGATAGTGTTAATATGATATGGATTAAAATGAATTAACTAATAGCTAAATGTTTAATTAAGTTAATATATGAATTCTTAATTTAGAAAAGCTTCTTAGCTTTAGACTAGTATAGTAACTATCTAATTATTAATAACTTATTATTTTCTTAAGCTTTAGAATTAAACATAAATAGATTTAAACTATTTAATTCACTTTCATTATAATCAATATGGCTGAATCTAACAGGTGCAGCTCATGCTTAGTTCATTTCGACTCCTCAATACGAATTCCCGTAACCCTTCCTTGTGGACATCAAGTATGCCAAATTTGTATTCTTGAAGAATACTTAAAAGAGGGTTCAAATCAGTGCCCAAAAAGAAACTGTAGAAAAGTTTCATTTAATGATCCAAAAAGTTTAATAAACTAAAAGGGCTAATCAAGTGAAAGTAAATAAGAATATAAATAACTTCATCTTGAAGAAACTAAAATTGAACTATCTTATTAGCAGAAACCGAAACTAATAAAAGTCAAGATTTTAAGTGAAAATGAAGAAGAGATAAACTTAACAGTAGAGGAAGGAGAAACAATTGAATAACTGAAATAAAAAGTAGAAAGACTAGAAGGAATTGACGCTGATTTTTATGAACTTTATAGAGGATAAGAAAAATTAGATAGTTAGCATAAAATAAATAAAATGGAGAATAGAGATGAGGTTTAGCTAGAATTAAAATTGAAGGCTTGTAATTAATATAAATTTAAGGAGGTGAGAAAATAAGATTTAGAAGGTAAAAAATAAAGATAGAAAGTAATTAATAAAAAATTAGTTTTCGAGATAATGAGAAAATAATATGGTAAATAATATAATAATAGAATGTAAATAATAATAAAAAATTAGAAAGTATTAAATAATCAAAAATAGGAGAAAGTAAGAAAATTTAAAAAAGGCTAAAATGACTTCGAAAAAAGTTAGAAATAAATGTATAGGAGGTAAATTTTAAAAAAGTGTGTAATATATTTAACAAAAGTGAGTAATACTTTAAAAACTAGAAAGTAATAAATAAAATTTAAGAATGTAATAAAATAAATAAGATTGTAAGAATACTAAGAAAGGGAGTAATAATTAAATATAGAATGTAAAAAAATAAAAAAGATTGTAAAATAATTATGTTAAGATGGTAATTTAACAAATCCAGAAAGTAAATTATTTAATATATAGCAAGTAAAAAAACAAATAAAGGAGGTAAAAATTAAAATAAGATGGTATTTCTATTTAAAATAGAATGTAAGATATTTTAAATATTTATAGAATGTAAGATATTTTAAATATTTATAGATGGTAAGATATTTTAAATATTTATAGATGGTAAGATATTTTAAATATTTATAGAATGTAAGATATTTTAAATATTTATAGATGGTAAAATATTTTAAATATTTATAGATGGTAAGATATTTTAAATATTTATAGATGGTAAGATATTTTAAATATTTATAGAATGTAAGATATTTTAAATATTTATAGGGAGTAAGATATTTTAAATATTTATAGAATGTAAGATATTTTAAATATTTATAGATGGTAAGATATTTTAAATATTTATAGAATGTAAGATATTTTAAATATTTATAGTGAGTAAGATATTTTAAATATTTATAGAATGTAAGATATTTTAAATATTTATAGAATGTAAGATATTTTAAATATTTATAGGGAGTAAGATATTTTAAATATTTATAGTGAGTAAGTTATTTTAAATATTTATAGTGAGTAAGATATTTTAAATATTTATAGTGAGTAAGATATTTTAAATATTTATAGTGAGTAAGATATTTTAAATATTTATAGAATGTAAGATATTTTAAATATTTATAGTGAGTAAGATATTTTAAATATTTATAGGGAGTAAGTTATTTTAAATATTTATAGATGGTAAGATATTTTAAATATTTATAGTGAGTAAGATATTTTAAATATTTATAGATTGTAAGATATTTTAAATATTTATAGAATGTAAGATATTTTAAATATTTATAGTGAGTAAGATATTTTAAATATTTATAGATGGTAAGATATTTTAAATATTTATAGATGGTAAGATATTTTAAATATTTATTAGTGAGTAAGATATTTTAAATATTTATAGATGGTAAGATATTTTAAATATTTATAGTGAGTAAGATATTTTAAATATTTATAGAATGTAAGATATTTTAAATATTTTATAGAATGTAAGATATTTTAAATATTTATAGTGAGTAAGATATTTTAAATATTTATAGAATGTAAGATATTTTAAATATTTATAGTGAGTAAGATATTTTAAATATTTATAGTGAGTAAGATATTTTAAATATTATAGATGGTAAGATATTTTAAATATTTATAGTGAGTAAGATATTTTAAATATTTATAGTGAGTAAGATATTTTAAATATTTATAGAATGTAAAATATTTTTTATAGACAGTTTGTATTTAAAAACTATTATAGCTAGTATTTTTTATTATTATAAGAGGGTATTAAATTACCTCAGGCGGTAAGAATCTACTTCAGGTACCTTTTTAATTTTTGATTGTAAGAAATAATTATAAGATGGTTTTGATTTTATTGAAGCTAGTATTTGCTTATATGAGCTTGTATTATTTAACCTAAGTTAGTAATAAAATGATATAGAATGTAATATTATTAATATTTATAGGGGGTAATGATTGATTTGAAAAGAAAGTAATGCCTAATATAATTGATTAAAGAATGTTATAGTAATGATTAATATTAGATTATTTATACTAGGTAGTTATTTTTCTATTTTAGGATGTAAATAATTTAATGATAAGTAAGTTTTTGATTATAGAGGGTAATTTTTGATATAAACAGAGATGGAAAAACATTTAACAGCTTTAAATATTTATCTTAAATTAATGCTTAATTATTAATTAATTTCTAATTTAGATACTTTAGTTATTTTAAAGTTACTAAACACATTAGCATTATATTTTAAGATCTTTGCTAACTTTCTTGCTTTTTTCACTTTATTGATGAAAAATTGATTCCTATTAAGGAGATGTTGGAATTAGTAATTAAGGTAATATTTTGATAATAGCTATAGTTTTTTAGCTGATGTATTAAATTTGTTGATAGTAGTTGTTTGATTTTGAAATAATGTCTAGAAGTGTTAATTTGATATCCTTTCTATTAATGTTTAAAATAGGTTTAGTAATTTTTAAAGATAATATGTAATGATCTAATATAGTCTCTACAAAATGTGTGTTTATGAATTATAAAATAGTTAGTTTAAATAATAGTAAATAAGCATGTAGTTAGTTAGTTTGATTTAGTTATGGCTGTGTAATAAAATGTTAAAGTGTTACTGAGATATTGCTGCTGGTATTTTAAAAATTTGTAATAGATAAGTATTTAATTTATAATCTATGTAATAATATGATTAAAGCAGATGTAAGAATTTAGCTTATATAATGATTGTTATTATAAACTACTACTTGAATATGATTAATTTGAATTACTAATATTATAACACACAGTCTATACTTTATAACCCTATTTTATATTCTAATTAATATATTAACTACTTATTTTTACCTATTTATTAATATCCTCTATCTATATCTTCTATTTTATTTAATCTACTAATATTATTAGTAAGATTTCTCTAGTTTAATACTATTAAGATGTAGTGTACTCTTAAACTACTTTATTTACATATTTTATTATTAACTTCTAATTTATGTCTATAATCAGAGTTATTTATTTCTATTATCATTTCAAATCTTAAGTACACTCTAAAATTATATTATATACTAAATTATTACAAGACATCAATCAAATCAGTTACCAACAAGTGTAATTGATAAGGACAACTAGAAAATGGTATTTTGATTTTAAAAGTATAATATAGCATAATATAAAAGTAAACATTATAAACAATATAAATAACTAATAATCTAGCTAACCCTTTATAAATATAATAACAAAACATATCCTTAATTCAATTCAAAACACTATCATTTCCTTAATATATCCTAACAACATTATCACTCAAAAACTATCTAATTGACTCAATTTTATATTACTATTCAATTCATCAAAATCTTATTTTTCAAACTCAACTAGTCAGTCATAGATCAAAAACTTATTATCAACCTAAACATTATTTATATTATCCAATAAACCTCTTATCAAGCAAAAGACTAACTATTTTAACTATCAATTACGAAAAAGATATATATATAAAAAATAACAAAAATCAAACCCTAAAATTTTAAGTTCGGATTTAAACGAAAAAATTATAACATTTTTATAAATTGTTGTGAAGATAAAGTAAGAAAATAAGCAATTAAAAAAGTAAATCAACTAAAAATCGGAAATTCAAAAGGTAAACTTCTAGCAAAAGTAAATAGAAGATAGACTAAATAATTAAATTATATTAGCAATTAATAATCTAGAAAAATTAAAATAATGCAGATCCTATGGATATTGAGAAAAATCTAAAAATAAATAAATTATTTAGCAGATAAGAATATTATGATGATGATTCTACAGGAAAAAAGAGTATCTAATAAGGATATGTTAACAGTTTAAAATTAAGTAAATACTATAAGTAAAAAAATTTGAAGAAAACTTAGTTAAAATATTATACGCAAGATGATTAAATTTTTTTACGATAAAGCTATCAAGGAATGGAATTAATGAATCAATAATGGAAATGAGCAATAAAATAATGAGGAAAATATTTAAAGGAGCTATAGAATATATAGAACTAGAAGAGGAAAAAAGAAATGATTTTCAAGATGAAAATTGAACCGAAGAAAAAAAGAAGAACAAGAAATCTTCGAGCGAATTCGCAAGAAAAAGCAGAACTTTTATAAGAGCGAGTACAAGTGAACTTAAAGAGGTTAACCTTAGAAGCGTAGTGCCACTATTATTTATTTTTTGTTATTATTTTATTAACAAAAATATTTAAAATTAAAAAATATAGATAAATTTTCGTATACTTATAATATATAAAAAAAATATAATTTTCTTAACCTCAAGTTATTTAAAAAATAATATTTAGTAATAAATAATAGTTGAATATTATTAAAATAAAAAAGTTTATATCAGAAATTATTTTATCAAAAATAATTATAAAAAAGCAAAAAAAGATATAGATAAACAGAAAAAAATATATCATGTTTTTAATTAAGAGCAAATTAAAAATACATAAAAAATTAAAAAATAATTAAAAGGAAATACGAAAAGAAAAAAATTGCAACATTGATCCAAAAATAAAAAAATTATAAGCAAAAAATTTGAGGGTAAAATGTAAATACAGATAATCTGAAATATAAAATTAAAATTTTGGTTATAAAAATCAAAAACTCCTTTAATTTATCAAAGAAATACTACACATTATAAAAAAAAATTAAAATATTAATTTATGCAAAACTTTTAAATTATTAAGATAAAAATCTTAATAAAAGTAAATTATAAAGAACTAAAATTAACATTTTTCAAAAGAATAAAATAAATTATAAAAATATGGTTTGAAATAAAAAAATCTGAAAGTAAAGTAAAGAGCACGCCAAAAAACTTTAACTAATAAAAAGAAAATGAGATAAAAAGAGAATCAAAATAAAATAGAAATATATGAAAAAAAACAAAGAAAGATAAAATATGAAAAAATTTGGAAATATTTTATTTTAATTTTGGTTTGAAAAATTTTTTCTTTAAAGTTTTTTTTACATTTAATTTTACTTACATTCTTTTTTCTATCTCATTTTTGTTGCATTTATTTTAGTTAATTTATTATTTATTATCAATTACAAATAACTTTTCTATTATTTATTCTTTTTGAGATAACTTTAATTTATATTTAATTATCTGGATAGAAACAATTTTTTTTCTGAATATTTTAAAGATGTATAATTGATTAAAAAAATATATTTCAGATATTTTATGTGAAAATTCAAAAATCTTTTTAAGTGATACATAATCAATAAAATTATTTCCTTTTTTAATATTTGAATCAAAAATTTCTAAAAGAAATCCTTTATTTAAAATATTTAAATATTTTGATTATTTAATTAATGTTTTTGATTAAAGTTTTATAATTTGGAACAAAATTTTAATATTTTATAGAAAAAGATTTAGAATTATTGAAACGAATGATAAGATTTTTTATAAAAAGTACTAAGTTTTTAACTATTTAATAATTAAAAATTTTTATCATAATTCTTTTTCTTATTTTAAGTAAAATACTCAAAACCCAAAAATAGTTAATTATAAAGATGCTATAATATGTCAGGATTCAAATCAGGAATTTTCGCGGTTCCAAAAAGGTAGGAGTTAACGACATCCTAGAGAAGTTTGGACCAAAAAATGGGAACCAAAAAGGTCAACATTAAATCGAACCACCCATTTTTGAGGAAAATCCTAGGAAATATACTAAAAGGTATATGCACTCGGAAGTCTCCAATCCCATCACAGAATAGTAAATAAGACACGATTAGTCGATAAAAGTGGTGTTAGACCTCCAGAAGAGGTAAAAAACTGAAGAAAGATAAAAAGAGAAAAATGGAAAAAATTATAATTGTAGACAAAATATAATTGAGACTCATGATCTAAAAAAGAGGCCTTAATGCATTTTGCAATGTTTCACAAGACCGGGACAATTAATCATAACACTAATAATAGAAACAGAAAGAATTTATCAACAAAATAGAAAAAATCGAAGATAGCCAGCAAAAATTACAGCGTTAAATTGACCTAAAAGAATAAGGAAATGACTAAATAATAATTGAAAGAGAAAAGAACTCAAGGTTTAAACCTAAAAGAGAATCAAAAAGATACTATTATTATAACTCTTGAACGTATCTATGGAAAATATGCTAGAAATTTCAAAACTTTAAATAAGAATATTGAAACTACAAGAAGAAGTTGGAAATAAAAAGAAGATACAACAAAAACTAAAATTAAAAAGATAAAAAGAAAGAGAAAGAGAAAGATTACATTGCATCAAATTTGAAAAAATATAAAAGACTTAAGTTACCAATCATTATCTAGACGAAAGAATACCTCAGTGACAGTATGAATAACAAGATAAATATTTGTAGAGACATATAAACTTTTATATTTAGCCTCTAGAGCAGTCTAGAGGTTGGTGGGAAAGAGGTTGAAATACCTATAAGAGCGCCAAACATTTAATTTTGTATTTTTATATTAAAATATATTTTAAATATTAATTTTTTCTTATCTAATAAATTTATGACGTCTATTATTTTATTTTTAATTTATAAAAAAATAAGAAAAATCTCGAAAATTTTAAAAAAGTATGCTTAAAAATAAGATAATATTTTTGAACTTATCAGAAATAAATCTTATAAATTAAACATGCAAAAAGATAATAAAAATAATAATAATATTTTTTTAAAAATATTATAGAGCGCGTAGCACTACAATAACGCGCAGCTCTTTAATTAAAGTTCTTAAAAGTTTAAAAACGTATTATATTACATTCTTCCCTGTGCTAGCATTCCTTGGAAATTCTTGTCTCCTATAGAATCAATGTCGGAGTACTTCCCTAAAGAGACCTTATTCTTAGGCATCGTTCAACATATTGTTACTTGATGCCTCGGTCTTGAAATCCTTGACTCCTGCCAAGATTCTTTTTCAGGTTTTTACACGGGTACTTCCTGGTACCCAATGTCTTAATGAAGCACCCTCTATATATTCTATCTTCTCATATGGTAATTTTCAATTTTATTATTATATAATTTACTTCCAATTCCTGATATCAACCAACAATTGTCAACACTTAATGACAAACTACCTACAGAATCCGTATAATCCTGTAAAGCTAAGATACATTCCCCAGTTGAGAGCTTTCATATCTTAATTGTTTCATCTTCAGAACCCGATATTAAATACTTATTGTCCGATGATAGAATTACCGATTCTACATATCCTTTGTGACCTTAAGAGTACGAATTAGCTAACCAGTTAAGAAAGAGCAGATCTTTATAGAAGAGTCACCAGATGCTGATACAATATAGTCAGAGTCTAGGGAGATACCAACCGAGAAAACTAAAGATGATTGATCAGTCAAAGTTCTTAGGAGAGTACCATTGTAGAAATTCCAGATCTTTATGGAGTAGTCAAAGGATGCTGATTCAATATAGTTAGAGTCTAGGGAGATAACTACGAGTTAATGTCAGAAGTATGTCCAGTTAAAGTTCTTAGGAGAGTACGATTGTGGAAATTCCAGATTTTTTGGTTTCGTCACCAGATGCTGATACAACACAAAAAAATTTTGGGGAGATAGCTAGGGAGGTAATGTAGTTGGAATGACCAGTTATGATATAAGGCTACTCAGTAATGATGTTAGTAAGGTTAGTATTAGAAAGGCTACATTTAACAAATTTAGTATTTTGTAAATTGCATTGCTAGAAGATAGTGTTGCCGAAATTGCAGTTAGTAAATATCGCATCTGATAGACCAGCTTGAATTCAATTTAAGTTTGCAAAATTCTATTGATTTATTTGAACTTTCATGTAAATGAGTATAGTTATAACATTGGATAATTCTTACGACAACTTTTACGATTATTTAGATAACTCTATTAACTAAAATAATATTTGCCCGATATTATAGTCTTTCGATGAGGATAATTATAATAATACTGAAGCTTTCTCTGATAAATTAGATTGATTCAATGGATTTTACCTCAATTATTAGATATCGATATTTTATTGTAGTAATTGATTCAATATTTGCTGTAATTAGTAAAATGTTAGGTTATTAGTAATTGCTGATATTATATTTATTAAATTTGGATATTCTTGTAATTAAATAAAAGTTCTTTTTTCATTTAAATAATTTTACTTTTACCATTAAACAAATTATTCAGATTTAATTTAAATAATACTTAAAAAAAATTTTCTTAAATTTGATTCTAACTAAGAGGATATTCTTGGCCTATGGCTCTATCTTAATAAGAACGATTTATAATTTATTATTATTACTAAGAGACTTAATATTATTAGTTTAATTAATTTTAAGGGTGATCTTACACTTGTGCTATTTATAGATTCTATTATCTTTTACTATTGCATAAACCTCTTATCATACTATCCTAATTGAAATAAGCTTATGTTAACTATTTTACTTTTTGCTAAGTCAATAACTGATTATAAGTTATCCCTAGTTATATCATTATATTGAAGAATATTCTTAAATATTTACTCTTAAGCTTTAAACATTCAAATCTAACTCTTAACGGTTCTTTAACTCATTTATCTCTCTCAAGATCCCATTTAAATACTCTTATCTTTGCTGAATTAATTGCTGTCTCTTGAGTTGATTCTAAGGATTGATATTTTAGAGCTATTAGAAGTTCGTTTCTAATTATTCTATTCTGATAATTCCTAGCTATTTATTTTCAATTTTTTATCTTATGAATTAATCATCAGGTATTCAATTTTTCTTTCGAGTTTATGATTTCAAGTTTATAGCAACTACTAAAATGACTAAGTCTGCTGTTTTAAAAAATAACATCCTTATAGATACTCATATGAAATAATTTTGCACTAAAAAGATTCAAATGTCCAGTGGTTAGAATATTCTACTATAGCTTGAAAGTCCCGAGTTCAAGTCCTGATATTATCTTTTTATTAACTAATAAAAATAAAAACGCCCAACGTGGAGCTCGAACCCACCAAATTAAGAGTCTGACTGAGCTAGCCGGGCTTATTTTTTATAACTCATCTTAAATAATTTTTATTTGTTTTATTTGTTTTATTCTCAATATTTTTAAATGTATATATAATGTACGTTTTAATATGATTTTAAAAATAATTTTTTATTGTTTTTTTATTTTTGCTAATGTTTCGTGTTTTTTGTATTTTTTTTACTTCTTTTGTTAGTTTTGCTTATCTCTTTTATACTTTCATCTATTTTTTGTAAATCAATTTGTTTTCATTTCCTTTTTTTTTAAATATTTTTATTTATTTTTTTAATAAGGAATTTTGTTATATAGAATTTTATTCATTTTTGATATTTATTTATTACTATTTTTTTATTAGTTTTTTTTTATCCTTTATTTTTTCTTATTTTCTTATTTTCTTCTTTTTGGATTTTTTAATTTTTCATGTACAATTATTTTACATTGTATACAATTTTTTTAAGAAACGTTAATTTTTTTTAGATTTCCTTTTTTTATGTTTGACTTAGATTTAAATTTTATTTCAAGTAGATTTGTTGGATTTTATAATCTTTAATTAAGGAATTTTCGAATTAATACGCATCAGCTAAAATTAAAAAATTGTTTAAGCTACTTTTTTATTAGTAATTCAAAAAAAGTTTTATTTAATCTATCTTTTTGAATATAGGTAATATAAAAATTAAAATGAAATAAAAAATAAATAATAAATAATTCGTTTTCTTTATGTTATGGCACTTTTAGATTTCTATGGTTTTTTATATTTTTCTCAAGTCATACTTTTTTTTTCTTCCAAAAATTCTTTTTTCAAAACGGCCTTTATTTTAAATTATTTTCTCTTATCTATCATAATTAAAACCTCTATCTTTTTTTCATTCTTTATATATAAAAGATAAATTAATTTTAAAGGTTTTATTAAGAAAAGGAATGGATATGAGAACGAGACAGATTTTTTTCTAAAATTATAATAATTAAGTCTATAAAATAGGTTTGAAATTTTACTCTTATAAGTTTATATTTACTAACTTAATTTTTTTTTAATTCATTTTTGTATGATTTTTAGAATTTTTATTCTCTTTATTATAGAAAAAATGAAAAACTTCTTGTAAAAAACCTCTTCTCAAAAGGATTCATCTTACGAGCAATAAAATATATTTTAAGCACTCCAATTGCTGTAATAAGAAAATTTCAACATCCTAAGAACAGTTCAAGAACTAGAAAGAAAAATAGAGCACCTGATGTACAATTAATAAGAATAAATGAAAAATGAAAATAAATAGACAGGAAACAACAAAATAGAAGAGCTAGAGAAAAAATTCGACTAATTCGCAGAACTAACTGAAAGCATATTTTAGCAAAATATACAGGGGAATGATCTTATGGATGTGGAGAAACAGCCTGCAATAAAAGATATTCCCTATAGGAAAATACTGCGATGCTGATACTGCAAGAGACCAGGACACAAAGTTAGAAACTGCTTCTAATTCCAATAAAAACAGAAAGCAGAAAATTTAAAGCTATGAAGAACCATAAGTAAACTATATTGCACTGCGGAAGGAAGAATTTATAGAAGAAAGATGTACGCAGGGCATGAAATTCTAGAAGACGTGATTATACCAGGACAAAGAAGAAATGAACAAATGCTTGGAATGAAGATTGATTGAAACAAGATTACGAAAATAAAAAATGGAGAACAAAGCACAGATAGATATGTGCTTCAAGAAGAAGACTGGAAATGGAAATTTCAACAAAACTATTAAACTTTAAAAAGTGACGAACCTTATTGATAGGTGGGATCACTATAATTAATTATTATTATTATAGGTGATTTTTTTATTATCATGCTTTTAAACTTTCTTAGTTACTAAAGTATCTAAACTTCTATTAAGATTTAGTTTTTCAATTTTTTAATTTAGTAAATAGTTTCTTATTATTTTTATCTTTTGTTAATTATTAAGTTTGTCAAACTTTTATATTGTAAAAGCTCTGCTTTTGGTAAATTTTTCTTTGTATTTAGCTCATATAAAGAATTTCTAAAGGAAAGTTCTGTATAGGATTTAAATATTCTAATTTATATATTTTCGAAAAGTTTTTAATTTTACTATCTTTTTAGTGTAAATATTAGAGACTTTGAGTATGAATTAAAAAATTGGCTTATCAAAGATATAAATGTAATAGTGTTAGTGATGAGGCTTTTTTGGTATCTATGTCCAAATTAAAGTACAACTAAGCTAAAAAAGATTAAAGCCATCTGTCCAGTTATTAAAATTATTAATAAGAAATATAAGATATAAACCTTAAACTAGGGAAACATTTTTTAGATCATATAAAAACAAATTAAAGTTTTACATTTTTCTGACCTAAATCATTAGATAATAATTAGAAGTTTGAAATCAAATTAAGAATATAATTTGAAATTTTTAGTTAAACATGAAGAGCTTTCTGTAATTTATAACCAGTTTCAATGAAATAGAATTAATTCCAATTAAAGAAATAAAAAAATAAAAAGAAGCAAAGAAAGGCAAATATATCGGAACAAGTTATAGATTAAACAACAATTTTTTGGCTTTACGTGTATTTAGATAGCCTTTATCTTAACATTCTTCACATTAAAAGCCTTAATTATAAATATTCTTGCTAGTTTATTGACTCTTTTAATTTAAAATCTTAAAAGCAAAATGGTAGTATGATTATTAAAATAGTGATGAAAAGAAGCTAATGTAAGAAGTAGCTATAATAATAATTAATAAAGAGATTGTTCAAAGAACTATAAATAAAGTAAAATAATAACAAGTAAAATAATGCTAAATTAAACATAGTTAACTATATTGCTTATATCATTTAATACTTTGAAGATTATTAATAAATTTAATTTTAATTAAAAAGATTCTTATTTAATAAACAAATAAAATATTCTATTTTTAAAAGAAATATTTGGAATACTTAAAAAACTTATCTAAAATCCTATTTCTACCAGTACAAGCTGAGCAACAGCATAAAAAATAAAAAATAAATAAAAGCTAGTAAAATAGAACAACTTAGAACAATAATCAATAGGGAGATATTCGATATAACAAAATTTAAAATTTTTATGTTAAAATAATCTATTTAAGCTGAATCACTAGTGAGGAATTAAGAACACTTGAAATCGAACTTGTTAAAAAGAAAATCTTATTTTCTAATGTCTATTTATAGATACTTAAAGTCACTGAAATAGTTCTGCTCGGATTAGAATATTTGGACCTTATCATCTTTTTTCCATACTTATTTTTGATTTAAAGATAGTTCAGAATCCATTTCTTTTCACGCACTGAATACTGTAAATGTCGTGCTTTTAAGAATATTCTTTTTAGGATTAAAAGGTAATTTCATTCTTGATTAATCAGAAGTAGATACGATAAAGACATCTCTTGATTTCTTCTTTCTATTTTAGCTATAGATCATTTTACACAGATAAAACCCTTCTAGTTTTTTTCCGAGCGAAAAAATCAAATGTGCTATAGAATAAGAATCTCCTATCAATTTAATTATTTTAAATAGAAAGATTCATCTTTCATCTCTTCTTTATTTTCTAAATATTTGCTAGTCTTTTTTTGGTATAGATAAGTGTTTTTTAGTTGTGGCTGAATATTTTCCATTTTATTTTTCTTTAAAATTTTAAGATTAACTAAAATTAAAAAAGTTATTAAGCTAGATTACATCTAAAGCATTTAAAGAGTTAAAGTTAAAGTTAAAGGATAATTAAAGTGATTTAGTTAAGCTACTATATTTAATATCAAAAATAATCTTAAATTAAAGAAAAACTTTAACTCTTTATAAATAATAACCTTCTCTAGTTTTAATATTCTAAGTTTCTTTTTGCTATTCTAAGCTTATAAGTCTAACTTAATTGTATTTTAATTATTAGTTATGTGAACTATAAATAATTAAGTTTTAACTTGTAGATTCTATTATTCAATCTTATATCCAAAATAAAGACGCTATTTAAATACTTGAGGTAAATAAATTTACCATAGTTTGCTATATTAGTGATTAGATCTATATTTCTTTTATTCATTTATTCTAGCTGTGTATCAAGCTAAGTAGTTTGCTTGTTTTATTTAAATCTTTTGCATTTTTCTAATATTTTAAGATAATTTTCAGCTAATGTAGTTCATTTAATTATTTAAGTGGAAATATTGCTTAATAATAAAAATAAATAGAAAGCTAATAAATATATAGTAATAGTATAAGATACCTATTGATTAAGATTAACTTAAGAAAGGAATAATTAATTTATTAGTTACTTTTAAAATACTAAGCTTCTTAATATTAGTTATCTAGCCTTAGTTAAATTACTTATATAAGCTTACTAATGCTATTATTATAATTTCCTTTATTTAGTTTATAATACTTTATTATTTTAGCTATAGACATTTCCTTATAATTAAAACCATTAATATCTATATATTAGTTAGTACTTCTTTATCTATTATTAATATAGTTTATATTTTAAATAATGCTAAGAATAATAATTTAAATATAGTTAACTTAAAGACTTGTATTATGTCATTTATTTTTAATTCTCTATCTCTCTGCAAAATTCAAAGGCTAGTTTTATAATCTCCTAATTTAGCTTAAGATATCTTTAATAATTTTGTGAAATCATTGTTAAAAATTCCTAAGTTCCTTTCTATTAGTATATGATAACAAAATTTTATTAGAAGAAATAAAATTGGCTTTCTAGGTTGATTTTGATTTTTAGATGCTTTTATTTGAGTCTTATTTCCTAAATTTTTTCTTATTCTATCATTAAAGAACTTCCTCTAAATTCTATTTTTTCACTTCCAATTAATTGAACTAAAGGCTGTAGCTCATTATATGGTCTAAAATTATCTTGCTTCGTTATTTTTGCCACTTTTTTAATTATTTAATGAGACATTTCTTTTGTTTTACGAAGATTTTTCTGAATTCTCAAATTCAAAATTCAAACTGATTTTAATATTTCCTATTTGTTTATTTTATATTTCTTAGATTTTACTTAGAAGGTATTAAAACATTTATTGTTCCCAGTTAAGTCTTTTATTTCTTTAATTTAAATGAAATAGGAAGCTTTCTTTTATTTAATAAAGATTTATATTAAATTGAAGATATTCAATTAATATATTTATTAATAGAAATACTTTTATCTAAGAAGTCTTCTACTTTTATTATTTTTCTTTTTCTTAAAATTATACTAATTCCCTTTATCTAAAATTGAGTCTTATTATTATTATTTTAATCCATTCCTTATTTTTAAATAAGATGATATTATGATTTTGCTCTAATGCTTTATAGCAAAAAGATTGGGATTTAAGTACTATTAAAAGATAACCAAGCAAACTAATGTTCTTATTCTAAATAATTCAATGAATGTTAAAGGTATTAGATAAATCAAGTTTATTTGAAGGCTTAAATCATTATTTCATATCTATAACGTGTTCCTAAGTTCTTCCTTTTTCCTCTTCTATTCTCTTTTAGTTATTTTTGCTTTTTGGAGTTCTTGATGTTCCAGCCAATTGAGAATTTACTTCGATACAACTTTCAGCTAATCTCTTTAATTAAATTCAATGCTTTTAAACATCTTATTTGGAATATTCTTTTCTGTTTAAAAATTTTTCTTTCAAATAAATCTATGTATTTTTAAGGATCGACATCTCAGCATGATACCATTTAAGAATTTTCAGTGGAACTTGAAATTTACACCTTTAAGTTTTATTTAAATTAGGTTATAATTATACATATTAGTGATATTAAAGTGTTCTCATCTTAGTCTTCATTTGTAACTTCTAATGTTTATATTATTCTATTAAGAATTAAATCTCTTCCTCAATCTTGTAAGTTAACTGTTCACTACTTACTTATGAATATTATCACAAAATAGAAGGTTTAGCTGATTCTATAACTAATCTATAATAAAATTTAGTCTCTACAGCTAATACAATCGCTTAGTAAGTTTTATTAAGTTGATAATGATTTACTTGCTTCAATAAATTAAGGATTAGCTTTTCTTCTTTTTTTTATAAATTTAATTTAAAAATTAATAAAATATAAGTGTCTTTTTATTAAAATAGAGCCAAGAAAAGAGTTAATTAATAACCTTTTATTACAGTGAAGTCTTAAATTATTAAAAATTAATAAAGTAATTTAAGCTTTTTAAGTGAACAGAAAATAGATAGTCCAAGACTACAATTATAAAAAAAAATTAGCCTGAATATTTACCTATACAGCTAAACATTCCTATATATCTCATTGGAGATTAGATGAGAAGTAAAATTTATAAAAGACGGAACTGTATAAAAAGTGTAATAATATGAAAAACAATCTATATTGCAAGATGCATAAATAATAAAAGAGTAAGTTTTTATAAATTTAGAAAAAATTAGAAGCATAAAGCTAATTAGAATCTTAATTAGTAAGATAATAAGACTAATTAGTTCATCAATTGAAGAAACTTTTAATAAAGAAAGTAAAATTTATAATAAATCAGAGGAATATTAATTATTAAGGAAATTTAAGAAAATAAGCTAATACCTATAGGTACTAAAAGATAATAACCTGCTTATATAAATTAGTCTTCATTGATCTTCAAATTAATATCCTAAGATTTATTCTTAGATATTATATTTCTCAGCTGTTGGAATTTTTTAATGCAAAAATTATAAAGTCAAGAAATAGAAGAGCTATGAAAATGTACAAAATAATTGAGAAACACTTAAGAAATAAAAAAATATGCAATTAATTTTGCTAGAATAATTAAAGGCAAAAAAATAAATTAAAATTTAGGTTTGAAAAAACTCTAAAGGCTTAAATAAGCCAAAGCACGCACTCAAAATTATAATAACATCTTTATAAATCTCAATTAGAGATCTATTTCTTGTTCTTTTAATTTTTGTTCGAATTTCTATAGTGATATATCGAATGTAAGTTCTACTCATTAAACAAGTATTGCTTGAATTTATGGTTATTCAACTTTTTTTCTAGTTTTCTTTTCATAGTTATGTTTATATTCACCATTCATTATATTTCTTTTTCTTTTAGCGCTGATATCTAGCAGAAAAATTACACAAAATAACTTTATCTAAATATTTAGGCCTTCTTTTAATTTTATGGCATCTTAGTTTTTTTCTTAATATTTTCTTTTTATTATTGCTATTTCTCTCATTTTATCTTTTGTTTTATTTTATTTATCTTTACTAAAATTGTTTTATGCAATAGCTATTTTTACAATTTTTCAGCTTTTGAAGGTAATTTTCATCAAAATTGCAATATAAAATTCCAGCTTTAACTTAAATATAACTTGCTTAGTTATAAATTTTCTAGGTGTAATTTATTTTGGTTGATTTAATGAAGTTCTAATTTTCTTAGATTATAGATTTTCATTAGCTTTTAATCATATTAGTCTTGTTATCCTTTTCTTGAATAATGTTTAACTAGCTTTAATTTTATTGTTAAACAGCAACACCTAGCATGATTAAAAATGAGATCCTTAATTATATAGTAAAATAGCTTATTAATAGAATAAATTGTTAGTCTTAGTTAAAGAGATGTAAAGTGAGTTAAAGCTAAAGGCTTAATATTAAGAGAGATAGTAAATTTAGTATAAATAAGTAATTTTTAAAGGTTTAATCCATAGCTATTATATAAGGTAGCTCGTTTTTAGTTGTTAGAGACTTAATTTTAGTTTTAAATAAATTGATTTAAATAATTAGAAACTTAATTTTAGTTGATTGATTTTATAATGGTAATTGATGTGAGTATCTGAGTAATATAAATGAGATAATGCAATCTAATACAATTTAAATAAAGATAAGTGGTTAAAATAAGATATAATTTTAGCTTATGCTTGGCTTTTAATTAAGCATAATATAATGAATTAATTAAAAAAACATTTTACTCTAAATTTTAGTTCTTAATTCATTTTCACTATCCGTTAATCTTTTTTTCACTTATCTTAGATTATATTCAACTTTCTCTAAAATTTCTCTTGCTCTCCCTTGCTTAGTTTCTATTTCCTTTTTTAGTTAATTCATTATATAATCATGTATGTTCATTAGATCCCAAAAAAAATATTTGCCAATTACTTTTTATTATGATAAATTTCTTTCAATGTATCTTTTCTTCCTTTTTTTAATATTTCTTTAATGTAATATTTTACTATAAAGTCTATTTATTACTTCAGTTTTTCTTATTTATTACGTATTCAGTAATCAAATTTGTAGCTGCCTCATATATGTGTATTAGTTCAAAGTTTGGTAGATCTATTAGTTCTAATCTGTTATTGAGGTAAATGTTGTACAATTAAAATTTACATCTTTCTCTTTCTTCCATATATTATTCTCATTTACTTATGATGGGATTTTCGTCTTATACTCCAGTATTGCAGAATTTACAAATTATGATGGGCTATGAAGCAAAACATAGAGAATTGTTGATTAGGAATAATAAGATATAGAATAATAGTATACTAATAAAATTTATCAAGAGTAAATAATAATCTATTAGATTAGTTTTAAATAGCTTGTATTAGCTAATCTAATACTTATATTATCTCATACTTACTACAAAGAAATATATTATGTTAAGTTTACTCTTTCTATTAATTCAGAAAATAATAATAGAAGATAGTAAAAATATGCTTCCTTTATTAAAAACTTAGAATTTTCTTAATAGCAAACAACTTATTTTAAGAAAGAGAATATTAATAGTGGTAACTATGTTTTTTTGATAAGTATAGAATAATAGAATTAAGTTTTTATCTTTAAATAATCTAGAATAATTTAGGTATTATTAGATTGAAATGATAATTACAAAAATAACATAAATAATAAATATAATATTAGTTTGCTATAAAAAGAGAAAGTTATTTAAATCTATTTATTACATTTATATAACCTATTTTACTTAGAATCAGCATTAAAATAAATTATATTAGATTATTATTATAAGAGAGACCTTTATAAATAAAAAGTTTTAATGAAATAGTAGTAAGAAAGTGAGCAATTAAAAGATTCTATCTTATAAATTCTAAAAATGCTTTATTTTAAATAATTATTTTTTTAATATCTTTTTAAGCTAGTTAATAGGAAACTTATTTTATTTCATTTTTTTAATTATTAAAAAGCTTAAATAAATAATTTTTTGAATAAATGTAAGAGAAAAGAAATAATTAATAGCAATTGTTTTTAAAAGAATTGTAATATTTTATTTATCATTTAAAAGGGTCTACAACGATATAAGGTTTTCTTATTAAGAGTCTTTTATTTAAAGCACAAATAAGTAGTAACTAATAAATGTATATTAAAGTTATTATAATAAGGATATAATTCTTCGTTATAAACTTTTGATATAATAATTTATCCTTTTATTTAAAAGTAAAAAGATATAAAATAATTAAAATTGTAAAAGCATGTACACTATTAGTTTAATATCTTGTCTTGTTTTAAGACAAAATAGAAAAATCAATGTTTAAGAAATAAGATATTTATAAGTATGCTTATTAAATTATTTAATTGTTTAATTGTATTGAAATTAAGTAAGTAAAATTTATTGAGTTATTTTATTTAAATATTTATTAAAGTAATTTATAAAAATTAAAATGGAGAAAAAAGAAAAAAAATTTACTAAAAGTATTTTTTTAAGAAAACTCTTAAGAGCGAGAAACCACATTTTAGGGAAAATAACTCTACTTCATTTTAAGTATGAAATTCTGCCTAACTTATGCTACTAAAAGTTAATAAATAAGATCAGTTATGACCAAAGTAAAGGTATTTCTTTAATATTTTTTAGACAGAGTCCTCACTGGTCACGTTTCTTCTGTTGGTCGGTATCCATATCAAGTGACCTGAATTGAATTGTATCAGGTTCATCATATCCTGAATATTCGATAAAGATCTGGAATTTCCAGACAGGTGCTCTCCAAAGAACTTTAACGGGACATACTTCATAAGTTTACTAGGTAGTAATCTCCCCTGATTCTAGCTATATAGTATCAGGATCTGGAGATTCAACCATAAAGATCTGAAATTCATAGACTGATTCTCTCATAAGAACTATAACAGGACATACTGATATAGTTAGATCGATAGTAATCTCCTATGACTCTAGATATATTATATCGGGATCTTACGATGAAACTATAAATATTTGGGATTTCTAGACTGGTCAGCTTGCTAAATAAAATTAATTTAAAGAGCTGCTTACTAACGAGAGTGCTACTCGTTCTATAATCCAATTTATTTATTTATAAGCTTTACTATGTTAACTACTTCTATTAAGAAGCTTCAAATTACTATTTACAAATTTATAGTCTAATTTTAGTTTTTATTTAAATTTAGAAGAAATAAATATCTTTAAAATAAATAATTAATAGATAAAATTTGAAGCAGCACCTCAATGACGATCAGCTCTTTAAAAAGATTTTAAAATAAAATAAATTATTTTCTGAAGTCTTCCATAGTGCTAGCATTCATTTGTGAGTCTTGTCTTCTATAGGGCCATTATCTGAATGCTCCTTAAGAAACCTTAGTATCTGGAATCTTTCATCATTAACACTACTTGATACCTCTTCAGTCTTGTCTTCTCTTGGCTCCTATCAAGATTCTTGCTCTGTTCTTTGCCCATGGGGTATTTCCTAGTACCAGAGTTTAAATAAACTCAGTTGGTGGATTGTTCCTTCCTATTTAAAATGAAATTAGTAATACATATAGAAACTTTTGAACCTATTCTTAAAACTTTGTCTTCGGTAAAAGCATTTAAAAGTTACTAAGAAATAAAAATTCGTAAGGTTGAATATTTCATATTTTAAGAGCTATTTAGTAATAAAGAAATAAGAGAAAAGCTATTAGCAGTATAAAAGGAATTTTAAATAAGAAAAGCAGCTTATATAATCAAAAGAAGGTATTAAAAACTATTTAGAGCCATACTTAAGTATAACTAAAATCAATCTTTAAGTATTTATTTATAATTTTAGGATATTAATTATTAAGAGTCTATAATCTATTGGCTTGTAATAATAGTATTAGAGTAAAAATAAAAAGGAGAAGATTATGTAATCTCAGTTCTAAAATTGAAGAGAAAGTATAAGATTAGCATTCAAGATATAATAGAAAAATTTGATTAGAGATGTAATTCTATATTGTTATAAGGGTAATAACAGTACTGTGATATAATCTGAGATTTATTAAAGTTATTTGAAAAATTAATGAAATAGATATACAATAAGTATTGTTAGATTATAAGCCTTAAAGCTTAAATAATGATAAACTATTAGCTAGTTTGTTATTATTTATTGGTTCGTTGTTGCATCCTTATCGTTCATATCTGTAATCTGAGTCTGCATATAAATATTTAGCTCTAGTATTTAATTTATAAAGGTAGTTAATAAGAATATGCAAAACAAATAGATTTGAAAACTATGATGACTTTTGCCTTGAAATAGATTTGATTTAGTTAGTTAGTTCCGAACTAGATATAAATAATTGGATTTAGTTTGATTTAAATAATTTGTATTAAGTTGCTTATTTTAAAAATGAAGAGAATGATATAGCTGCATTAAATGAATTGCTTAATTAATTAGATATATAACTCCTTTTTGTTGTTAATGAAATTGATTAGTGTTATTTTATTGTTTTTATAGTGTAAAATTGAATTGGTAACTAAAATATAGGGAATCTATAAGCATTATTAGTTATTAAAATAATCATATTAATTAATTTTTTCTTTATATTTTTTATTTTAATTTTATAATTTTTATTCCATTTTTACCTATTTCTATGTAATTTTCTAGTGAAAAATAATGGTGATATTGAATGTATTTAGAAACAAATATTCTAAATTTGTCTAAATAATTTTAAGTTCTTAATTACCTTATAATACCTTAAATTATTTTACTTTTATCTTACTAAACTTTTATTACTGCATTTTTTATGTTTCCATCATATTTTTTAAGATTAGCAGACTATTAATCTGATCATTTTGTAATTTATTAAATAAATAGTCTTTCAAATTGATGAAATTATAATTTTAATATTTTCATCATTTTTGCTGATTGACAGTTTTTTAAATTTGCAAAATAGTAATTTAATAGCTATAAGTTTCCTATAGTACGTTTTTCTATTAAATTTAGTTAAATCTTTATTTATTAATTAATAATCAATATATTGCATTTAAGATTATACCTTTAATACTTTATAAATACCTTAAACAATACTATTTTAACATAACTATCTCAAATTCAAAACTACATTCAATTACCAAAATTACTCATCTCATATCAAAAAACTAACAATAGTACACACAAACCTACAAACACATAACCATCCAAAATTAACATACACAAATCTACACTCAATTCCTTAATTCATTACCTAAATTAAACATTTTTACACCAAACTTAAACAACACCCAAATCCTTAGAGAAATGGCTAAAACATTTTAGCCCTTATCGACAAAATTTAGGATCTAGAAAAATAAATATATGCTCTTGCTAGGACCATGAAAAATAAACACAATAAAAAAGGATCTCATACAGCACGAGGACGATAATGAAATCCACATAATGGACAGATAAGTGAAGACAAGAATATTTCTATAGATAGACAAATTTAATGATAATTGAAGAACAGTAAGACGATAATTTTGCCTATACGAAAATTAAATTATCCATTTAGAAAATTAAGAAAAAAAAATCGAAAAAATCGAATAGAAAAGCATAATAAGTTAGACTATTCCAAGTGATGCTATATTAATATAAATTAAACAGTCAACAATCAAAATATAAACAAATTTGAACCATAAAAAGATTAAGAATGTAGAATTTGCAATAAGATAGGACTTCATTGGAAAAAATGAAGGAAAGAGAAAAAACTGAAAGATAAGTAATGAAATATGATGATCTCCATTTATTCAATATCGTTCAGGAACATATATAAGAAGAAGTAAAGAAATTCTAATTTGTTCAATCAATCCTTAAAATATGAAGCCTGGAGTAGATAGAGCAACAAAGGAATAAATATTAAGGTAGGAACGAAGTGAAAAATATTATTATAAAGGATTTATTTTAAAAATATTGATTTAAATTTCCTTTTTAATTAAATACAGCCATTTTTATAAAAGCAAGGTTAATATTTGCAAAATGATGATAATTAAATTTGCCAGTTGTAAAATAATAAAAATGAATATAAATTTGTATTTAACTATTTTAGCAAGTATATGGATGTTTACTATATACATTAAAAGTATTAATAATAAGAAAATGTAGAATAAATGTATAATTGTAAAGCTATATTTTATTTAATAAATTATTGTATATAAATATTTTTTTATTTAAATATAAAAAGCAATAATTTAAGTTGTTAATACTAATCAAATATTCAAATATTATCCTTAGTTTAATATCTTATTTTCAATATACAATCCTACCTGTCTCTAGTTTATTCAATCATACCTTTTAATTTTAGTCTATCACTTTTATGCATATTATATACATTTCTAGATCAAACAATCAAATTCACAATTTTTACCTATCATTTTCTTATAACTCATTTATTCCCCAGCAGAACCAGCTGATACAAGTATATGAACTAAAGGTGCTAGAGTAACTAAAATAACTAAAGTATCTTACTAAAAGTAAGTAAAGCAAATAAGGCGAGTAAAAGCCGCGTAGAGAGATAAAGAAGAGATAGATGGGGTGACTATGAAAAAGTCTTAGCAGATCATAAGGAAAGCTTACTCTTATGTATACAACCCCAGGTCAATATTTATTGGTCTACAAAGGATCTGTCCTTTCTGCTTGCATGTGATTACTCGTCTATTCTGCTAACAGAAATGAGGAGAGCTTGGGGATATAAAAAATATTGTTTTCATAAGTAAATAGAAGGCGTCGCTCCCAGATTAGATTCTGACTTAGAGACGTTCAATCATAATATATGAAGATGGTAGCGTAACCAAAAGGCTGTTCAACCAATGGCGATACCAGAGATCTGGACCAACGGTTCCTCTCGTATTGAGTTTTATTACTATGGCAATGCAGTAATTAATACAATAAAATTAAACTGGTTCACTACGGACTAAACCCAGGTCACATTTCTTTTCGACAGATGAGCAATAGAACACTTGGTGAATTCAGCTTCACAATGATAGGAAGAACCGACATCGAATAATCAAAAGGCAACGTCGCTATGAACGCTTGGCTGCCACAAGCCAGTTATCCCTGTGGTAATTTTTCTGACACCTCTGGCTTAAAACTCATAAAAGATAAAGGATCGATAGGCCATTATTTCCCAGTTCATCCTGACACTGAGAGGTTGAATGAAGCCAGCTTTTCCCCTTTTGATCTGTGAGCGGTTTCTGTCCGCTCTGAGCTGGCCGTAGGACACCTATGTTATCTTTTAACAGATGTGCCGCTCCAGTCAAATTCCCTACCTGGCAGTTTCTCCCATCCAGTTACATTGCTAGAAAATTTCTGTATCTGCTCTTGGTAGGGGTTTGAAGCCTGACTGCTCATAACGATGGAGCTCCCTAGTAGCTGTGCCTGGAGCACAACAGGATGTCCCTGTTATTCCATAAAAAGAGAGCGTCAGATCGTGCAATCGGAAAGAGTTTCCTGTCCAAAAACTCTTTTATTTAAAATTAATTTAATAGTTCTGCACTTACAATAGTAACTATCTCTTTCTATCACTTTAATGATTCTTATGATAATCTTATTGAGATACTTCACATATCCCTTATCCTAAATACAATATAAAGTTAGAGACTGATAATTATCTTTACTTATACTAAATAGTTTTTAATATTCTCTGGTTATTTTATGAAGGAACGCTTTGCAATTATTAGGCTTTAGTGTAATGATGCTATGGTTTCTACATTTTAACTTTTATTAAAGCTTATAAATATCTTTCAAACATCTCTTACAATTGATTGGCATTCTAACTTGTTAGGCCTTTGAGCTCTTGATGAAACAGTTGTTGACATAATTAAGACTTAGCAGATTGAGATTTTATTTGAATCTAGTAAAAATAAGTTTAATATTATTCACATAGATAACTACTATTTAAACTGAAGGAAATAAAAGTAGCTTAATTAACTATAATAGGCTATTTATTAGTTAAGATATAATTAATAGTTACTTTTAAAATTATACCATTAATGCAAGAAATTTCCCTCTAATTTGTTATTTACTTATACAAACTTAGTTTGCAAACATGTACATAGAAACTGATAAAGAGAAGAGCAAGATTATTTAAAAATAGTACCATATGCTTAGAATTATAATAAATCCTTAAATGCTTTAACTATATCTTACAGATTTTAGAAGCTAAGTATTTAATAACCTCAACATTACAAATATCCAATTAGACTAACCTATCAAATTTATTACCAAGTACTTTCTAACCTAGAATTCATGCTTAATTTTATAATGCATACTCCATATATCAAGAGGATAAGTTAGAAGAGATATTTAATTATTGTATTTTCTTAATTGAGATATAGTAGTAAGGAAGATATTTGAGAGCTTTTAGTAATTTAAAATAAAAAAAAAACAGATAAGAGGAGACAAGGAATGGAAATATTCTTAGAGCTCAGCCTTTAAATCCTTATCTCTATTTTTCTTTATTAGTAATATTCTATTTGAGATAATAAGAGATTTAATGCTTTTAAATAGCAGATAAACTTTCCTCTCTACTTTCCTTAAAATTCTTCATATCCTTTTCGTTTATTAATATCCATGGTGCATATTTTCTCTACTTTAATCGTTTTTATATTTCTTTTCAAGTGTTGTTTAAGTTTCCTTAATTAATTTCATCTAGAAAAATATTTAATTGATTTTTTCTATCTTTTTTTTGATGCAATCTAAACTTTCTCCTTACTTCTTATCTCATTTTAATATAATTATCAATTTATTAGCATCTTTATCTAATTAGATATTTTACTTATTTCGCTTGCTATTAGAAATATTTTCTTAGTTTTTTTCTTTCTGCTGTATATTATTATTTTCTCATTTAATTTGTTGCAAAGCCACATATTGCTTTGGTCGCTTCTTGAACGTATTCTGATTATTTTTCATAGTATGCTTCGCTATCTAAAGTTTCAAATTCGCTAATATCTCTTTTTCTCTAATCTTTCTTTGAATCTCTCTTCAACCTTTTTTTGCTTTAATATTTGAAAGCTTATCCTTTTAATTTATGGGTTTTTTCTAAATTCTCCCGCAATTTTTAACTTTATTTTGACTGGCTAATAATCTTCTATTGGTCTCTTTTTATAGAATTTTGTGCTGATAATTTTAGGCGCTATATATTGATCTGTTAAGACTTAATCTATATTTAATTTTTCTTTCCCCTTTGTTGTGATAAGGTTGGATCTTTATACTCTAAAAAATAATCTTTCATCAAGTTAAGTAAGTACTAGACTGTATTATTCTGTTCATACGATAAAAATTGGGGAATATGCGCATTAAAACCCCTAATATTAACATTTATAATCCTCTGCTGTTTGCTGCTATTATGTATTATTATTGATTTTCATAAAAGGGTATTAGTTAATCAGAGTTGGATGTTATAGTGCTATATACGTTTATCAATGCTATCCAATCATCAAGTATTAAAAATATTAAACTTCTTCTCTAAAATAATTCTGCTTGATTGAGATTCGCTATATCCAATACTTTGGTTCTGCTGGTATCTCCATCTTTTATATAAAATGCTACTCCTTTGCAGTTTTTTGTGCTCAATTTTATAATTGCTCTGAATCCGTATATATAAGATATTTCAGCAGTTTTATCCACAAATATTTCTTTAATCGCCATAATTTCTATATTCTTTTCACATATGAACTTGCTTAATTTTTCCTTGTTTTATTTTATTCCTCTGACATTTGCTATACCTATGCTTAATTCTTTCTATTTTATTATTTTAGTATTTCCTTGTACTTCCTTGTACTTCCTATTTTTCTTACTCCTCCTACCCTGCAATTTTAGTTCCTCTTCTTTAATAGCGTGAAAACCAAATCATTCTAATGTTTATTATTTTTCCTTTACTTATGTCTTTAATTTTTTTACTTGAAACTGTCTTCATTGCCATTATATTTTTTCTATCTTTTTTGAGACAGCATTGTGTTTATGTATACTTCCTTCCTGTCACTGCTTTCTAGTTGTTTCAGTTTTTTTGCCATATTTCCTATTTTATTTTCTGTTTTTTATGACGATGATAGTTTCGTCTCAGTTTTATTTATTTAATTTTGTAGTTAAATATCTATTAAAGTATATCGCTTTTAAAGTCACTTTAATATGGCTTAAACTTGTTGCTTCTTCTAAAAATTCAAAGTAGCATTTTATTTTAAGGTTAATTTTCTTCAGTTTTCTCATCTTTCTTTTCCTTCACTATCTATTTCTCTTTATAGTAGGAGTTTTATTCCTGATTTCTGAATGCATCAACCTGATTTTTACTTCCTTAGTATTCAAATTGCTTCCTTTATAGCTTTTTTTCTAAAGTATCAATTTGAGCTGAGCCCTTTTTGGTTACAGTTCATAAATTTTAAAATTGAAGGTTAGCAATACAACGATACGTGTATGGGATTTCCAGAATGACTCAAGTAAGGGATTTACCTTTCATCTAAATTATCTGGTGTATTTTCTGTGTCTTTGATCTCCTTCAATCCTAAATAAGTTTTCATTTTCCCATTGGCTCACGTTGTACCTTTTACGGTTCCGATCTCTGTATATACTATTTTCCGTACTGCTACAGATGAGTTTCTACCTGGTTCAAACTTGAATACATGTTAAGTGTTCAATGAATCGGGTAATTCTTAATGTTTTAGAATTCCTCTATGTTTCTTTACTTTTTTGGCATTGAAAAATTTCTACACTTCCATTTTTAACTATTTACGAATTGAGAGAGTGTTTCTTTATTTTTTAATTACATAATAATTATTCCTGCCTGAAAGATTTTCACACTCTAAATATTTTTACCATATTTTTAATTCAAACATTTGAGAAATGCTTGAATGATTTCATTTTCTTGGATTTCTGATGGACTGAGTCTTTGGTTGTAGTATTCTTCTTCTAAAAATTTATTGAAATAGGTAACTCCTACTCTTTTAGCAGTTTTGAGCTGCATATTCTCGACATCATTTTATGGTATTTGCTCGTTCTTTTCTTCTTCCATTATAATGATTTGCACAGAGCTGTGGTTTGAGTCGATGTTCTAAATTATCTACTTTTTTTGATAGGCTATTTAGATTTCTATCCTTATTTTTCTGCATTACTTCTAGTAGTTTAAATATTTAGCGACAGAGTCTTTTTTCTTAAAAATAATATCAAAAATCTTATTAAGTTGTAAAGCTCTTTCATGCATTTTTTAAATTTAATAAGCAGTCCCGATTTGAGATTGGCGGCATGTGAAATATAGGATAGCTACTTGATATAATAGCTTAATATTGTAGTATTTAAGTAAATAAAGTAATAATGTAATAGTTGATATTATTGAGTGTATTTTTGATGGTAACTGTTATAAATTACCTTTATAGCTTTTGTAATCTAAATAATAATAAAAATGTAAGCGTTACCAAAATGCTTAATCTGCTTAGAAGATTACAACTTAACTAATGCTCTTCCAACTGTATTACCTTGTGGACATATTTACTGTGGTTTGTGTTTGAATACTGAGTACTGATTATAAGGCATAATGTAATGTCCTATTTGTTAAAAAGGATTCCATTTTAGATTTGATGATTTACCTTAAGAAAGTGATTTAATAAGAATGATATTTTAAAACTAATAATACATATAAAAGATTTAAGATGCTAGATAGAAATTAAAAGAGATAAGGAGGTAAATTATGGAAAAATCTAAAACCATTACAACCAAATAATCAAACATTAGTAATACTCTCATAATACCACTAACTAATATCATCATCAATCATTAACCAACATTTATCTACCAAAAATAACACTCAAATATTATCTAATTCTACTAATCACTAAAACCAACTATACTCTAATATAACTCATAACCACCTACAATACTAAAGTCTAAATTAACTTACAATCTAATAAGATACAAACTATAACACAATACTAAGTAACCAAATATTATTTAGACTAATTAACATAAACTAACCTAGCACTTTATATAATCTAACTATATTCACTTTTTTAATTGATAAATTTAAAAATTAAGTTTATTTAATATTTAAACAGAGTAATTACGATAAGTCTAAGTTTAAATTATAATTCCAGAAAGAAATAAAAGTATAGAATATTAAAATAAGTTATATTTAATTGGAGGATATAACGAAAATTAAAATAAAGGAATAAAAGAAACTTGATAATTTGATTATGAAGGTAATAGAATAAAACTTAGTGATCTAAATATGGGAAGAGGTGGTTTTGGAATAACAGCTGCTTAAAAATATGTTTATGTGGTTGGAGGAGTTACTAATAATTATCAACGGTAATAATCAGTAGAAAAGTTAAAGATAGGAAACTAAAGTAAGTGATAAAACTGCTCTTAATTTCCATTTTAAATATCATGCTAAACTTTAGTAGTAGATAAAGATGAATAAAATATTTATTCTTTTGGAGGGATAAATTAGAAAGGATAAACTGTAAAAGATATATGAAAATATAACATATAGAATGATAGATGGAGTAAGTAAAATTTGAATCTACCTGAAGCTGTTGCTTAACCTATAGTTTGTTTAGAGCCTTTTGTCATATGTGGAGGTTTGAAAAATTGTTCTACGAAAGAATTTTCAAGAAGAATGTATAAAAGAAGAAAAGAATAATGATAATAAAGTTAAATATTTAAAGATGTTGCAGTTTTAACAGAGATTAAAATAAGAAATAACTATGGATATGTTTTTGCTTACGAATAGGAAAGAGTTTCAATAATGAGGATTGATTTAGAAAAATTGAGTTATAGAAGTATTAGAAGTCATAACTGATAAACATAATAATAATATCTATATTATTAATAGTATTTATAATAAATATATCTTAATATATCTTAATATATAAAGAATTATTTTAATATCTATAATTAGGTAAATATGTTACTAATTATTAAAATATTTAAAGCGTCTGAAATAAATAAAGAATCAAATTTTATCTAAACATCTTTAAAAATCTATTATTCAAATATTATCACTATTCAGATACAGACATACAGCTTATAACATACCAAAACATATTCAACACAGTCAAAAAACTATCTTTAAATACATCCTTATATTAAAATTATACAAGTACTACTTAGATTACTCTATTATTTATCTAATTAAATCATCACTACTATCATCAAGTCAACATCTTAAACCTTAAATGCATTATTCCCTTAATCATCTAAACCAAAATCTATATACTTAAAAATGTCCCTTTTATAACCAATAATAAAGTCAATCCATTATAGCACCTATACTCTCGTTTAAAACTCAATCATAAGATAAGATAATATAATAGATTATCTTGACTTCAACATTATTAGTTT
Source organism: Loxodes magnus (assembly GCA_946699065.1). Taxonomy (NCBI): domain Eukaryota; phylum Ciliophora; class Karyorelictea; order Loxodida; family Loxodidae; genus Loxodes; species Loxodes magnus. The sequence continues at coordinate 589,962 of CAMPDV010000156.1, read as the reverse complement.
TGTCACAAATCAAATTTTTTGTTAAGTTTAATAAAATTCACCTACTACTTTAAATTTGTTCCGATCTTCGTTATCATCTCTCTTGACAAATCTGAGTCTTTTCTTTCTCAGTATCCCTTCTGTGTCGAATCCTAACCAACTTCTGTTAAAATTACTTACAGTCACTTGAATTTAGGGAGCATTTTAAGTGATTTACGATCATTTTTTCTGAATATTCTGATATCTTGCGTGTTTCACAACTTGCTTAAATTATAAAATTATTTTTGGCTTTTGTATTCTTGTTTTTTTAATAACTACCAACAATCTCTTATCTTGTGTCCCATTTTTTTACAGTTTCAGCATGCTATTTTCTTTTCCTGATAATAAATACTATGGATCTTTTGCTTCTATGTCCATCGGATTGTTTCCTTGATTTTGCATGATCTAAGAAATCCATTTTTGACAAATTTGTTGATTATATTAACGGAAAAACTCTAATTTTGCTTCAGTTGCTTAAATTCTCTAATTAATTTGTTCAGTCGAAGGAATAAGGTTAAGTTGCTATTTGATCTCATTGCTATTGATGTGAATTCCAGTGATGCTTTCCTATAGGACTATTATATTTCTCTGTAGCTTAGCTAAAATAGAAAAATAGTTAAAAGCCTTCGGAAATATAAAAAAAACAATTTTGCTTACAATAAAAAGAACAATAGGACTTAATGGTAGAACAACTATGTACGTAGAAATATTCGAACCACTTATCCAGAAAATATTCCTACTTGACTGTAAGAAAAAATTTACGTGTAAAGTTAAATCAATTGGCAATATGAGGATATGTAAACTGTCAAAAAATTAGACGCAGTACTAAGTAATATAGAAGATAAAAATAAATCAAGCTAATAATAAGTTATATTGGAATATCAAAAGTGGTAAATATGTATCAAGAAATAACAAACTGAAATAAAAGATATATAAATAAAAATAGAAAAACTAAAGAAATTATAAAGAAGAGTAGCATGCAAAAATTTGGATTCTAAAGTATAAAATTGCTTAAATAATTATACGCGAGATAGGCAACAATTGATAGAATAATAAAAAATCATTTAACTGAATAAATACTGAGATAAAATGATTTCTGCTACTTAGATATATGGAAAAGCCAAAGTTTAACACCATGAGAGAAAAAATGGAATTGAACCTTTTGAAAAAATAAGGTTCAATAAGTAATTAGCTATTTTGATAACTGATGCAATTACTTTGAATAATAAACAAGAAATAATATGAGAAAAGATAGCATACATAAAACCTGAACATAAATACAAACATTAGAGTAATTTGGTTTTGTAAAAGACTAAGCTAAATTGATGATACTAAAGAATCAAACAATGAAGATAAAGAAAATTTGAATATTTGAAATTAACATGAGAACTGATAATATAAGAGGAATAAAGTCGAACAAAGAAGAGTTATGTAAATGAATGCTTGAAAAAGATATATTATGGTGACTCAAGAAGTGTTTATAGATTGAATTAAAGATATGCTTGAAATAAAGGAATAATGGAACTAGACTTAGTAAAGGAGTGGCTTTATATATTAAAGAAGAATTGATATGGAGAGAGTATGAAGTAAATGGAATAAAATGAAATACTGGAAGGGTTGTAATTTGTATGAATCTTACTTAATGTATATGCGCCTACTTGAGGAATAATGAATCCGTTTCTATGAAAGCCTAATTAAAAGCAATTTAAGTTTATAAGTATAGTATGAGATTTAATGCACATATACATAATTTGTAGCAAATAAACTAAATCCAGTAGGATAGTAGCTATTAATTAAAACTATAATGCAATAATTCAGCATAAGATCCAACCTAGATTACTACAAAAGAAAGTTTAAGACTATTTTTTAAGGGACTAATAGCATAATTAGCATAAGAATTGTTTAGGAAAGAATACTAGATGATATCTATTAATTGTTAAAATAGCAGATATAGATCATAAGTAAGAAGGTTATATTACTAAAAACTGAAAATTGGAAAAATATTGGAAAAGCTTCACAATGAGCTACATATTCTTTGAAGCTGGTTAAGGTAGATAATGATATAGGAAAAATAAGAAGTTAAATTAAGTTGTGGATATGTTGCTAATACTTAAAAGAAACGTTTAAGAAATGAATTAAAAAAGTATCAAAAATAAATTTAATGAGATAAAGAAAATATTGTATACTAACATAAGATAACAAAAAGGAGATAATGGATTGAAAAATTTAACATTTTCATGGACTAAATAAATAAAGGTAATTTGAATAGCAAACAGATATGTTTTCACCATTAAACTGTAATTATCTTACTATTTAATATCTAATTAAAAGGTAAGAACATGAATAATTTCTTTAAACTTAAGAAAATATTTTAGCTATATTAGCCTATTTGATTAACTCTTACTTTATAAGTTATTGAGAAAATACTTTTGAGTAAAGAAAAGTGACTTTAATTCTATAACTAATCAATTAAATATAATAATTAATTAAATCCATTATAATGATAGTATTGAAGAAATACTAGCTAATAAGCAAAATTTACAAAACTTAAAATAAACTTTAAAACTATAAGCTGATAACTATCAATATGGAAACTAATTCAAAATCGCTAATTTAAACTCTTAGCGACTCTTATCTAGCAATAAAGAAGCTGTGATCTTATAAAAAAAGCATAGGCAGATGTTTACACTTTCATAAATCTAGAATTTGGAAACGCTTCAACTGAAGTAAATAAAATGAATAGTCAATTTAATAAGATAAATACTAAAACAATGTAGCTAATAGACAATAAATACTTTTCTTAGGGTTCCACTAAGATAACTTAAATATTCCTTGGAGCGATGTCATCAGTTGAAGCGCATTTTAAAAGTTGAGAAATATACTGTTGAAAAGGAATTTTGGCGGCACAGTTGAATAAAAGGTAAAAATGTTAAATAATAGGGGGAATAATAAAGATATTTAAGATAGAAGATTTGAATGAATAAAAATGAAAATAATAAGGGAATTATAGAATATTCCATATTTACTTAAAATTTAGAGTATAATCATGTATAGTACTAAAATTAAAAATTCAATAATCTTTTAAACCAAGAGAATTAAGAAAATTAAAATCTAAAAAATATAAATAATCTTGAAATCAAAAACATATAACTTTAAGCTTAACTTATTGAAGTAAAGGATCAAATGTAATCCTAAGAGTTTGAAACTAGTAAAAAATAGTTCTTAAATTAGATTAAAGAACTTGAATAATAAATATAAAATCTATAAAATAATCAAATTATTCTTAAAAATTTCTATCAACTTAAGAAAATGAGGAAAGGATTATAAGTAAGTATGAAGCAGTAATAGAATAGTACAAAGTGTATGTAAATAAAACTTATAAGAAACTAAAGAAAATTTAAAATTAAATACTAAAATCTAAATACTAAAAGTAATAACAATAGTTTAAATATAATTAATTAATTTTTGGAAAAAAGCAAAATAATTCTAAAGAGATAGAAGTTTAAACAGATTTAATTTCTCAATATAATAATTAAACTGCATAAACTGATGAAATTAATTAAATCTATTAAATAGCCAATAGTTGATAATTTAAAATTAATTATTTATAAATAAAGACTAATAACTATAAAGCTAATAACTTTAAATAATCAGCTAAAAATATAAAATTAGTAGAATTTTAAATAAAGCATGGAGTTTCAAGAAGAATTATAATAAAAAGATATGGAATTTCAAATATTGATATCTTAAAAGCATAATGAAATTGAAAAATTAAAAACTTCTAATATATAATAACTACTAGCCATAGAAAAATCTAATATAGACATATAAAAACAATATTATCTCAAACTTTAATAAACAGCAGAAAATTCTACCTAAACAGAATTACTAAGCTAAAATAAATAAATTTAGACAGATTAAAACCTTTAAATAAAATGTAATGTAGAAAATAAAATTATCTAAACAATTAATTTATAATAAGATTAGGAAATTTAAGTTTAATGATAACATTAAGAAGTTTAAGTTAACACTGAAAAATTGGAATAAAGTTAAAAATTTTGTCAAACAAACTTTATAGATATAAATCACTAAAAACTTCAATAAACATATCATTAACTTAATATGGAATTTATTTTAAATATCTAGAATAACTTAGAAAACTGGAAGAAATTAAGAAAATAAGAAATTAATAATTATTTAAGCAAGAGACTCAACCTTGGAAAAAAGAATAGCAGATTTAGACAACTAATATTTAAATCAACATTGCAACTCAAACTACTAATAACTATTTTAATTAACTCAAGAGGAAACATGAAGAAGAAATTAATATGAAATGAAAAACATACAAGGAAGATATGTAACAATAAATAAAGAATTAACATAAGGTACAGTAGATAGTACAAAAAATAGTAATAGACAAAAAGCTGTTAGAGGAATATACAACTCAGGTAATTTACATTCTAATCTAATTTTACCATTAACACCCTGAAATTAGAAAAGAATTAGTACATATTTAGGTTGATAAAAAAGGGATAAAATAAATATGTATTTATAAAGGAGGATTACCTGCAGCACAAAAATAATTAAAAATAGGACATATTAATATAAATTCGATTGGCAGTAAATAATTTGCTTTATAATCTTTTATAATTGATAATGATTTTGATATTTTCTCTATAAATGAAACATAAGACTAACATAGCCCTATAATAATAGAATAGTATCGTACATATTTTTAAAATGCTAATATTAGAGCAAGAGGAGTATGTCTATTAGTAAAGAAGTAACTTGATTCTTGTTAAAATGAATTAGATTTCTCTTCCTGGACATTTTATTAGTATAAGAATTGGGTATTTAACAGTTGCTTCATGCTATTTGCCTACAAATGAAAAGCCAACAAAGAACTTGCTTATGAATATCTTTCTAATATAATAATGACAATTAGAGGCCTACTATTCTTTGTGGTGATTTCAATGCTTTACTTCCTAATTTGGGCAGTAATTAATCACAAATTAACAATAATACTTAAAGACTATTAGATTTCATAAAAGCAAATGACCTAATAGTATTGAATGATTAATAATACAACACATTCACTCATAGAGTAAACAACTAAAATTACTGTAATGATTATTTCCTAGCAACTAAACACTTGAATATTGATGATTTCTCTAATTTTTGTGTGATTCAAAATTGGGGTTTTCATACTGATCATTTCCCATTAATTATTACTCTATGATTTAACTAGAATATATCAAAATTAAGAATATCGTTTACTCTTTAAAATTTCAAAATTGTAGGATCCTAATGTAAGAAGATAATATCAAAATCTTTATTAGGGATAGTTCTCCCAATTTAAACAAATAGAATAAAATAATGTTGAAAAGTAGTACTAATTTATCTGTGATTTAATTAATATTAATGCTCAGATTGCACTTAGCAAGTGTAGAAAAAACATTATTATCAACTTCCAGTTCATCTAAATAACATAATATTTAATACTCAAATTCTTTAAGCTGGGCCTCAAAATTAAGAAATTCTCAACTTATCAACAATAAAAAATACTAATTTTGGAAATTAAAAAAGACATAAGAAAAACATCAAAATCTTAATAAGAATGCATAAATAATGTTCAAATAAGCAAAAACTTTAATTAATCCAAAATACTAATTAGATTCATTTTAATTATCAGTAGCAATAGCTATTTATTTCAAATTCACTAAATTCACTTTTTCACAAACATTCAAATTTAAATAAAGAAGAGATTCAAAATTCAAATACAAACATTAATACAATATATCAAAATTAACCTCTATTTTTATCCTTCTTTATAAGAAACGCCTCTTTTAAAGAATCTCAAATTCAAAAAATAATCAATCAATTAGCAAATACCAAAGCCTCAGGTAGTGATGCTTTAAAACCAGAATTAATTCAATATGGAGGATAGGAATTACATAATATAGTTACAAGCTTTAGTAACAATATGCTAGGAACACACCAAATTAATTTAAAAGAATTCATATTTAACTTATTTTCAAAAAAGGAAGTAAAAGTGTCTCAAGAAATTGAAGACCAATAGCTCTACGGAATTGCTTACTTAAAATAAAGCATTAACTTAAAGACTATATAATTTAATATATGAAAGAAATATCATTCATCAAGCTTAATTTGGCTTTTATCGCAAAAGATCTAAATTTAAACAATTTAATAGTTTATTGACTTGCATCGTAGATGGTCATAAAAAAATAGTTAATTTCTACTCTAATAGACGTGAAAAAAATGATTGACAGTATACCAAGGAAATTACTATTTGAACATCTAAGAAGACTTAGATTACCTCTGGGATTGATAATAGCACTTGTATCTTTTTATGAAAATATTGATGCTAAGTTCCTTATTGATGGTAATATTAAAAAATCACTATAGTTAAATAACGGAGTATTATAAGGATGCAGCCATGGACTTATACTTACAATACTTTACTATGATAGGGTAATTAGATTCTTAGAAGAAAAATAACATAAATATGGCTATAATATCTGCTAGAGAAATTTTGTGGTTCGTGGTTTTTCAGATAACTTAATTGAGCTTTCTAATTCATAGTAAAATGCATAAAAATTACTTGAAGCCACTAAAAAAATATTTTCTTGAGTAAAACTAAATATAAATGTGGAAATGTGAAGTAATTTAGTTATTAAAAAAGAAAGAAAATATAATTTAAATAAATTTAAATATTAATGGAATTCCTATTGTTTAAAAGATCGAAATTACATATCTTGGATACAGATTGTGAAATAAATAAAATTATAAACTACACTGGGCAAGCAAAGTATCTGAATTCAGAGTAACAGTTTTTAAAGTATCAGCAATTCTTTCTAAGTACGGAGTAATATCACCATTCAATTTTAGAACACTTTGCAGAACATTTATTTTGACTAAAATTGAGTATGGAAGTGATATAAGTCCTTGAAGTATCATTTCTTGACTTAAAGGAATGAAAAATAAATAACTAAATTACAAAGACTCATTTCAAGGAAGGCATTTAAATCTCCTTTATCGGCATTAAATGAATCTTACTTCATTGATCTTAATTGACTTCCGTTTACACACATGATAAAATTAAAATTTATGCGTTTTTATTTTGAGTTAGAATAAATAAGTAGAAAAAATCTGAACTCTGATATAGCATTCTTGTTTTCTAAATGCAAGCAGTACAATTTTCCATATATGAAATAAATAAATAAAAGCCTTGAATAATATAAAATTGATATTGAAAATATGACAAATCTAAAATAATTTAATTAGCATATTATTCTAAGAGTTAAAATTCTTTATAAAAATGTTTATAAAGGAAGGCACAAATACCTACAGCTTAAATATAATTGTAATCTATTTTAAATAATCAAAGTGTGCTTCCTTAAATAATTTATACTAAGTTTAACAGACATAGAATATAAGACATAACTTCTATTTTCAAACTGAGGACATTCACCTATAATTTCTAATACAAATTTGGTTTGCGTCACATAAGCACATAAAATGGAATTGATTGTGCATGTGGTTTAGCTCATGCCGAACTCGATCATATATTTGAATGTACTTTACATAAAGATGTTTTTTAGGAATTATCTAATCGAAAAATATTTAATTACAAAGATTATAAAAAACTAATTCTGTACGACTAAATCTATAATAATTCAAACTTTGCAAAAAGTAAAACCCCTAAGATTGACAAATATATTAAAAATTTTCATCAAAAATTGATTAAAAAAAGGATAGAAATTTTAAAATTTAATAGCTGAAACAAAAAGATAAACTGATGGGAGAATAAATATAATTTAAAAAAGAAACTTAAGTGATGGTTGTGAAAATAAATAAGAAGAAAATGAGAGAACACAATTTAGAACTAATATAGAAGAAAAAAAAGAACAGGAGCAGGAAATATTAACTAGAGGTTGATAATAAACTTTCATAAACTCTTATATTAACATAATTCGCATGAAATATAACTATAAGTAGTGCAATTATGTCCCAATACTCAAAGTATTGAAACTTTTTTATCTTATTATTATTATCTCTGAGTTATTGAATTTATTCCTTATACTATTCCAAATAATAGGCTTTTTATTTGATTTATTATCCTTATTACTCTAATAAGTCAATATAACTTTTATTGTTGTTTTCCAACTAAACATCAGCAGTTTTTAACACCTCTTACTCAATAATAAGATTCTTATCTACTCTTAGTAATCGAGATACTCTTATGATAACTTTTTTAACTAATTTTATAATTAAGTGATTGCTGATTAACTAACAGTAAGTTCCTATTGAAGATTTACTTATTTCTATTGAAGCTCTTAAATTTCTTAAACATATTAAATCCATTTAATTTGTAGTTAGCTATCCTTATTCAGTAACTAAATTTAGTAAGTTAGATCCTATATTGACTTATTCTATCCAATTACTTATTGATTTAAATTATTGACTTAACTTATGTAAGATGATATCTATTGCTCTAAGGAGGAGATTTAATTGTGATACTCTTATTCTTACTTTTCTTATTAAAGGAGTATTTCTTTCATGTCTTTATATAATTGTTTCATTGCTAACTTTAATTATTTTATCTAGTTAGCTTTTATCATTTAAATCTAATAAACTGTGCTAGGCTAAAAACGTTACACTAGATTAGCTATAATATAATTCTAGAGATCCTATATACTTAAATGCTCTCGACACACAATAGAGGATTATGATATGCTCTAGAGTTTATTCTATATTTCAAACTAAAACTTATCCAACTAGTTCCTATTATTCTCGCACTGATTGATACTGTCTTAAGAGATACTTGTGATAGAATTAATCTAGCTATCTATCTGCTGATAGTAGTCAGGTGTTTCTTAAATTAACTACATTCATTTCTTAATTAAGCTTTATTAGTCATTTTCCATCTCCTAACAAGCTTACTAGATATTCTATTTTACCTATAGTTATATTTAAACTATATTGTCTATTCTCGATATCTACTTCTAGCTTAGCTTCCTATATCATTGATTCAATATAGATATATAGTAGTCTCTATTAATGTCTCTTAAAGTAGATTCTATGTAACTCTTTAATTGCTATATTGCCTTTTATATAGCAATGCATCTGAGCTCCTGATGATATTCTTACTAGCATTACACACAGATTCTTATTTTATCCTATATACAATATAGAGTTAAATAATACTACTAATGTATGTAGCAAATGTTCTAAAGATTGGAGTTCTATATCTATCGACTGATTTTATTTATTATTGGTAATATCTAGATTGTTCTTTAGTAATAAGATTGTGATTGCTACAAGTAAATTATAATAGAGATTTTAAATAGTTTTTATGCGTTTCTCACAAAGAATGCACTCACAGTCTAACTTCCTTGGTCACTCAGTTCTTAGTTGAAGTCTTCACATGCTTCACACTTAGCTGCTGAAATTTTATTTTTTGAATGAGTGAAAAATAAAAAATTACTTAATATTTTATTATATAGATGGTAAGAATCAGAGTCGGATGTTGTAGTGATATAAACGTTTGTCAATGCCAGCCGATCATCAAGTGTTAAACTATTAATCTTCCTCTCTAAATAATTCTACTTGATTAAGATCCGTTATATCCAAAATTTGGTTCTGCAGGTAATTCCATTTTTTATATAAAATGCTACTCCTTTGCAGTGTTTTGTCTCAATTTTATTATTGCTCTGAATCCGTATATATAAGGTATTTCATCAGTTTGATCCACAAATATTTCTTAATCTGCCATAATTTCTATCTTCCTTTACACATAAACTTGTTTAATTTTTCCTTGCTTAATTTTATTCCTCTGACATTTGCTGTGCCTTTGTTTAATTCTTTCTATTTTATTATATATTCATTTTTAAAATGGATTCTGGTTTCTAGTCGACTAAGTAGGTATTCCGGCGCAGTCATGACTGCACTGCAAGTACTCTTGTAATAGTTACCACCGCAAACAAGTAAGAACTGGCCCATTGTGTGACAAGCCTTACTTGCTTGAGGGTTCTCTCTTGCGATACGAGAAGTTGAGTAGAGGGAACCGAATCCAGATCTCAGAGTTATCCTGATTTTACATGTCGCTATTCAAATCAGGAATTTAGAAAACAACATAGACATGACTGAGATCACAAATAACTATTATTTAGAAGAATTTAACCTAATTGGGCCATTTGACACATATAGTGGAATGTTCTCTAACTCCAGCCTTTAGAAGAATTACAAGAATTTAAAGAGTGAAGAAAATCAATTTTGATAATAAAAACGGAGAGAACAAGATAAGAATCAAAGAGACCAAATGAAGCTAAAAACATTTCTAGACTATTATTAATAATTAAATTTGGTTTCTTTATTTTTTCGTAGTGAACCAAACAATGGTGGTACCAGGCTAATTTAATTAATTCATTTATATTAGTATTTCCTTGTACTTCCTATTTTTCTTGATCCTCATACCCTGCATTTTTAGCTTCCTCTTCTTTAATAGCGTGAAAATAAATCGTTCTAATGCTTATTATTTTTCCTGTACTTATATCTTCAATTTTTTTACTCGATATTATCTTCCTTGCCATTATACATATTTTTCTTTTTTTTGAGGTAGCGCTGTGTTTATGTATACTTCCTTCCTGTCTCTGCTTTCTAGTTGCTTCAGATTTTTTTGCCATATTTCCTATTTTACTTTCTGTTTTTTGAGACATTGATCATTTCATCTCAGTTTTATTTATTTAATTCTGTAGTTAAGTATCTATTAAAGTCGATCTCTTTTAGAGTAATTTTAGTATGGCTTAAACTTGTAGTCTTTGCTAGAAATAAAAGTGGTATTTTATTTGAAGGTTAATCTTCTTAGTTTTATCACTTTCTTTTCTTTCGCTATCTTTTTCTCTTTATAACAAAGCATTTTATTCCTGATTTCTGAATGCATCAACCAAGTTTACTTCCTTAGAATTTTTAATTGCTTACTTTATAGTTTTTTTCTTAAATATTAATTTTTATTATGCCCTTTTTGGATAGTCCATACATTTTCAAATTGATGGATGATTCAAGTAAGTGCTTGTACCCCCTCAATCTAACTTATCTAGTATACTTTCTGCGTCTTTGATCTTCTTCAATTCTAAATAATTTTTCATTTTTCCATTGGTTCCCTTTGTACCTTTTACGGTTTCGATCTCTGTATATACTATTTTTCCGTATTGCTATAGATGGGTTTCTGCCTGGTTCAAACTTGAATACATGTTAAATGTTCAATGAATCGGGTCGTTTTTAATGTTGTAGAATTCCTCTATATTTCTTTGAACTGTTGGTATAAAAAAATCTTTACACTTCCATGCTTAATTATTTCCGGATTGCATGAGTGTTTCCTTATTTTTGAATCATATAATAATAATTCCTGTCTGAAGGAATTTCACACTCTAAATATTTTTACAATTCAGATATCTGAGAAATGCTTGAAAAATTTAATTTTCTTGCATTTCTACTGGACTGAGTCTTTGGTTGTAGTAGTTTTCTTCTAAAAATTTATTGAAACAGGTAACTCATACGCTTTTCCTGTTTTGAGCTGCATATTCTCGTCATCATTCTATGGCATTTGTCATTTCCTTTCTTTTCCATTAAAAGATTTGCACAGAGCTGTGATCTTATTCGATGTTCTAAATTACCTACTTTTTTTTGATAGGCTACTTAATTTTAACATTTCTGTCTCTTATTTTGTGCATTCCTCCTAGTAGTTATAATATTTTGCGACAGAGTCTTTTTCTTAAAAATAATATCAAAGATATGATTAAGTTGTAAAGCTCTTTCATGCTTTTATTAAATTTACCTAGCAATCTAGATCCAATGCGGATCGTAAGATAGCTACTTGATATAATAGCCTAATATTGTAGTATTTAAGTAAATAAAGTAATAATGTAATAATAGATATTTATATACTAATTTTTGATGGTAACTGTTATAAATTAGCTTTTATAGCTTTTGTAGTCTAAATAATAATAAAAATGTAAGCGTTACCAAAATGCTTAATCTGCTTAGAAGATTACAACTTAACTAATGCTCTTCCAACTGTCTTACCTTGTGGACATATTTACTGTGGTTTGTGTTTGAATACTGAGTACTGATTATAAGGCATAATGTAATGTCCTATTTGTTAAAAAGGATTCCATTTTAGATTTGATGATTTACCTTAAGAAAGTGATTTAATAAGAATGATATTTTAAAACTAATAATACATATAAAAGATTTAAGATGCTAGATAGAAATTAAAAGAGATAAGGAGGTAAATTATGGAAAAATCTAAAACCATTACAACCAAATAATCAAACATTAGTAATACTCTCATAATACCACTAACTAATATCATCATCAATCATTAACCAACATTTATCTACCAAAAATAACACTCAAATATTATCTAATTCTACTAATCACTAAAACCAACTATACTCTAATATAACTCATAACCACCTACAATACTAAAGTCTAAATTAACTTACAATCTAATAAGATACAAACTATAACACAATACTAAGTAACCAAATATTATTTAGACTAATTAACATAAACTAAGCTACCACTCCATATAATCTAACTATATTCACTTTTTTAATTGAAGAATTTAAAGATTAAGTTTATTTAATATTTAAACAGAGTAATTACGATAAGTCTAAGTTTAAATTATAATTCCAGACGCTAGTAAAATTATAGAATATTAAAATAAGTTATATTTAATTGGAGGAATTAACAGAAATTAAAATAAAAGAATAAAAGAAATTTGATAATTTGATTTTGAAGGTAATAGAATAAAACTTAATGATCTAAATGAGGGAAGAGTTCACTTTGGAATAGCAGCTGCTTAAAAATATATTTATGTGGTTGGAGGAATTACTAATAATTATCAAGTTTTATAATCAGTAGAAAAGTTAAAGATAGGAAACTAAAGTAAATGATAAAACTGTTCCTAGTTTCCATTTAAAATAGCAGGCTAAACTTTAGTAGTAGATAAAGATGAATAAAATATTTATTCTTTTGGAGGTGGAAATTAGAAAGCATAAATTTTAAAAGATATATGAAAATATAATATATAGAATGATAGATGGAGTAAGTAAAATTTGAGTCTTCCTGAAGCTGTTTTTAGGCCTATAGTTTGTTTAGAGCCTTTTGTCATATTTGGAGGTATGAAAAATGGATTTACGAAAGAATATTCAAGAAGAATATATAAAAGAAGCAAATAATAATGATAATAAAGTTAAATTTTTAAAGATGTCTATGCTTTAACGGAGATGAAAATAAGAAATAACTATGGGTATGTTTTTGCTGTAGAATTGCCAAGAGTTTCAATAATGAGGATTGATTTAGAAAAGTTGAGTTATAGAAGTATTAGAAGTCATAACTGATAAACATAATAATAATATCTATATTATTAATAGTATTTATAATAAATATAATTTAATATGTAAAGAAGTAGTTTAAAGATTTTTAATTAAGTAAATATGTTACTACTTATTAAAATGGTTAAAGCGTCTGAAATAAATAAAGATTTAAATTTTATCTAAACATATTTAAAAGACTATTATTCAAATATTATCATTATTCAGATATAAATATACAGCTTATAACATAATAAAGCATATTTAACATAGTCAAAAAAAATATCTTTAAATATATCCTTATATTCAAATTATACAAGTTCTACTTAGATTACTCTATTATTTTCTAATCAAATCAAAAATATAATCAAATAATAATTAAGCTATACCTATATCTAAATACTAATTAAGTAATCACTACTATCTTCAATTCAACATCTTCAAATCTAAAATTAATTATTTCCTTTAATCATTTAAACTAGCTACTATATATTTAAAATGTATCTTCTATAGCCAATAATAAAATCAAACCATTATAACGCACACGCTCTCGATAAAAACTCAAACATAATAACTTTTCGATATTAATATGATAGACCATTAAACTATACTCAGTTACATCTAAATAAAGTTTTTAGAAAGGATGTCTAATGGTGAGGAAAAGCAAAAAAATAAGATAAACTAATAAAATTAGCAGAAAATAAAATATTTTAATGAGCAATTTTTTGAAAAAAATTAAGAGAATAACATAGAAAATTTCATCTAAGAAATAGGAATAATCTATCGATTATAGAGAGACATTTTAAACGTTACAACTCAAGCATAGAAAAAATAGATTAACTTTTGCATTAATAGAACTCTTGAGTACTGTTAGAGAGAATTTGGATAATATATAGATTAAGTACGAATAATAGTAACTGGACTTATTCTAACTGTTTTATTTGATTAAGAATAAATTAATAAATTCTTATCATAAAAATAATAATATTAAACTTTTTATATTTTAACAAGAAGAGAAATATAAATTAATACGACAGTAATAATAACTACCTAATTCACTTTGGTATAGACAAAAGCTTAGATCCAACAGAAAAGTAGCTAAAACCCTTCACAAAAATCAAACAAAATTTTTGCATATGTGTAAAGTTAAGTAATTTGGCAATATGATGATGTATAAATTATCAAAAAACTAGACACGATATTATGAAGAAGATAAAAAGGCAATAAAATTAATAATCAATTGGGTTGAAAAATAAAAAAAAGTAGTAAAATATGTAACAAGAAATAGTACATTGAAATAAAAGATACATAAATATAAATAAGATACCTAAAGAAATGCTAAATAAAGGATAAGAAGATATAAAGATTGGTAGCAAATTATGTAATTCTAAAGAATAAAAGATGCCTAAATAATTATTTAAATTACACCTGAGATAGATGGTAACTGATAGAATAATAAAAGATCTTTTAATGAAAAAGCACTGAGATAAAATGACTTAATTGCCTTATATTTAAGGAAAAAACCAAAGTTTACCATTATAGGAGAAGAAAATGCTATTGTCAAAAACCCATTGAACAAAATAACTTCAAAAACGTAACTGTTATATTTTTATCACTCCAATCTTTTTAAATAATTTTTAAATCTTCAATTCGAAAAGATAAAATTTTTAATGTATTACACAATTAATTTAGTTGTTTGCAAGAGATATAGCTTTACTTTTTGATTTGAATGATTAAATTATTTATAAAAATTATTTTATTCTTATTTTTATCTTTACTATCCTATTTATATTTCATTTTTCATTTAGTTTGTTAAAACTTTCTAATCAAATTTTTACTTCATTTCATCTTACAATTTATTACTTATTTACAACTCTTTCCTTATCAAATTATTAGCTCATTAAACTGAGATAATACTAACTTTAAGATCTGCAACCCTTCGAATCATAGATAACCTAACTATAAGACCTTAATAACTTCCCTTTATCTCAATAATTAGACCAAATTTTTTAATATTTTCTATAAATAATGAGAGAAATACATTAATCTAAAAAGTAAAAATAATAAAATTCATTTTTTCTTATGTTTGTTTAAATGTTTAGCAATAATTAAGCAAATAAGCAGCATTTACTTTAAAATTAAGTAATAAATTTTTAATACAGAATTTAGCTTAAAAGCTTCTACACTTCTATTTAATTAAGAAAAAAACAGAAGATAAAATATAAGAAACTAGAAATCTTAATTAAATAAACCATGAATAAGTTATAATTAAAGCTATACACAATCCAATGGAGATTGTTTAATCAAACTTAAATAATAATAAAATCTAAAAAAATTAGATAATTAATCAATTAATAAAAAGAAGATCAATTATATGCTGACTGTATAGAAGGCTAGGAAACATAAAATAAAGATGATGGAGATACAAAAAATAGAAAAAGGTAAAAAAAAATAATTTCTTAAAAAACCTAACTTAGATTTATTTTGCGTTTAAAAGGACACATAATAAAGCAGAAAATTATCCTTAAAAAGCAAATCTTGGTTTAGTTTGGATGGAAAAAAGAAACCACAAAGAGTAAGATAAATCAAGAGCTGCATTTCCTCCAGAAGTGAAAGGTACAATAAATCTTTTGTCTACATAAAACTCCATTAGTTGAATAGTGAGGAAGCTATTTGCAGATATTAAATGGATAATCCTTCTTTTGTGATCATTCGCTCATAACAAAATCATAGTTAAATACACTTGCGCCTGTATAAATATATGTTTGCTTGATTTTATAAAATGCTAAAATATAATTTCTTACATTTATTATGTGGAAATAAAATTCTCTTCCCTTGCAATATCCATCTACTCAGCTTATATAGCTACCATCTGTATTGCAATAATCATGAAATTGATGACTCGTTTTAACTTTGAGAGGGTGTGTCTGTTACATTTGGAGGTAGATAATATCTTTAAATATCTCAACTTTATAATTCTCTATACTTCCTACTTAAATTCGCTTAAATTTCAAGATATTATATGTCTTGAACTTAATACTAATCAATTATTTTTAGTCTATTTAATTTAAAGAGATCTACTCTTATGCTGAATTTAAAGATAGCTCTAAGCAATAAAATTGATAATTTGCCTCACTCAAAGTCACTCTGTCACCGAATCAGAATCCAATAAGACCATTAAAACTAATTTTTCCAAAGACTACGAGAATTTCTGTAGCTAAGAAATAAAGCAAATCCCTTTTTGTAGATTTAAGGATAGTTGGCTATGGTCTAAATCCTTTAAGAGTAATCTTTGTTAATAAGTAAGAAAAGCTTAGTGACTCCATATTCTACTATAGTTGATGAACTTTTTTGTTTAGATTCAAGCTTCAACGACTTTTCAGGATTGATTCTGAAAAATTGTTCATAGTTAAATCCTGTTAAAATACTGACTGCTTCATTGTATTAATTAGATTCATTTAAAAATGGAAGATTAGTCCAGTTGTAGTATTATATAAAAGCAAAGAGTTTGCATTTTCTTAATCAAAGTACAAACTAAGTAGTATTAGTCCATTAGAGTTATAAACTGCTTTAGTCTGAATTAGTTATAGACTTCTGGTCCATTAACTTAGAGATATAAAAACTAATCTGCATTGATTAATTATGTAACATAGTGCTGTCTCATATCTAAAGCCTCTCTTCTATTTAACTGTATTTACTTGGTTAATGTTTTGACAATTTGAAGTAAGGAGAGTGAATTAGGTTTTAAGATAGGAAATATTGTGGGAGTACTTGAATCTATGATTTACATAATAATGAGGATGAAAAGTGGATATATTGATTTTATGATGGTAAATGGAAATTTGCATATAAATATGAAATTAAAAGGTATCTTTGATGATGTTAAATTTTGAAGGCTCTAAGATTAGGTTTTGGTTTAAGAATTTGATGTATAAGTCTAGAGACTTAAAGTCTGTTATGTGTTTTTAAATTTAGGGTTTTAAGTTTGTATTAATGTTTTTTATAGGTACTTATACTTATTGGGTTAAAGTTTGTTACTCCAATTTAAGAGAGTTTATGTTTAATTAAATCTTAATTTTCTACTCATAGTTTAAAGGAGATATATCGAATGAATTTTAGTTACTCAATACGAAGATACGAGGTAAGAATTGCTTCTATTTATTTAATTAGCTTCCCTTTTAATCATATGATTTGCATCATTGTCTTAAACCAGCTATTAGCTCCATAGCTTGTGTTAAATTAAGGATTTACAAGAATAAAAGTAAAAATAAGGAGTAGAAGTTTTAGCTTTATAAGAATAATTGGAAGAAGAAAATTAAAGTAGAAGAACTTAAATGTTGGACCTATTTTACAATAACGAATATCTAATTATACTCTTTTAATTCTTATTGGCTAAGGCTCAAAGAAGGGGAATATTCATCTTTAACCTTTCTAAAAGATTTATTTATTTAAGCAAGTTTTTTAAATGAAATTGATCAATTGAAGTTAATTAAGTACCTGCACTATAATAATATCTCTTACTTTTTTATGGATGGTTTCTTTCGCTTTATATAGAGAATATTTACTTTTTTCCACTTTAGATTAAACTAGTAGAAAGATATTAAGGAACTATAATCTGAAATCAGTTTGTCTATCATAGCAAGAAAAATAAAAGCTGAATGTTTTTGTGAGTCTTTTTTTGATTGGCACAAGTAATTTGTAACAGTTTTAGAAATAAAGATATCTTACTCTTGAACTAGTTTCTATGCTTGTTTTAATCCAAGATAATAATTAAGATATTGACTGAAGCATAATACCTAGTTGAAAAATAAGAAGCTGACCTATTTACATAATTCTATAAAAAAGCTTTAATCTTCTGTACAAATCTTAATTTAATTTCCATTTATAAGCCTTAAGCTTTTGAAAATTATTGAAAAAACATCTAAAATTCAGTAAGATGAGTTTAAACAATCATTAAGACATACTAATGATATTAGGCCAATACTCTAGATTGAGTGACATTATGAAATTTATTGATTCTAGTCTTTAAGTGATTAGCTAGGTATACAATTTTACTAAGTAAATAGTTAAAAGTATTTAAGATGCTAATAGAGATCATAATCAACATTATAGTATTTTAGCTTCTTATTTAGATCCTAGCAATTTGCAGTTTAATATCTTGCTACATAACCTTTATAAACTTCCCTATTTTCAGTTTACATCAAACACTTTTGAGTTAATGATAGGAGTAAGGTTAACTGTCTAATTGCATATATTAATTAGCTATTAACTAGATTTAGCTCATTTTTATATATCTAACTGAGTTTAATACATCATATATGGCATTTTATCTCTACTTTACTAATAATTAAGAATTATCCCTTCTATAGAGATTTATTAATATCTGGAGTATTAATTACTATATATCCATTAGATACTCTTATGTATAATAATATAGCTATCTAAGAAACTCTATTTTTAAGAGATTTATCTCAAATGAAAAACACAAGCAACCTTCAAAAGAAGCACTTATATATATAGCTAGCTACCAATTAATAACCATCAAAGTATTAAAGGAGAAACATATGAAAATGCCATCAATTAGCCATAGGCCTTTATTTCATTATTATCTAATTATATGCAAGATTAGCTACGCCTTTATTAACCTCAGCTCTAAAGGACATCTATAAATCAAATTATATACACTTATATCCATCCTAATTAAAAGCCAAATCAAACGGATAAGAGATAGTAGAGAGATATTTTAGCCAAATCAAGCTGTTCTTCTTAGTCAGAAGTTAGAATATTGGCTATAAAATTAGAACAAGAAAGCAAGTTGGCTTCTTAAATTAATAGTGACAAGTATTATTAGATTATTTAGACATCTGTCAAGCATCAAGAATCAACATATAGCTTCTTAGGTAAGGTGTAAGAAGCTTTGGATTAATATCATGCTCAAAATTTTAAAAAAGATGAAAATGAATCAAGTTAATAGGAAACATTGTAAGTATCTAAATAGGAAAAGCCACTATCTCTTATTCAAATCCGATTGAATAAATAGTCTAAAATGTGCCTTTGTGATCCATAAAGCAAATTGTAAAATAGAATGTCCTTGTGGAAATAAAGCTAAAGTTGATTGTCCTTGTAAAAGAATGGATTATATAAGTTTTAAAGAGTTAATAATAGTCTGTTTTTGTTTGAATGGTTTTTACCTAAATCTATATATATGAAGCTCTATACATTGTAATATTTGAAAAATGAGTTTAAATGACTAATATAGAAGCTTATTGAATAATCATTTATATGATTAATAACTGAGATAGATCTTTTATCTTTGTACTCTAAAGTTAAAAGTATAGCTTTATACCCTTAAACTTACTTTTTAATCAATTATGAGTTTTTCTGATTCTGTACAAGTTAATACCTTGTACAGTTACCTAGATTTAATTATAACCTTTTGAAGATAAATGATCTAGTAAGCTCACTAAATTAATAATTTGCTATTAAGATGCTTTTAGTATGAATATTAATAAAGACCCAATATCTTGGAGTTCTATCAAGTATGAACTTAAGCAAAATATCTATAAGGGATTTTTAAGAGAAAATAGATAAAGTTTTTATATAAGAAATTCAAATGATTAATAGAGGAAATTTAGGTTTAGCTATTCAATTAGGAGAATTAATAGCAAGATTAAAGTTAAGAACCTGCAGTTAAACAAAAGTATCCTAGAAGTAGATCAACAAGGATGTTACATTGTCAATCTAAAATTTCTAAAAAGTGCCTTACTAATCATCTAAAATATCTATCAAAAGTCATACCAATTGACATTGTAAATAACCCCTAGACTAATTATTTAGACATCAAGCAAGATTTCCAAATGAAAACCTAGAAAGAGTATAAATATGGAAAATAATGGAATAGTAAAGTATTGTTAAGACATGTTATTAAATAGAAGGATTCGTCAAATGTCTTGTAGAACAAAGTTTTACTAATATTGCTAGTTAGGAAGACAGAAATATGAAAATAATGGATATTTTGTGGTAAATTTAAAAATAAAATCTTAATAATTTCTTATTAAGTAAATTATAATAAAACTCTTATAAACATATATCAAATTAATTAGAATGTATAGCGTTTCTTAGTACTCGTATTTATGCATTAATTTAATTTTCTATAATGACTAAAAGCATTAGAAGTATAACTTAAGATAATCTCTATAATATACTATATATATACGTTCTTGATTCAAACTAAAATCATCTACTCTTCTTTCTTAAGTAAATAAAGTTCTTTATTTATCTTTCAAATCTTATATCTCTATATTGTCTAGATAATTTATTCTGAAGACAAATTATTTCTTGATCTTACATTTTTTATTCAACTCAGGATGATTCTAATTATCATTAATCTTTTTTAATATTTCTTAAGAATTTCCTCTTTATCAAACTTCTTTCCTTGACTTCTTAATAATACAAGCTAACCATTAGATATCTGACTTCTTACATGAAAAGAAGCTAGATAGTTATACTCTCGTTCATTTTTAGAGTTCTTTTAATAAATTTATTTTATTCCCTCAAGTTTAGGGATATAATTATCTATTGATATACTCTTTATCTTCAAATCCCTATAAAATCTCTTAGAACATGAATAACCTTAAAATATTCTGCTATTTATTCAAGTTAACTAAGCTTTTTATATAATAACATTACTTTATTTTGCTCATCAAAGTTATTTACCAGCTTCTATTTCCTACAGATTCTAGTCAAACTTTCTTACTAAGCATGTCAAAACACACTTTTAGACTAAAATCAACTAAACTGATTCAAATTTTGTTAGTAAGTGAATTAAGAGTTGACTTCATTAATAATATCTTACTCCTATTTAGCTTGAAGTTAATCTATATTTTCTTTTCTAAACTTAACGTTCTATTACTTACTGAAATTTATTAGGTTTAATTTGCTTCATACTAAATCTGAGCTTTATTATTTACCTAATAGATATCACTAGCTTATTTATATACCTTAAAATATATAATTGAGATAGTATATATTATACTTAGCTTTATCAACTTTTATTACTATATTTTCTAACTTTAATTTGCCTATATGCTTAAGCTATACCTTAATACTCCTTAGATTTTATCAAATACTTATTTCAATATATCTTCCAAACTTAAAAACATACTAAATTATTTACCTCTAATTTTAAATGCAAGTATAGACTACTTAAATCTAAGTCAACAACTTAGTCTTCATAAGACTATACCTTTAACTAATAAATATAGTCTAATTAGTACCTCATATTCAGCGCTAAACATTACCTAAATATCCTCTACCAGTATAAATGTACTATCAAGCTAATAGATGCAAGATTTTACTCTAGATATTCTTTTAATGCTATATATTTAAATTAAACATTATTGATAGAAGTACCTTTTATTAATGTCAATAGTACATATTTTCTCTACTTTAATTATCTTTATAATCCTTTTCAAGTTTTGTTTAAGTTTCCTTAAATAATTTCATCTAAGAAATATTTAATTGATTTTTCCTATCTTTTTATGATGCAGTCTAAATTTTCTCCTTGCTTCTTATTTCACTTTAATTCAATTATCAATTTCTTAGTATCCTTATCTAATTAGATATTTTACTTATTCCGCCTGCTATTATAAGTCTTTTCTTAATTTTATTATTTCTGCTGTATATTAGTATTTTCTCATTTAATTTGTTACAAAGCCACATATCGCTTTGGTAGATTTTTTGATATATTCAGATCATTTTTCATATTATGCTTCGCTATCAAAATTTTCGAATTCACTAAGATCCATTTACTCGAATCATTCTTTGAATCTCTCCAGAATCTTTTCTGCTTTAATTTTTGAAAGTTTATCCTTTTAATTTATAGGCTTTTTCGATATTCTTTCGTAATTTTTATCTTTATTTTGTCTGACTAATAATCTCCTATTGGTCTCTATTGATAGAATTTTGTGCTGATAATGTTAGGAAATATATACTGTTTCGTTTAGAAGTATTCTATTTTGAATTTTCCTTTTCCTTAAGTTGTGATGAAGTTTGAATCTTGATTTGGATCTTTACGATCTAAAATATAATCTTTTATCAAGTTAAATAAGTATTAACCTGCATTATTATGCTCATTAAAATTCCCTAAAATTAAAATTTATCTATTTGCTGCTTGTTTTTAATATTAAAGACTTTCATAAAAGGGTATTAGCTAATCAGAGTCGGATGTTGTATACGTTTTTCAATACCAGCCGATCATGATCATCAAGTGTTAAACCATTTAATCTTCCTCTCTAAAATAATTCTGCTTGATTGAGATCCGTTATATTCAATACTTTGGTTCTACTGGTAGTTCCATCGTTTATATAAAATGCTACTCTTTTGTAGTGTTTTTTGCTCAATTTTATTATTGCTCTGAATCTGTATAAATAAGGTATTTCATCAGTTTGATCCGCAAATATATCTTAAATTGCCATAATTTCTATCTTCCTTTACACATAAACTTGTTTAATTCTTCCTTGTTTGATTTTATTCCTCTGAAATTTGCTGTGCCTATGTTTAATTTTGTCTATTTTATTATTTAATATTTCTTTGTACTTCCTATTTTTCTTGATCTTCCTACCCTGCATTTTTAGCCTCCTCTTCTTTAAAGTGTGAAAACCAAATCGTTCTAATGTTTATTATTTTTCCTGTACTTTTTTCTTCAATTTTTTTACTCAATACTATCATCTTATATATTTTTTTCTATTTTTTTTGAGACAGTGCTGTATTTATGCATACTTCCTTTCTGTCACTGTTTTCTAGTTGTTTCAGTTTTTTTTCCATATTTCATATTTTACTTTCTGTTTTTTTGTGACATTGATAGTTTTGCCTCAGTTTTATTTATTTAATTTTGAAGTTAAGTATCTATTTTAGTCGATCGCTTTTAAAGTAATTTTAGTATGTCTTAAACTTGTTGTCTTTACTAGAAATAAAAAGTGATATTCTATTTGAAAGTTAATCCTCTTCAGTTTTCTTCACCTTCTTTTCCTTCATGATCTGTTTCTCTTTATAGTAAGGCATTTTATTCCTGATTTCTGAATGCATCAACCTGATTTTTACTTCCTTAGCATTTTTAATTGCTTCCCATATAGCTTTTTTTCTTAAGCATTAATTTGAGCTGAGCCTTTTTCGGTTACAGTTCATACATTTTCAAATTGATGGATAACTCAAGTAAGTGCTTATATTTCCTTCGTCTAACTTATCTGGTATACTTCCTGCATCTTTGATCTCCTTCAATCCTAAACAATTTTTCATTTTCCCATTGGCTCACGTTGTACCTTTTACGGTTCCGATCTCTGTGTACATATTATTTTTCTGTACTGCTATAGATGGGTTTCTACCTGGCTTAAACTTGAATAAATGTTAAATGTTCAGTGAATCGGGTCGTTTTTAATGTTGTAGAATTCCTCTATTTTTCTTTGAACTGTTTGTATTAAAAAATCTTTACACTTCCATAGCTTAATTATTTACATATTGTGTGAGTGTTTCCTTATTTTTGAATTCTATAAAAATTATTAGTGTCTGAAAGATTTTCATACTCTCAATATTTTTACCATATTCTTATTTCAGATATCTTGAGAAATGCTTGAACGATTTCATTTTCTTGCATTTCTGCTGGACTGAGTCTTTGGTTGTAGTAATTTTCTTATAAACATTTATTGAAACAGGTAACTCCTACTCTTTTAGCAATTTTGAGCTGTGTATTCTCCTCCTCATTTTATGGAATTTGCTCATTCTTTTCTTCTTCCATTATAATGATTTGCACAGAGCTGAGATTTGATATGATGTTCTAAATTACCTACTTTTTTGATAGGTCTCTTAGATTTTATATTTCTATCCTTTTTTTTCTGCATTACTTCTAGTAGTTATAATATTTTGCGATAGAGACGTTTTACTTAAAAATAATATCAAAGATATTTTGTAAAGCTCTTTCATGCCTTTGTTAAATTTAATAACCAATCTCGATCTAAGATTGGCGTCATGTGGAATGTGATATTGCTACTTGATATAATAGTTTAATATTGTAGTATTTAAGTAAATAAAGTAATAATGTAATAGTTGATATTATTGAGTGTATTTTTGATGGTAACTGTTATAAATTAGCTTTTATAGCTTTTGTAGTCTAAATAATAATAAAAATGTAAGCGTTACCAAAATGCTTAATCTGCTTAGAAGATTACAACTTAACTAATGCTCTTCCAACTGTCTTACCTTGTGGACATATTTACTGTGGTTTGTGTTTGAATACTGAGTACTGATTATAAGGCATAATGTAATGTCCTATTTGTTAAAAAGGATTCCATTTTAGATTTGATGATTTACCTTAAGAAAGTGATTTAATAAGAATGATATTTTAAAACTAATAATACATATAAAAGATTTAAGATGCTAGATAGAAATTAAAAGAGATAAGGAGGTAAATTATGGAAAAATCTAAAACCATTACAACCAAATAATCAAACATTAGTAATACTCTCATAATACCACTAACTAATATCATCATCAATCATTAACCAACATTTATCTACCAAAAATAACACTCAAATATTATCTAATTCTACTAATCACTAAAACCAACTATACTCTAATATAACTCATAACCACCTACAATACTAAAGTCTAAATTAACTTACAATCTAATAAGATAAAAACTATAACACAATACTAAGTAACCAAATATTATTTAGACTAACTAACATAAACTAACCTAACACTTTATATAATCTAACTATATTCACTTTTTTAATTGAGAAATTTAAAAATTAAGTTTATTTAATATTTAAACAGAGTAATTACGATAAGTCTAAGTCTAAATTATAATTCCAAACTATAGTAAAAGTATAGAATATTAGAATAAGTTATATTTAATTGGAGGATATAACAAAAATTAAAATAAAGGAATAAAAGAAACTTGATAATTTGATTTTGAAGGTAATGGAATAAAACTTAGTAATCTAAATGAGGGAAGAGGTGGCTTTGGAATAGCAGCTGCTTAAAAATATATTTATGTTGTTGGAGGAGGTAGGGATAATAATCAAGCTTTATAATCAGTAGAAAAGTTAAAGATAGGAAACTAAAGTAAGTGATAAAACTGCTCTTAATTTCCATTCAAAATAGCTGAATAAACTTTAGTAGTAGATAAAGATGAATAAAATATTTATTCTTTTGGAGGGATAAATTAGAAAGAATAGATTTTAAAAGATATATGAAAATATAATATATAGAATGATAGATGAAGTAAGCAAAATTTGAATCTTCCTGAAGCTATTCTTAGACCTATAGTTTGCTTAGAACCTTTTGTCATATTTGGAGGTATGAAAAATCCATTTACGAAAGAATATTCAAGAAGAATATATAAAAGAAACAAAGAATAGTGACAATAAAGTCAAATTTTTAAAGATGTTGCAACTTTAACGGAGATGAAAATAAGAAATAACTATGGATATGTTTTTGCTATAGAGAAACCAGGAGTTTCAATAATGAGGATTGATTTAGAAAAATTGAGTTATAGAAGTATTAGAAGTCATAACTGATAAACATAATAATAATATCTATATTATTAATAATATTTTAATAAATATAATTTAATATGTAAAGAAGTAGTTTAAAGATCTATAATTAGTTAAATATGTTACTACTTATTAAAATATTTAAAGCGTCTGAAATAAATAAAGAATAAGATTTTATCTGAACATCTTTAAAAATCTATTATTAAAATATTATCATTATTCAGATACAAACATACAGTTTATAACATACTTATATTCAACATAGTCATAAAAACTATCTTTAAATACATCCTTATATTCAAATTATACAAGTTCTACTTAGATTACTCTATTATTTATCTAATTAAATCAAAACTATAATCAGATTATCATTAAGCTTTACCTATATTTAAATACTAATTAAGTAATCTCTACTATCATCAAGTCAACATCTTAAACCCTTAAATACATTATTCGTTTGATCATTTAAACTAAAATCTATATACTAAAAAATGTCCCTTAGCAAATAATAAAGCCAAGCCATCATAGCACCTATACTCTCGTTTAAAATTCAATCATAAGATAAGATAATATAATAAATTATCTTAACTTCAACATTATTAGTTTTGTCACAAATCAAATTTTTTGTTAAGTTTAATAAAATTCACCTTCTACTTTAAATTTATTTCGATCTTCGTTATCATGTCTCTTGACAAATCTGAATCTTTTCTTTCTCGGTATCTTTTCTGTGTCGAATCCTAACCAACTTCTGTTGAAATTACTAACAGTCGCTTGAATTTAAGGGGTATCCTAAGTGATTTACAATCATTTTTTCTGAATATTCTACCATCTTGCGTTTTTCACAACTTTTTTAAATTATACCATTATTTTTGGATTTTTTATTCTTTTTTTTTAATAACTACCAACAGTCTCTTATCTTGTGTCCCATTTTTTTAAAATATCAGCATTTTTCTTTTCCTGATAATAAATTACTATGGATCTTTTGCTTCTATGTTCATAGGATATTTTCCTTGATTTTGCATGATCTAAGAAATCCATTTTTCATAAATTTGTTTATTATATTATCGGAAAAACTCTAATTTTGCCTCGGACGCTTAAATTTTCTAATTAATTTGTTCAATCGAAGGAATAAGGTTAAGTTGCTATTTGATCTCATTGCTATTGATGTGAATTCCAGTGATGCTTTCCTATAGGACTATTATATTTCTCAGTAGCTCTTGAAACGAATATTATAGCTTTTGGTTCTCACTTAAGAGAAATTCCAGATCGATTAAGTAATCATTTTGAGCTTGGCTAGATAGGTGATTATTACTTTTTCGGGATCATTTTTTTATATAATAAATTTTCGAGATTAATATGATAAACCAGTAAGAACTACTCAGCAACATCCAAATCAAGTTTTGAGGATGGAGAAAAAGCAAGGAAAATATGATGAACTAATAAAATACTCTTTAGGTTTAGATAACTGCTTAACTAAAACAGAAAATAGCTAAAAGCCTTCGGAAATATAAAAAACAGTTTTGCTTATAATAAAAGGAATAACATGATATGATGGTAGAAGTATTATGTAACCAGAATTGTCAGAAACCACTTATCCAGAAAATATTCCTACTTGACTGGAAGAAAAAATCTAAGTGTAAATTAAATTAATTGGCAATATGATGATATGAAATTGTCTAAAAATTAGACACAGTACTAAGTAATATAGAAGATAAAAATAAATCAAGCTAATAATCAGTTATATTGGAATATCAAAAAAAGTGGTAGATTATGTAACAAGAAATAACACACTGAAATAAAAGATATATAAATAAAAATAGAAAAACTAAAGAAATGTTAAAGAAATTATAAAGAAGAGTAGCATGCAAAAATTTGGATCCTAAAGTATAAAATTGCTTAAATAATTATTTAAATTACACCCGAAATAGGCAACAATTGATAGAATAATAAAAGATCACTTAACTGAATAAATGCTGAGATAAAATGATTTCTGCTACTTAGATATATGGAAAAGCCAAAGTTTAACACCATGAGAGAAAAAATGGAATTGAACCTTTTGAAAAAATAAGGTTCAATAAGTAACTAGCTATTTTGATAACTGATGCAATTACTTTGAATAATAAACAAGAAATAATATGAGAAAAGATAGCATACATAAAACCTGAACATAAAACCTGAAGATAAATACAAACATTAGAGTAATTTGGTTTTGAAAAAGACTAAGCTAAATTGATGATACTAAAGAATCAAACAATGAAGATAAAGAAAATTTGAATATTTTAAATTAATTAAACATAAGAACTGATAATATAAGAGGAATAAAGTCGAACAAAGAAGAGTTATGTAAATGAATGCTTGAAAAAGATATATTATGGTGACTCAAGAAGTGTTTATAGATTGAATTAAAGATATGCTTGAAATAAAGGAATAATGTGCAGGAACTAGACTTAGTAAAGGAGTGGCTTTATATATTAAAGAAGAATTGATATGGAGAGAGTATGAAGTAAATGGAATAAAATGAAATACTGGAAGGGTTGTAATTTGTATGAATCTTACTTAATGTATATGCGCCTACTTGAGGAATAATGAATCCGTTTCTATGAAAGCCTAATTAAAAGCAATTTAAGTTTATAAGTATAGTATGAGATTTAATGCACATATACATAATTTGTAGCAAATAAACTAAATCCAGTAGGATAGTAGCTATTAGAATTAATTAAAACTATAATGCAATAATTCAGCATAAGATCCAACCTAGATTACTACAAAAGAAAGTTTAAGACTATTTTTTAAGGGACTAATAGCATAATTAGCATAAGAATTGTTTAGGAAAGAATACTAGATGATATCTATTAATTGTTAAAATAGCAGATATAGATCATAAGTAAGAAGGTTATATTACTAAAAACTGAAAATTGGAAAAATATTGGAAAAGCTTCACAATGAGCTACATATTCTTTGAAGCTGGTTAAGGTAGATAATGATATAGGAAAAATAAGAAGTTAAATTAAGTTGTGGATATGTTGCTAATACTTAAAAGAAACGTTTAAGAAATGAATTAAAAAAGTATCAAAAATAAATTTAATGAGATAAAGAAAATATTGTATACTAACATAAGATAACAAAAAGGAGATAATGGATTGAAAAATTTAACATTTTCATGGACTAAATAAATAAAGGTAATTTGAATAGCAAACAGATATGTTTTCACCATTAAACTGTAATTATCTTACTATTTAATATCTAATTAAAAGGTAAGAACATGAATAATTTCTTTAAACTTAAGAAAATATTTTAGCTATATTAGCCTATTTGATTAACTCTTACTTTATAAGTTATTGAGAAAATACTTTTGAGTAAAGAAAAGTGACTTTAATTCTATAACTAATCAATTAAATATAATAATTAATTAAATCCATTATAATGATAGTATTGAAGAAATACTAGCTAATAAGCAAAATTTACAAAACTTAAAATAAACTTTAAAACTATAAGCTGATAACTTAGTAAATATATTATAAATTATTAATCAAATGCATAATATTTACATTTTTCCTTTAAATTATCTAAATTAGTCTTTATTAGTAACTAAAAACAATCAAATCATAAATACGCTATTTATTACATAGTTGAAACAGAATATAATAGTAAATAGTATAATATGTAGCCATATCCAAAATTTAAATACTAGTTTTTATTACTATAGTCATAAATATTTTACTCCAATATAATTATATTAATATCAAAATATCATTCATAATTCATTTCAATTTACCTATCTAATTCATTTTTCAAATTAAATAGCACAAGCTCTCAAGAAGGGTTTTTTTCCAGCTCCATAGAAAAAGGAAAGAAAATCAGAGACTGCTAATTCTTCTTCTACCACATCTTCTTTAATAACATAATAATTTTCTTAGGCTCTTTAACCTCCAAATTTTGAAAAATAAAGATAGTCTAAATTGAATAAGAGATTAAATCAACAGAAACTGACTAAAGCAAGCGAGACTTTTTATTCCCATAGCCATGATTAAGCAACTACATGAAAAGTGGTAACTAAAATAATGTAGAAATAGAAAAATGATGAATAGTTAATAATAGAATAACTTATGAAATCTATCCGTAACCTTTAAGAAGAAGTTGAAATATTAAAGAAAGAAAACTAAAAATTATTATAGAAAAGTTAAAACAATGAAGAATGATTAATGAAACAGGAAATCGAAGTGAAGCTTTTGGGAGAAAAAAGAATTTAACCTTATCTAAAAATAAAATTGAACTAGATTACATAAAATCCATAGAGATAAATCCTCCCAGAAGGATCGTCAAGCTGTGCTACCTGTACAAATTAAGATTCCACGCATACAAGAGATACAAGATATATTTGGATAAACAGAGAATAAATAGTGAAGAATTTTGGAGAGAACTGTCAAGAATTTATGTAGACAAGGATGGAAGAATATTTAGAAGGAGGCTTTTTCAAGGGAGTGTCAAAACTCCAAAAAATTTAGGATTCCCGAACTTTTATTTTAAACTTCAAAGAACGAACTATGGAGGTATATATTGAAGGGGTTTAAATTCCCCCGTAGATAGGAAAACTTTAATTTAGTATATTATTATTATTAAAAATAGTAGATATTATAATCTTATTTTAAACTTACTTAGTCTGCTTTTTAGGCTATTCCTAGGAGTTTAAGTTGTAATTAATATCTTAATTTATATTATAATTCTGTTTTGTTTAGAGATAAAATATTTTCATTTAAAAATTCAAAAAGATCATTGAAAAAAGAAAAAAATTATATACGTTTCTAAATAAAATTAAACAAAAAAAATTCTCAGATACTAAAATATAAAAGAAGGAAATAGATCAGTCATACTATAAAAATAAATTAAAAATTGATCATTAATAAACATAATAAAAACAATAATTAAAGTGCCTAAAATATATTTAATTTAATAATTTTAAATATTCTTATTCTAAAAATCTAATTAATAATTGAAAATATTGCTATTTATTTTTAGTTATCTTTATTTATATTTCTTTCTAATAATTAACTTTATGCTAATATTGTATCATTAACATTAAAAAAATTAAATAATCTAGAAAAAAGCATTATAATTAAATTTAGTCTAAATTTTTATTTATTTTATTTAAAATAAAACTATAAAAAGAATTGTAATTAAAAAATATAAAATAAAAGCTTTTTAATAAATAAATGATAATATTGCAAACAATATGCTATTAATAATTGTTTATTTAATTTTTATTTCTTATATATTTAATTTTTGCTATATTTTATATTTATTTTTATATACAAATATTACTGCTAAAATTATTTTTTTATTTTTAAATATAAGTACTTTATACATGTTATGCATAAAAAGAATTGTAAACAAATCCGGAAATTTAAACCTTAAATTCTAATAGATCAATCTTAGGTCTCAATTAACTTGCAAGAACCAAAAATTCAAAAAGATAAATCTACTCCTGCTAAGGATTGAATTTCATAACAAACTAAAGAAGCTTGAGAAACTCCATGAGCAAAACATTATTCAGTTTTATTACTTAATTGAGAAAATGAATAAAGAAAAATATATCCTGAAGGCGAAAAAATAGAATCTTAGGTAACTTTTGTAAGATAAAAAAATGAAAATCAAGGTTTGTTAAGTTAAGTTTATTTTTAAGATGGAGCTTTAACTTCCAAATTTGTATTAATAGTAAAAACATAGCAACAAATCCATAGAAAATTAAAGAAAAATTTAAATTATCAATTAAAAAACCAACCTCGAACTGATAAGATAGAAATTTAAAAAAAAGTTTAAATACAATAAAAAATTTACTTCAAGCCTTAGAATTTATTTAGAGAAGCAGTAAAAGTATTCCTCGATTACTAATAATAAATATTTGAACAGCTAAAAACTAAATATATTGATTAAAGTAGAGTTTAGCATGGATGAAAGTAATTCAGCTTCTAAAAGTTCGCTTTAATGATTGCAGTTAAAATATTATATGTAATTAGCATTTATTATCTATTTATTATATCTAAATTGCTATTTTTTAATACTTTTAAATCATAAAGCACTTAAATATTTGGTCTTCCCTCTCCATAATATTCTTATATTCTTATAGTTCAAATTTCCTACATCTATTCTCAACACTAAAAGGCTTGATAAATCTAGAATAAAAGAATAAGCAAATCTATCTCGAGTTCTAAATCCTGATAAATTATAAGAATTATGTTTAAGTACTTATTTATTATCATTATTCATTCTTCTTTTATATATTTTTCTGGAATATTCTATTTTAATTCAATTTTTTATTTTTCCTACCATAATAAGAGGTTATAATAACACTAACGTAAAACATTTCAAGAAGATTGAAATAATATTAGTTTCATGTATCATTCTATATATTATACTTTCATATATCATTTATAACTTTTGTTTAATTTATTCCTTTAAATGAATATATATTTTCTTCTCTTTTATCTACTACTAATTTCTAAAGTGCTATTTCAAAAGGAAATTAACGCTTCTACTAAATTTTGGAATTAATACATTTATTTTAACTTCTTTAATTTATTCTGTTTCTATATTAAACAATCGAAATCTTTAAGTGTTAACTATTAGCTAATTATTTATTATAACTAAGTTATTTTCTTTTACTGCACTTGTTAAATTAAATAGATATAAGCAGCATTAACATAGTTTCTTCATTTACATTTTAATTATTATATTAATACGTTATAGTTTATAAAAGCTTTAGATTATTAGCATTTAAGTAATTTAAAGTTTAAGAATATAATTTTAATTAATTTAGTTTATAATTTAATATACATAATATGTAAATACTTATTTACCTAATTATTAATATATTAAATTCACTTATTTAAAATTACTAAGTTATAACACTAACATCAATATAATATATTTTCAGTTATTAAAGCACTAAATAATTGGAAGTTTATTATATTTATTAATAAATTAAAAGTAAATACATTTTTAACTTCTTTAGCTAATTTAAATTTGTAATTAGGTTCTATAAATGCTACATTAATTAAATCTTAACTCTAGTTATCATTTTAATTCTTTTCGTTATATCATAGTAAATTATTTTAACAAATCAAATATTAAAATAATTTTATCTTTGAAAATTGAAAAATTTTAGATTATCTACAATACATCATAATTATAGAAGATTTACTTATTTAAACTAATAAATTATTTTATTTTAAATAAGTAAAAGAAATATTTCTTCATAGTAAAGAGTAGTTAAAATTAAACTAGTATATTAAATAAAATTTTATTTAGAGTAACAAATATTTAAGAATAAATTAAATTGTATTTATAATTAATTAGTTTGAACAAAATAATTATAATTATGAAATTAAATACTTAGGCTAGAAAAATAAACTAATATGAAAGTAATATTTATTGAAGAGAAAATAAAATTTTTATTTTTTGTATTAAGAAAGGATATTTGTTGTTATTGTTTCAAATAATAAATAACCTCTAAAGTAAAAGTTTATTCCATTTTAATAATTTTAAAAATATTTATAATTAAAATAAATAAATAAATAAAGATTATTATAGAGCGCGTAGCACCTCGTTGATGCACAGCTCTTTCAGTATTAATATTTAATATTAAAAAAAGTGTTCTCAAAAGCTTGATTTTATTCTATTCATCCAAAGAGTCATTTCAGTTTCACCTAATGGGGAAAATTCTTATTAAAAATTATTCTTAAATATTGAGTCAAATACTTCAGACTTCTTGAATAAGGTCCAAATAAGAATTAGTAATTAGTCATTAGCAGGCACGTCAGCCAAGCTTTCATATTTTCAAGAGAGAACACTCGGATAAGTTAGGTTTGTCTCTTCTGAGCTTATTCACCCTTCCCCATAGTGTGGCATCTAGTGCAAGATTACTCGCAATGCAGTATACACTTCACCAGATTACCTACTAGTTTTTCTGACGCGGCCGACATTCATTTTATATTTTTATTAATAAATTTTATGCTTGATTATATTTTATATTCAATTATTAAAAATTTTACTGTAAATAAATAAAAGAAAAATATTAATAAAATCTGTAGTTTTTAATATGCTAAAATAATATTTTTAAATAACCTATATTAATTCTAATAAAATATTAGTTTAATATTAAAAAATTGTTAAATAATTTAAGTTCTAGAATTATATTATATTTTAATTTTTAAAAGCTGTACGAGATAGTTTTTTAATATATAAAAATATTTCTACAAATATATCATTTTATTATTTTTAGTAATTGAAAATAAATAAATATCATAATTATTTATATTAAGTTTTCATTATTTTTAGTTCATTTTTTTAATTATAATTATTTAATTTAGATATGAGTTGCTTGGCTTTTTAAATAAAAATTTATTTTTTTGATAATTAAACTTTAAAAACTATTTTAACTTTTTTAATTTTTAAATTTTGTAAATAGCACATTTAATATATCTTAGGATAAATCTCAAATATTAAAATTTTAAATTTCTTTTTATTAGCTTTAAACTCAAATTTATTTTTATTAATAATTTAAAATTTAAAATTTAAGCTTATTTATTTTTTATTTTTTTATTTTTATAAATTAATAAATTATTTATGCTTTATTTATTTAATACTTAATTTAATAAAATATTTGTGTCTGAAAGAAATTGTTTTACTTTAATCATCTTAATTAAATCAAAGATAAATTAAAGTTTTCTATTGCAAAGGAATTGCAATCTCATACAGAAAAAAACAGTTTATACTTTATTATGCTTCAAAAAATGTTTAGGAGATACATTTTTTGTAAGATTGAAAACTCGGGATTCTCCAGATTTTTGATTCGCATCTACTCTCTGTTCAATTAATCTATTCACTTTTTGACGTCCCAGTTTGGTTACAGAACAATATGTTAATTTATTTTTAGTTTATCTTTCAAAATGGTCTTAATTTTTCTTTCTGACTCTTTTTCACGGTACTAATATTTTCAATAATTTCTTTATAAAACTTAAATTTCTAACAAATCCTAAAGAGATTTGAGCAACTTATGCAGTATTAAAATTTCTTCTTGACAACTTTAAAACACCTTTTACTGATGGATAAGGATTATTTCTTTTTATATTTCTACTTTTTGCGAATATTCCTTTTGCTCTTTTTGTCACGCGTTTCAGAACTTTAAGTTATCGTGCTAATTCTTGACTCTTTCGTCAAATTAGGCGATTTATTTGCTCTAGTCCCATTAGATGATTCTAAAACATCTATTTCTCTTTCTTAAATCATCAGTCTCGATTAACTCTATATATTTTTTGCTTCCGTTTTTGAATTTTTTTTTTCTTTAAATTTAAACCTTTTTCTGAAGATTGAATTTCATTAGCACTAGTTAATTCATGTTTATTGTCTTTATCCAAAGTATAATTTACGCACTGTCTAGATTTTACATTTTCTTCAACTACTTTGGTTTCTCTGTCATATTTGAAATTCAAGCATTTATTTCCGTACCTTTTGTACCTTCCTATCTTTATGATTTATGGATTTGAATTTTATAAGAAGATGTCTTTTTAAGAGGACGTAGATTGAAGTATTTATGCTTCTGATTTTCATTCCTGTTTTGGTAAAAGTTGCAAAAGTTCTTCTTGTAGCGTTCTACCTTTTTCTTTCTTTTATACAATTTTAGAATATTAAACAATACTCAGTAGCATTATAAGTAATTAAATATATAAAAAATAATAAAAATTGCTTTTAAAAATACAGATGGTACAATAATTAAATATATTATATTATATTCTATTTATATAGAGATAAACTTATTTTTTGATAATGAGATATAATCATAATTAATATAAATTCTATTAATTATAAATATTAGTAAAATTATTTAAACAATTACATTTTATTAGAATTAATTTATTATTTATTATTCTAATATCAATTATAAAAATAATTACTAAGTATTGTAATTTTATTTCTCTAACTTTAATTTTGTGCTATTTTATACTTTAATCCATAAAGTATTTAACTTTTTATTTATTGTTTTAGTTAAATTATTCATTTATAATCATAGTTTTATTTATAATTTATATACTTTATTAATTAATTAATCATTAATATAATTCACCCTTCTGCTTATATGTAAAATTTGAATTGCTAGTATATTTATTTCTTCTTCTAACTTCTTCCTGTCTTGCATTTAATATCAAATTTCGTTTCTTTCTCAGATTTTTCTAGTTCATGAGAGATAAACTTAAGTATCAGTTTGTTTAAATTCCTATAAGTTAATTTAAATACTTAATTCATATTTTAGTTTAATTTTAATTTGCTATCATCATCAAAATAAAAGATTAATAACATTAAATTGTATTACTTCAGAAAAATGTAAGCAAATAATTAAATTTAAATGTTTAATTTTAAATTTCTCACTTTTAAAATTATTTAGATAAATAGATATAAACATAATTTGGTAATAAACATATCCATATACTAATATTAAGACTATTATATTATTTAAAATATGCATGAAGTCAAAATTTTAAAATTTGTAGGTAATCTGGAGCAGTGAATAACTGCATTGCAGTAATCTCACATTAGATGCCATCACGAATTAAAGTGGACAAGCTCAAAAGAGATATGCCTAACTTGTTCTAGAGCTCTCGCTAACATTCGAAGTTTTGACTGAAGATGTTAAATTTTTTATTTTTATATGAATTTTATTTTTAAATTAACTGTGTATTTGCAATAAAATATTAAATAATATTTTAATAAGAAGATTCCAAATATGGAGAAGCTTAGGTGTTTCATTTGATAATATACTAAAGACAAAAAGAATAATTAGAAAATTTAAATGAAAATAAATAATAAATTCGTGACAAAGCTATTAAAGGTAAAGTCACATTAATAATTTCTGTTTATAAAAATAGTGGTTATAAACTTATAGTATAAAAACATTATAAACTTAGCTTGATAATAATATTATAGTTAGTCTAATGTCTTTCTTATAAATTTTTTAATTAGTTTGATTTAATATCTTAATTACCTATATTAGTTTATTTATAACTTTATATATTATTATTAATTTATAATTGATATTGAGCTAAATATATGTTGAATAATAATAGTTTTTATTTGAGTTTAATGAAAATTATAATCAGAATAACTTAATAAGTTGTTAATATAAATAGAACAAGATAGTAGAAACTAAAGATTGCAAATATGCTTAAACTTTATAAATGTTTCTATAATTTTGATGAATTGTGAATATTACTAATAAATTTCATAAATTAAGTAAATCTTTTTTAATAAAATTTGATGTCTTAAAAATAAAAGTTATTAATAAAAATAAGACAATATTACAATAAATAGAATTTTAATTTATTTTTATAATTTTATCTTTACTTTGTGTATAGCTTCTATTTATTTACCATTCATTTTTGTCAATAATTGCTTCCAATTTTTTAACTAGGTATAATTTTTATGCTACCTAATTACAAATTTATCTTTGTTTTTTGTTACAATTGTTATCACTCCAACCTTTTTAAATAATTGTTTAAATCTTTAATTTGAAAGATAATTCTTTTAATGCATTATACAATTAGTTCAGTTGTTGGAGATACCAAAAATTTCATAAAAGCAAAAATAAAAAATTGCTTAAAAAACTTTTCTTATATTTATTATTTATTTGAAGATGATCCATAGAGGAAAAAATGATTGGTGGAGAAAAATTACTCTAGCAAATAATATTACAATAAAAAAAGTAAACAAAGCAAATGTTTGGAAAAGACTGAGATTCAAATAAAATACTAACGGTAAAGAAAGGATAAATTAGCAGCCAAAGATATTAATTAAAGAATATTAATCTGGAGAAGAAATAAACGATCTTTCAATGATTGTTTCAATGATTCTTGAGACTTTATATAAACTAATAAATAGCAGCTAAATAAAGGTATTGTTACATTAGTAAATTATGTAATGTTGTTGTGCTATTATTTATAAATCTATCTTATATATTTTATTTTTAGTTTCTTTTCATTTATTTATTAAAACTATTTACTCACTTTACTAAAAGTTAGATTTATCATTATTATTTAAACTATGCGATTTTAAATTTGTCCTCTGAAAGAATAAAGATAATGCCTTAGTTTTAATAAAATATATAGTAATTTAAAATAATTTTATCATTTATTCATCAAACTTTAATTAACAATATGGCTCCAAAGAAATAATTAACTCCTTGCAAAACATTTAAAAATACACATAACTTAAGTAATTGTTTTTTATATGCTATAATTGGAAGAATAGAAGATAAAAAAGAAGTTTAAGACCTAAAATAAATAAATAATTCTCTTATGTTTACTATCAAAAAATTGATCGATGAACGGAATCTTAGATAATAATTATCTAGCTTACCCAAAATTCATGCTTACGCTTTTTGACATTCCATTAATCTTGATTTTAAATTTTTCAAAAGAAATACTTTATCGAAATCAGTGTTCTAAATATTTATATTCATTCACTCTTTCTATTCCCATTTCATTTATATATATTATTTATCAACTTTGTATTATTTTCCATTTCATTGCATTCACTTAGTCTTATCTGCAATTTTTATATTATATTATTAAGATCACTATTGTAGTATTTCAATTATCTCTTGTAGACTGGACTTACCATCATTACAATATCATCTGAATATGCTAATGCAGCCATAAATCTTTCCTCTATATATTATTCTAATTTCATGTTTATGGTTATTCCTACTTTATTTTATCTTAGTTAGTTCATAACTTTATTTATTATAATACTAAATAACCTTTGGGAACAGGTGTTTCCTTATTTAACTCATTTCACCATTAAATCTGTTCTTATATTAAATATAAATAAATAAGGAGGAGCAATCCTCCAACTGAAACTGACTTAAACTCTGGTACCAGGAAGTTTTCCATAGGTGAAGAACCAGCCAAGAGAAGAGAAGTCAAGGTCGAAGAGGCATCAAGTAGCATTAGTGATGAAAGATGCCAGATACTAAGGTCTCTTAGGTTGCATTCTGATCGCGGCCCTATAGAAGACAACTTCACAAGGGAATGTTAGCACTGTGGAAAGATTTCAGAAAGAATTTTTTTAACTTTAAAAATCTTATTAAAGAGCTGCACACCATTGAGGTACTACGTGCTCTGTAAAGCTCGTTTATTTATTATTTAAATCATTTTTTATCTTTGTTTCTTCTCTGTACAATTCAGCAATAAGTTTGCTTATTTGCTCAGATATTTCAATTTCATTTAGTGTTTCTCATATGTCTTCTCTTATTAATATCAATAAATATTACTGATTTTTCTTTATTATTTTGCTTAAGTCATTCTTGTGCAGTTCTTAGATTGAAGATTTGCTATGAGCATGATTTGCCTTTTTTAAGCCATATTATAATTCATCATCACACCTGCTCAATTATGAGTTTATTTATCCAAATAATCAAAGATCTATGATTTTTACTATAT
This sequence comes from Loxodes magnus, assembly GCA_946699065.1. Taxonomy (NCBI): domain Eukaryota; phylum Ciliophora; class Karyorelictea; order Loxodida; family Loxodidae; genus Loxodes; species Loxodes magnus. Next base: position 550,503 of record CAMPDV010000156.1, on the reverse strand, counting down.
AAATTAAAAGTGAAATCAACTTATAATTCATAAGGCCTTCTATTCTACCTTTTTTATGAAGTAGTAGAATAAAAGATTCTTTTATTTTGCTTGGCATAGCTCCAAATTTGATTATTTTTTATGTTATATTGCGGTTAGGTTAACAAGCTTAACTCCTCCAGCTCTTATTGTTTCTATTTATATTCCATCAAGTCCTGCAGCTTTTCATTCGAAGAGCTTTTTTATATAGCACACTAAATCTTCTTTTTAAACTTATATTGTTTATGCGTTCCTTTATGAATATGGTAATTTGTTGCTGCCACTTTTATTGAGCTCCCCTCAGCTTTCTTTAAAATTCTACATATCCTTTTCGTTTATTACTGAATATCATTTTCGTTTATTAATATCCATTATGCATAATTTTCTCTACTTTAATTATTTTTATATTCCTTTTCAAGTGTTGTTTAAGCTTCCTTAATTAATTTCATCTAAAAAATATTTAATTTATTTTTCCTATCTTTTTTTGATGCAGTCTAAATTTTCTCCTTGCTTCTTATCTCATTTTAATATAATTATAAATTTCTTAGCATTCTTATCTAATTAGATATTTTACTTATTTCGCTTGCTATTAGAAATATTTTCTTAGTTTTATTATTTCTGCTGTATATTATTATTTTCTCATTTAGTTTGTTACAAAGCCACATATCGCTTTGGTCGCTTCTTGTTAGATTTAAATAAATCATTTTTCATATTATGCTTCGCTATCGAAATTTTCGAATTCGCTAAGATCTATTTTCTCGGATCATTCTTTGAGTTTCTCTTTAACCTTTTATTGCTTTAATTTTTGAAAGTTTATCTTTTTAATTTATGAACTTTTTTCGAAATTCTTTCGAAATTTTTATCTTTATTTTGTCTGGATAATGATCTCCTATTTGTCTCTATTGATAGAATTTTGTGCTGATAATGCTAGGCGTAATGTATTGGTTCATTAAGAAGCAATCTATTTTAAATTTTCCATTCTTTTATGTTGTGATGATGGTTGGATATTGATTTGAATCTTTAAATTCTAAAAGATAATCTTTCATCAATTTAATAAGCATTAGCCTGTATTATTCTGCTCATACGGTAAAAATTGGAGAATATGCGAGTTTAAATCCCCTAATATTAAAATTATAATCCTTTGCTGTTTGCTGCTAATTTGTATTATTTTAGACTTTCATAAAAGGGTATTAGTTAATTAGAGTTGGGTGTTGTAGTGTTATATACGTTTATCAATGCCAGCCGATCATCAAGTGTTAAACCTATTAATCTTCCACTAAAACAGATCTGCTTGATTGAGATCCGCTATATCCATCACTTTGGTTCTGCTCGTAATTCCATCTTTTATAAAAATGCTACTCCTTTACAGTATTTAGTGCTCAATTTTATTATTGCTCTGAATCCATACATATAAGGCAATTCAGTAGTTTGATTCACAAATATTTCTTTAATCACTATTATTTCTATCTTCTTTTCACACATAAAATTGTTTAATTCTTGCTTCATTTTATTCATCTAAAATTTGCTGTACCTATGTTTAATTCTGTCTATTTTATTATATTAGTATTTCCTTGTACTTCCTATTTTTCTTGATCCTCCTACCCTGCATTTTTAGCTTCCTCTTCTTTAATAGCGTGAAAATAAATTGTTCTAATGTTTATTATTTTTCTGTACTTATGTCTTCAAGTATTTTACTCGATACTATCTACCTTACCATTATATATTTTTTCTATCTTTTTTGAGACAGTGTTGTATTTATGCATACTTCCTTTCTGTCACTGTTTTCTAGTTGTTTCAGTTTCTTTATCATATTTCCTATTTTACTTTCTGTTTTTTGTGACATTGATAGTTTCGTCTCAGTTTTATTATTTAATTTTGTTGTTAAATATCTATTAAAGTATATCGCTTTTAAAGTAACTTTAATATGGCTTAAAATTGTTGATTTAGCTAGAAATAAAAAGTGGTATTTTATTTGAAGGTTAATCTTCTTCAATTTTCTTCACTTTCTTTTCCTTCGCTATCTGTTTCTTTTTATAGTAAAGCATTTTATTTCTGATTTCCGAATGCATCAACTTGGTTTTTACTTCTTTAGCATTTTTAATTACTTCCTTTATAGCTTTTTTTCTTAAGTATTAATTTTTACTATATCCTTATTTATTGCAGTTCGTACATTTTCAAATTGATGGTTAGTGATACAACGATACATGTATGGGATTTCCACACTGACTCAAGTAAGTGTTTTACCTTTCGTCTAACTTATCTAGTATACTTTCTGCATCTTTGATCTCCTTCAATTCTAAATAATTTTTCATTTTCCCATTGGCTCACGTTGTACCTTTTACGGTTCCGATCTCTGTACATACTATTTTCTGTACTGCTATAGATGGATTTCTACCTGGCTAAAACTTAAATACATGCTAAATATTCAATGAATCAGTTAGTTCTTAATGCTGTATAATTCCTCTATGTTTCTTTGCTCTGTTGTATTACAAAATTTCTTCACTTCCATGTTTAATTATTTCCAATTTGTGAGAGTGTTTCTTTATTTTTTAATCACATAATAATTATTCCTGTCTTAAAGATTTTCACAATCTAAATATTTTTACGATACTCTTAATTCAAACATCTGAGAAATGCTTGAATGATTTCATTTTCTTGCATTTCTGCTGGACTGAGTCTTTGGTTGTAGTAATTTTCTTCTAAAAATTGATTGAAATAGGTAACTCTTACTCTTTTAGCAGTTTTGAGCTGCATATTCTCTTCCTCATTTTAAGGCCTTTACTCGTTCTTTCTTCTTTCATTAAAAGATTTGCACAGAGCTGTGATCTTGTTTGATGTTCTAAATTACCTACATTTTTTGATAGGCTACTTAATTTTAACATTTCTGTCCCTTATTTTAGTGCATTCCTCCTAGTAGTTTAAAGACTTTGCGACAGAGACGTTTTACTTAAAAATAATATCAAATATATATAGTAAAGCTCTTTCATGTCTTTGTTAAATTTAATAAACAGTCTCGATCCAAGATTGGCGGCATGCAGAATATAGGATAGCTACTTGATATAATAGCCTAATATTTTACTATTAAATAAATACTGCTAAATAAAGTAATAATGTAATAGTTGATATTATTGAGTGTGTTTTTGATGGTAACTGTTATAAATTACCTTTATAGCTTTTGTAGTCTAAATAATAATAAAAATGTAAGCGTTACCAAAATGCTTAATCTGCTTAGAAGATTACAACTTAACTAATGCTCTTCCAACTGTCTTAGCTTGTGGACATATTTACTGTGGTTTGTGTTTGAATACTGAGTACTGATTATAAGGCATAATGTAATGTCCTATTTGTTAAAAAGGATTCCATTTTAGATTTGATGATTTACCTTAAGAAAGTGATTTAATAAGAATGATATTTTAAAACTAATAATACATATAAAAGATTTAAGATGCTAGATAGAAATTAAAAGAGATAAGGAGGTAAATTATGGAAAAATCTAAAACCATTACAACCAAATAATCAAACATTAGTAATACTCTCATAATACCACTAACTAATATCATCATCAATCATTAGCCAACATTTATCTACCAAAAATAACACTCAAATATTATCTAATTCTACTAATCACTAAAACCAACTATACTCTAATATAACTCATAACCACCTACAATACTAAAGTCTAAATTAACTTACAATCTAATAAGATAAAAACTATAACACAATACTAAGTAACCAAATATTATCTAGACTAATTAACATAAACTAACCTAACACTTTATATAATCTAACTATATTCACTTTTTTGATTACTATATTTAAAAATTAAGTTTATTTAATATTTAAACAGAGTAATTACGATAAGTCTAAGTTTAAATTATAATTCCTGATTTTAGTAATAGTATAGAATATTAGAATAAGTTATATTTAATTGGAGGAATTAACTAAAATTAAAAGAAAAAAATAAAAGAAATTTGATAATTTGATTATGAAGGTAATAATATAAAGCTTAGTGATCTAAATGAGGGAAGAGGTGCCTTTGGAATAGCTGCAGCTTAAAAATATCTTTATGTGGTTGGAGGAATTACTAATAATTATCAACGGTAATAATCAGTAGAAAAATTAAAGATAGGAAACTAAAGTAAGCGATAAAACTGTTCTTAATTTCCATTTTAAATAGCAGGCTTAACTTTAGTAGTAGATAAAGATGAATAAAATATTTATTCTTTTGGAGGTGCAAATTAGAAAGAATAGATTTTAAAAGATATATGAAAATATAGCATATAGAATGATAGATGAAGTAAGTAAAATCTGAGTCTTCCTGAAGCTGTTTTATATCCTATAGTTTGTTTAGAGCCTTTTGTCATATTTGGAGGTATGAAAAATCCATTTACGAAAGAATATTCAAGAAGAATATATAAAAGAAGCAAAGAATAATGACAATAAAGTTAAATTTTTAAAGATGTCTATGCTTTAACGGAGATGAAAATAAGAAATAACTATGGATATGTTTTTGCTATAGAATTGCCAAGAGTTTCAATAATGAGGATTGATTTAGAAAAATTGAGTTATAGAAGTATTAGAAGTCATAACTGATAAACATAATAATAATATCTAAATTATTAATAGTATTTATAATAAATATTATTTAATATGTAAAGAAGTAGTTAAAAGATCTTTAATTAGTTAAATATATTACTACTTATTAAAATATTTAAAGCGTCTGAAATAAATAAAGAATCAAATTTTATCTAAACATATTTAAAAATCTATTATTCAAATATTATCATTATTCAGATACAAGAATACAGCATATAGCATAATAAAGCATATTTAACATAGTCAAAAAAATTATTTTTAAATACATCCTTATATTAAAATTATACAAGTACTACTTAGATTACTATTTTTTAATCAAATCAAAACTATAATCAAATTATCATTAAGTTATACCTATATCTAAATACTAATTAAACCATCACTACTATCATCAAGTCAACATCTTAAACCCTTAAATACATTATTCCTTTAATCATTTAAACTAAAATCTATATACTTAAAAATGTTCCTTGTATAACCAATAATAAACTCAAGCCATTATAAATCTATACTCTCGATAAAAACTCAATCATAAGATAAAATAATATAATAGATTATCTTGACTTCGACATTATTAGTTTTGTCACAAATCAAATTTTTTGTTAAGTTTAATAAAATTCACCTTCTACTTTAAATTTGTTCTGATCTTCGTTATCATGTCTCTTGACAAATCTGAATCTTTTCTTTCTCAGTATCTCTTCTGTGTCGAATGCTAACCAACTTCTGTTAAAATTACTTACAATCGCTTGAATTTAGGTAGCATTCTAAGTTATTTACAATCATTTTTTCTGAATATTCTGCCATCTTGCGTGTATCACAACTTGTTTAAATTATACCATTATTTTTGACTTTTGTATTCTTGTTTTTTTAATAACTACCAACAGTCTCTTATTTTGTGCCCCATATTTTACAGTATCAGCATTTTTCTTTTCCTGATAATAAATACTATGAGTCTTTCGCCTCTATGTCCATTCGGATCGTTTCCTTGATTTTGCATGATTTAAGAAATCCATTTTTCACAAATTTGCTGATTATATTATCGGAAAAACTCTAATTTTGCTTCGGACGCTTAAATTCTCTAACTAATTCGTTCAGTCGAAGGAATAAGGTAAGTTGGTATTTGATCTCCTTGCTATTGATGTGAATTCCAGTTATGCTTTCCTATAGAACTATTATATTTCTCTGTAGCTCTCGAAACGAATATTATAGCTTTTGGTTCTCACTTTAGAGAAATTCCAGATCGATTAAGTAATCATTTTGAGCTTTACTAGATAGGTGATTACTTTTTCGGGACCATTTTTCTATATAATAAAATTTCGAGATTAATATGATAAACCAGTAAGAACTACTCAGCAACATCCAAATTAAGTTTTGAGGATGGAGAAAAAAGTAAGGAAAGTATGATGAACTAATAAAATACTCTTTAGGTTAGATAACTGCTTAGCTCAAACAGAAAAATAGTTAAAAACCTGCGGAAATATAAAAAAAGCAGTTTTTCTTAAAATAAAAGGAATAATAGGATTTGGTGGTAGAACTATTATGTACCCAGAATTATCAGAAACCACTTAAGCAGCAAATATTCCTATTTGACTGGAAGAAAAAAATTTACGTGTAAAGTTAAATCAATTGGCAATATGAGGATATGTAAACTGTAAAAAAATTAGACACAGTACTAAGTAATATAGAAGATAAAAATAAATCAAGCTAATAATCAGTTATATTGGAATATCAAAAAAGTGGTAGATTATGTAAGAAGAAATAACACACAGAAATAAATGATATATAAATAAAAATAGAAAAACTAAAAAAATGTTAAAGAAATTATAAGTAGCAGGCAAAAATTTGGATCCTAAAGTATAAAATTGCTTAAATAATTATACGCGAGATAGGCAACAATTGATAGAATAATAAAAGATCATTTAACTGAATAAATGCTGAGACAAAATGATTTCTGCTACTTAGATATATGGAAAAACCAAAGTTTAAAACCATGAGAGAAAAAATGGAATTGAACCTTTTGAAAAATAAGCTTCAATAAGTAACTAGCTATTTTGATAACTGATGCAATTACTTTGAATAATAAACAAGAAATAATATGAGAAAAGATAGGATACATAAAACCTGAACATAAATACAAACATTAGAGTAATTTGGATTTGAAAAAGACTAAGCTAAATTGATGATACTAAAGAATCAAACAATGAAGATAAAGAAAATTTGAATATTTGAAATTAATTAAACATAAGAACTGATAATATAAGAGGAATAAAGTCGAACAAAGAAGAGTTATGTAAATGAATGCAAAAGATATATTATGGTGACTCAAGAAGTGTTTATAGATTGAATTAAAGATATGCTTGAAATAAAGGAATAATGGAACTAGACTTAGTAAAGGAGTGGCTTTATATATTAAAGAAGAATTGATATGGAGAGAGTATGAAGTAAATGGAATAAAATGAAATACTGGAAGGGTTGTAATTTGTATGAATCTTACTTAATGTATATGCGCCTACTTGAGGAATAATGAATCCGTTTCTATGAAAGCCTAATTAAAAGCAATTTAAGTTTATAAGTATAGTATGAGATTTAATGCACATATACATAATTTGTAGCAAATAAACTAAATCCAGTAGGATAGTAGCTATTAGAATTAATTAAAACTATAATGCAATAATTCAGCATAAGATCCAACCTAGATTACTACAAAAGAAAGTTTAAGACTATTTTTTAAGGGACTAATAGCATAATTAGCATAAGAATTGTTTAGGAAAGAATACTAGATGATATCTATTAATTGTTAAAATAGCAGATATAGATCATAAGTAAGAAGGTTATATTACTAAAAACTGAAAATTGGAAAAATATTGGAAAAGCTTCACAATGAGCTACATATTCTTTGAAGCTGGTTAAGGTAGATAATGATATAGGAAAAATAAGAAGTTAAATTAAGTTGTGGATATGTTGCTAATACTTAAAAGAAACGTTTAAGAAATGAATTAAAAAAGTATCAAAAATAAATTTAATGAGATAAAGAAAATATTGTATACTAACATAAGATAACAAAAAGGAGATAATGGATTGAAAAATTTAACATTTTCATGGACTAAATAAATAAAGGTAATTTGAATAGCAAACAGATATGTTTTCACCATTAAACTGTAATTATCTTACTATTTAATATCTAATTAAAAGGTAAGAACATGAATAATTTCTTTAAACTTAAGAAAATATTTTAGCTATATTAGCCTATTTGATTAACTCTTACTTTATAAGTTATTGAGAAAATACTTTTGAGTAAAGAAAAGTGACTTTAATTCTATAACTAATCAATTAAATATAATAATTAATTAAATCCATTATAATGATAGTATTGAAGAAATACTAGCTAATAAGCAAAATTTACAAAACTTAAAATAAACTTTAAAACTATAAGCTGATAACTATCAATATGGAAACTAATTCAAAATCGCTAATTTAAACTCTTAGCGACTCTTATCTAGCAATAAAGAAGCTGTGATCTTATAAAAAAAGCATAGGCAGATGTTTACACTTTCATAAATCTAGAATTTGGAAACGCTTCAACTGAAGTAAATAAAATGAATAGTCAATTTAATAAGATAAATACTAAAACAATGTAGCTAATAGACAATAAATACTTTTCTTAGGGTTCCACTAAGATAACTTAAATATTCCTTGGAGCGATGTCATCAGTTGAAGCGCATTTTAAAAGTTGAGAAATATACTGTTGAAAAGGAATTTTGGCGGCACAGTTGAATAAAAGGTATAAATGTTAAATAATAGGGGGAATAATAAAGATATTTAAGATAGAAGATTTGAATGAATAAAAATGAAAATAATAAGGGAATTATAGAATATTCCATATTTACTTAAAATTTAGAGTATAATCATGTATAGTACTAAAATTAAAAATTCAATAATCTTTTAAACCAAGAGAATTAAGAAAATTAAAATCTAAAAAATATAAATAATCTTGAAATCAAAAACATATAACTTTAAGCTTAACTTATTGAAGTAAAGGATCAAATGTAATCCTAAGAGTTTGAAACTAGTAAAAAATAGTTCTTAAATTAGATTAAAGAACTTGAATAATAAATATAAAATCTATAAAATAATCAAATTATTCTTAAAAATTTCTATCAACTTAAGAAAATGAGGAAAGGATTATAAGTAAGTATGAAGCAGTAATAGAATAGTACAAAGTGTATGTAAATAAAACTTATAAGAAACTAAAGAAAATTTAAAATTAAATACTAAAATCTAAATACTAAAAGTAATAACAATAGTTTAAATATAATTAATTAATTTTTGGAAAAAAGCAAAATAATTCTAAAGAGATAGAAGTTTAAACAGATTTAATTTCTCAATATAATAATTAAACTGCATAAACTGATGAAATTAATTAAATCTATTAAATAGCCAATAGTTGATAATTTAAAATTAATTATTTATAAATAAAGACTAATAACTATAAAGCTAATAACTTTAAATAATCAGCTAAAAATATAAAATTAGTAGAATTTTAAATAAAGCATGGAGTTTCAAGAAGAATTATAATAAAAAGATATGGAATTTCAAATATTGATATCTTAAAAGCATAATGAAATTGAAAAATTAAAAACTTCTAATATATAATAACTACTAGCCATAGAAAAATCTAATATAGACATATAAAAACAATATTATCTCAAACTTTAATAAACAGCAATCACTATATCCTTATTTTAATAGCCTAGCATTATTATATTACAGTTAATAAGACTATTAGCAACCCTTTATTTTAGCAAAGCAGGTTATTAGTATTATATATTTAGTAGCTTTAATTTAAAAACTATAAGAGATACAGTCTAGAATATAGATGAAAGTAATAGAAAGGTTATAATATATATAGAATAAGGCTTTTATATCCCTATTTAGATATAAATAGTATCTTTTATTGAAGACATTAAAGAGGTAGAGTAGAATATTAATTTTTATATAGATTCATTTATAAGATTAAATATTTAAAAGTACAAGAAAGATATGAATGTCTAAAAGTACGTTATGCATAATCTAACTGACTTTATGATTTCATTTTTCTTATCTGATATTTCAGAAGCATATACAATCATTTTTCGCATCAAAATTTATTTAATCAAACTCCATTCAAATTTACTTTACTTAATGTATTGCTGACAATAGATCTAAGATTATCTATCAATGCGTTTATTAACGAATGAATCTCTGTTAATTTCTAGTTTTCCAGCAATCCTATGAACGAATAAAATTCTTAATTTATTACCTTATTTCTTATCGTAAGTAAATTATTATATTTATTCAATTGGAGCATAACAATCCAACTATTAAATCTGAACAATCTTTAACTGTTTTAAATCAATATAAATAAATTTCATTTATAGGTAGTATTCATTCTAAGGCACCAACATATATTATATTGTAATTTCCAATTGGTACCTATTTATTAGCAAATTCTTTTAATCTTATATCTATAAATTTTCAAATATATGATGCTAGCTTATTTACTTAGTCTACTATTAATAATCTACCTCATTTTAATTATTTTCACTCTTTCTTTATTTTTTATTTTGAAAGAGTTAATCAATTACTAAAAGCTGGTAAATTATGTAATGAATAAGGTGTTAGTATGTTTAGGAATTATGCCAATTTCTTGTAATTTCCAGGATTTTACTTAATTAGTAGTATCATATTGTTAAATATTTTTAATAGTTAAATTTTCCTATTCCAGTTGATCCTAATGGAAGAAGTATGTATTAGATATTTTGCTTTTCAAAATTAAATAAATTAAATTGCTAATTTTTAATTTATTTATAGTTGAATATCTATAATTTCTAATATTTTAAGTTTAACTTTATTTTTTTATTTTTCATTTTCTAGTCTTTTTTCTGAATTTATAAGCTAATTTTGTTGGATAATGCTTATTGCTTATTAATTCTGTATCAAATATTTAAAGCACATCTTCATTGTAACTTTCTCTAGAATTATTTCTTTTAAATATACAGTCAGTATCTTCTTAATGTCACAGGTTTATATAAAAATGAGTTAATTTAAGCAATTTTAGGTAAAAGATTTTTGTTTATACTATTTGAATCTAAAAAAGTAACTTATTAGATTATTATTTTTTTAATTTTAGTTCTTATAGTAATTGCTTTTTTTTCTATACTAAATAATAGAATCAATTCATAAAAAGTTATATTTTTTTAATTCTTTGCTACTACTCTCAAATAAACAATTCAGAGTAAAGTTTGTTTTGAGTTATATGCAAAAAATATCGTAATTTATCTTCAGAAAATAATGCTTATTATTAATATCTTTCAAATTAATAAATATTAATTAATTAGATTAATTTTTATTAAATTTAGGTTTTCGTTATTTATCTCGACTTAGTTTTACATTTAATGAGAACATTTGCAAATTATTCTACTTTCCAGACTTCTTAGTATTTCTAAAATTTTATATTTCTCAAAAAGGATTAATTCAAATATATTTTAATTTACTATTCTACGTTATATAACTTTTAATAAATATCTATTTCCAAAATCCCTTACAATCCATTATTTTTAGCTTTACTTTTGCTATGTTTTTGGTTTTATACTTTAGTACATTATTAATATCTAATACAAGCTAAGTATCCTAATTTTTTATTCATAATTGAAGTTAAGGTTTCATGAATGGCAATAAAATTTATCATTCCGTCAGGATTTTATAATTGCCTTTTAATAAAAAAGCCAACTTCTTATATCTTAACAAATAATCTTAATTTGCGGTTTAGTTCTTTTGCAATTTTTATCGACTTTCCTTTTTAATTTGTTGGTTTATTTAGTTTTTATTTAATGTTAACTGTATTAGTGTAAAATGATATTAATTATAATTGTAATTAGTTTGATTAATTTAATTTTTAACACCAATAATGATGTTTTATTTTAACTAAAATAAAAGTAGTATTCTCTAATGTTGCTGTTTATACTTATATATAATTAATATGATTAATTATATAAAATGTATTATGTAATATATGCTTCATACTTATAATTCAAATCTAACTTAATCTTCATTATAATTTAGTGAAGAGAAAGTTCCCTATAATTCTCTATTAAAGTAACTAGTTTTGCTATTTTACTAACTGCTACTTAATTTATTACTTATCCCTTTTTACATAATCTAGATATTTTCATCTATTTTTAATTATTTTTAAACTAAATAACTTAAATAAAATAAATCTCATTTACTAAAGCTAAAATTAATAGAATAGCTTCTATAATTTATTCCTTTAAACTATTATTAAATTACAATACTTTAAAACCTTAAACTTTGCTAGATAAGAAAGGAAATAACCTATTAAGGATTTAATAGATTAGATATAAGCATTAATTTTTAATTTATTGCCAAATAAATTTAATTCGAAAAGATAATTGCCAATCTCATTAGTATCCACAGTACAAGAAATATTCCAATATAAGTCTTGCCTTAAGTTACTATATTAGCTTTGAGTAAGTTTCATTAAAGCATAAAGTAAGCATAGCTACATACCTCAAGATAATCATATTAAGAATCTCTCTTAGAGCACATAATAATACTCCGACAGACTTTTTATTTTATACTTAAGCACTTTTTTTAATTTTCTTTGTAATTGAATATTCTTTTTAATAATCTAAGTTATAATGAAACTTAGAGCTATTAAATCCCTAATACTTTTAACTAAATAATTTTAGAATGCTGTTATAAATGTTAAATGATATAGGAATTAAAAATATAAATAGTATTTAGTTTATAAAAGGATATAATAATTAAAATTAATGTTAAATAGATTATAATAAGTAACTGTATGATATAATAATAATACTTGTAGTTATTATTAGTAAACCATATAATTATACTCAATCTATCATACTTTTCATTTATTTTCTATTACCATTAATCTTACATAAGTTGAACCAATATAATAATAAGCCAGGCTTAAATTAAGGCATCAAGAATAACTTTTTGGGACTAGATAATTAGTTCTAAATAGAAATTATCAAAACAATATATACTAAAGTCTATAAAATTAATTTAACACTTTATAAAGTAAGCTATTAACATTAGAGTTTATAATATCTTAGGTAAAATAATTATAAAAAAGAGAAATAATAGTATTCTCATATATTCACTTAATTATCCTAATAATAAACCATGTAATATAATATTTTACTTAAAAACCATATAGTTAAAATAGATACCTTAAGAGGATTAAGATTTATCAAATAATAAATAATTATAATTTAACTTTAAGATATTCAAGCATAGTTAAATCAACAATTAGTCCTTTAATTAAAATAATTTATTCACTTGATAAATCTTTCAGCTACTAAGCGAATTATCTTAGTTATAATAACCCTTCTTAAATTTTTAAGGCTTTTTCATCCTTATGATCTCTAAATAAGAAACTTCAGTAGTACATTCATTTTTCTCTTTATTTTTAAATTATAGAAACAATTTTTCCTTTCTAGCTTGATATAAAATTAAAACTTAATTATTGCCTTTAATTTTCAATTGTTTTTTGCGGATATTTCAAAGATTTCAAATAAAACACTTAATTGGTTTAAGTTTTTCGATTTTCAATTATCTAGATAACCCTTTCAAAGCATTCTAAATTTTTACTTGTTTTGAAGTAATTTATAAGCAATCTCCTTCTTTATGAGTTTTTATATTCTTATTTTTTATACATAAATGAGAATCAATGTATGATACTTTACTATTCTAAGAGAATTATATAAATGACAAATTATTAATTTATGAGCATTTGAAACATTTTTCTAACTTCGATACTATTATTAAGTTTCATATCTAAAGCTTAGCAAGATTATTTATTTACTATAACTTATCAGTAATTGTTAATTTTTCAAATTAAGCGTTTATTTTGATGTTAAAATATGTTTAATTTTGATTTAATTTAATCTTAAATAAAAGTATGGTATCACTTTATTAATTTATTGATCATATTTAAGTTTACCAAATGTTTATTCTTATGCTCATAATAGCTATTTTTCCTATAGTAAATAATAATTTTATTAGGAAAAGTTTAATGTTTTATCTATTAATATTCTATTATCTAGAATATCTTTGCTATGTTTAAATTACTTACTCTAAATTTATAATTTTTATTACAGCTATAGTTTAGCATACATGTTTATTAGGATGAATAAAAGAGTTAACTTTAGAACATTTCCTAATTTTGATATCTTATTAATCTTAATAAATATCAAAGATAGATAGTATAATTTTATTTTTTCTAACATTCATTTGTTTCAATATTTGGAAAAATATAGATAAAAAATCAATTTTTAATAGTTATATTTATGACTTTAAATAGAAATTTTATTAGTAAAATGTTTTTAGACTAAAATAATTTAAGTAGCAATGGATTTAAATATTAAAATGTTAGCCTTTATATTTATTAATTTATAACCTTACATTAATCAAATATTTTAAAATTATCTTCATTTCCACACATTGCTTTTGTCAACCAGTCAAATCCTTCATACAAACCATCACCATTTATTGCACATAATCCTGGAATATGTAATTTTCATTATTGCATTCAATTGTAATTTTTCCTTTAACTCTTCAGTATCCATTGCATTAGTGTAGTCTTATTTATTTGTAAATACTAAAATGCAAGTGTTTCTTAATTCATCTTCTTTTAATATTTTAAATAATTCTTCTTTAGCATTTTCCTTTCTCTATCATTAGAATCTACTACAAAAATTAATCCATTTGTTAATATATTAAAGCATCTATTCTATCAGCTCCACCTACATCTCATTATTATATTTTTATATTCGACTGTTTCAAATTAAACCCTATTATTGGAATATTGGCTTTTACTTCACCTAATTTCAGATTATATAAAATTGTAGTTTAATGAGCTGCATCTAAGCCTATGATATTTTCTATTCTATCTTCCCAATTAATCTTTTCTATATCTTACCAAAAGATTATCCCATTTTAGACATTTTGTATATATAAATCTTTGTATCACCTTTTGGGCTTTAATTTATGATTTGACTAGATCTTTTTGCTTAGATATTTATTTGATTATGATACTATCAGTTAAATTAGTAAAATCTGACATGATTCTCAGTAATTTTCTATTTAAATAAATGAAGCTAATATTTGTTGTTAACCTAAATAAGTTTATTTAAGTCTTTATTTTTCTGATTTAATATAAACTGCCTTTGAAATTTATAATTAAATAGAAAATATTTTTTAATCTATTCCGTTTTAAATAGATTGAGAAAGATTTTGTTTAAAAATATATAAGATAAAGATAAGATAATTAAAGTGATATCATCATTATTAATTAAAATCATTTTAAAATATACTAATAGTTTTCACATTTTAAGGTACAAAAATAATCTTTTTAATTGATTAACTCAGAAAATTAGAAATATTTTTAGATTCATTTTATAATTATTTTAGTGATGTTTTTGGATATCAAAATTAAATAATATTCATTGTCAGATATTAACAAAACTATTTTATTTAAGCAAATCATCCTACTTTTTTTACAACCATATATATTTTAGTATTCTTTACTTAATCAAAAATGCCATCAGTAACATTTAGATCTTAATATATCAATCAACTTTCGGAGATTGCTAGTTGGATTCGAGATCTTTAAGAGAAAGTATCTCAGTGCCTATCTGTAAAGCTTAAATCTTATGATATGGAGTATTTAGTCCCTGATTGTAGAAAATAATCAGCAGAATATCACATTTATGTACATTGACACTCACTTAAGAATAAACAGAAAGTGAAGTTATGCTACTTTAAATACTCAAAGTTAACCATTATTTTCATTATAGATTATTAAAAAAAATATTTTAGTTTTAATAAATTAATTGTAAAGATTAATTAAAATTAGAATACCATATAAGCTTAAATTATATTTAAACTACATACCTTTAACTTTGCTAATTATCGGAATTATTTCCTTTAATCACAAAAACTTTTTTAAATATTATGAAGAGTTCTTCATTATTCTTTCCTCCTTATTTTTAACTCTTCTTTTACGCCTTTCTAATTATAAACCTCTCAATTTCTCTTAATATACATACTTGGAGAAGTAATTTGTGTAATTCTAAATATTACAGTTAATTCATATAATGTCTGTAATATAGTATTAGACATCTTAAGTCATATGTAAAAATAGTGGAAATGCAATAGTCTAATATTAGAATATTATATGCATTTTTATTTATCTTCAATATTTAAAATTTCTTACAAAAGAAATCATTAATATATTTATAACCATCTTGAACATTATTGCCAAAATTATAACATTCAAATCTAATTTATTATACTCATCATTATACTTCAGTTCAAAATTAAGCCCACCATTTTTACCAAATTAAATTAAAAAGCTAAAAATTAATAAGAATCTAAAGAGAAAAAGCAGAAGCATCAAAGCCGAGCAAGAGAATGTCTGCACCTCAAAAGTAATAAGAAATTAAGTTGTTAGAATGTGAATCTCGTCTTCTATAAGGCTTGATAAGATAGATCCCATCTTAGCATCTGGCATCTTTCATCAATAACATTAATTGATGCCTCTTTAGTCTTTGTCTTCTCTCTTGGCTCCTACCAAGATTCTTGTTCAGTTCTTCGTCCATGGATACTTGCTGGTAGGAGATCTTAAGTCAATGTGAGTTGAAGGATTTCTCGTATTTATTTATAAAAATATGAAAATATGGAAAATGTTGTATACTTTAATCTTAGAGGTAAATTAATCTTTTTTATTGATTGAAAATAAATAATTTTAGCTATTTAGCTTATACTTGTTTTTTACTTTTTGTAGTAACTTAATAATTTTAAATTTCCTAATATTATTTGCTATATGTGCTCATTCTTTAAATCTAGTATGTTTGTGATTAATGTTAAAAAAGGAATTTAATTTCATAGATGTAAATTAGATTAAATCGATTTTACTTGATAGCATTAAGTTGTTAATAGATATTTGGAAATAACTGAGAAACTTAAATTTTTACATGCAGCTTATTAAATGACATGTCATTATTTGTAAGGATCTAAATTATTCTCAAACTTAATTTATGAAAGTAGTTAAAAAATAGGTTTTAAAGAAATTTTAATATATATACATTATAAAAAATTATAGGAATATTAAAAAAGAAATTAGTTTTAAAGCTTTTCATAGTTCTAATGTATATTTAATTAAAAAATGAAATACATTTATCAAGCTATACTTTTTTATTTTTCAATCATTTTTATAGAAATTTTAGATTTTATTTATTATTTTATTTCAAATTCAAACCTTTTTTTAATTTTTAATTCAGCATAATTTTTATCTTTATCTCCTTCAATTTGTTTAAAACTAACTTCTATTATAACAATTTCTTATTGTTATTAATTAATTGATTAACGTTTTTTAAATATGCTAAATAGTTTACCAAGATGTGCTTATGTCATTAAAAGTAGTTTTTAGTTTTCAATTTGTTACCTCTTTCTAAGCTATACAATTTAATAAAATCTAATTTTGAAGCTCACTTTTTGAAATTTTATAGATATTATTGTTTATAGTTTTCTTTTTATTAGTTAATCCTTATCTTTTATATCTGTTATAGTTTAGATATTTTTGCTTTTATACATACTTAAAAACAAGTTAATGAATTCCTCATATCCTGAATCTCATTAAATAAATGTTCTTTTAATCTCTAAATTTTGTTTATATCAGCCCTTGCTCCATCAATTACTCCTAAGTAAATTAAGCAGTTAGGTATCCTAACTTGTGTCAGTTTTTTCTTAATTTCTTAATATCTTAGTCCTAGGTAGTAATTTTTATTTCTTTTTCCTCTTTTGTTATATCCTTACTTCCTTCTTTTTTAAACTAAAATGGGAATATGCTGAAGATAAGAATTAATAATAAAGTTGCTAATTCTTAGGAAAATTAGTGAGTATTAGAACAAAAGTAATTAAACTGGAAAATTCTATATTATAAATCCTTTTACGATTAACAAGTATGAAATTTTTTACTATTTCTGATAACTCTAACTGTCCTCAACCATATTATTAGACTAAAGTATTTTATCTTCAAATGTCAATTAGTAAATACAACAGTTTCAAATATTTACAGTACAAACTTTCACAATACTCACATAAATAAGAGATAGCATCTCAATTTTATCTGCAGGGGAACATTAACCTTTAAACAGATTAAATATACTTCAATGAGCTTCTGATTTGCTTTAAGTTCAGGATCTTATTACCAAATTTAATAGAAATGATCAGGAACTATATTTGATGATAAAATCTTAGTTAGTTAATTAAAGAAGAAGTTATCAGATCTAATGAGGTTTATAATAAGAAACTTGAAAATTACTCCTTGCTTAGTAGATTTTAAAAATTTACCTTTACCAATCAATTCAGAATTAAGCATTATTTATATACTGAAATTTAATTACCAAGTCAATTTCAGGACCATGTAGTTACGTCTAATATCCAAATATAGATATCTCAGAATTTCTTGCTAAACTAACTAGCAAAAAATGAAGACTGAACAAAGGTAGAGCTTAATAATTTATTTTTAATCTTAAAGCAAACAGTTGCAAAATGCTGATTACAACAGTTTTAAATTTCATATTCGACTACATAAAAAAACTCTTAGAAATATTTAATAAATGGAATTTTGTAAAAATGTGTTTACCAAGTATCTTGTCTTATTAATCTAAAATTAATTTTAAGTATAAAGGGAAATAATAAAAGTGACTTTTAATCAATTTTGAATTATCAAGTTTTTTAATATTTTAAATCAAAAAATCCTAAAATGAAATATAAATTCAGAGTAATAGCTAAGGCTTAAATAAAATTGATTTAAGTACCTAAATATTAGTTAAAATTTTGTTAGTCTAATAAAATAACTTTTGGGAGTTTAAGCAAAAAGCTTAGTTAACTTATAATTATTAAAGCTAAGATAGGATTTCTAATATTTAAACAACTTCAGTTTTATAAAAATAAGCCCGGCTAGCTCAGTCGGTAGAGCGTCAGACTCTTAATCTGGTGGTCGTGGGTTCGAGCCCCACGTTGGGCGTTTTTAATTTTATATATTTAGTAGGTGTAACAAAATAGTTTCGCATCCGGGGCTTGAACCCCGATCTTTCGGGTGAAAGCCGAATATCCTAAGCACTAGACTAAAGGGGATTTAATTTAAGAGGAACGAAAATGATTGAATAGGCTAAATATGAATAAAAGGCTTTCATATTTGATGTTTAATCTACAGAACTAAAAAAATATAAAAATCATAAATACAACTACAAAATTTATGGATTATAATTAAAAGTGGGAGATTAAAATATAAAAAAGCTTATAAATATATTCTCTGTATTTCTTATTTATATATGATATAGTAAGTAAACTTAGGATTTAAATAATAATAATTATTATTAAAGCTTATGAAGAAATAATATTCTAGATATATAGGAAATATTGTAAATTTAAATAAATTATTTCAAGCATTTTATCTTAGTTTCTCTATATATATAAATCCTAAGCTTTATATATAATTTGTTTAATTTGTAACAGTAATACTTTAAACCTCATTTTAGAGATAACTAGATACGTAGCAAGGCTAATAAATTGATTAAGTAAACTTTTAGATTAAAACATAAAATTTGATAATTCTTTACTTTTTGATTATGAAACTAGAGGTTTATTGATATAAATAATTTGATACTCACTTAATTAATAGACAATTAAGAGTATGATAAACACTTTATGATAGATTTATAAGTATTTAATAGGAAATTAATTTATTATATTTATTCTTTTTAATCTATAGTTATTATATAACTTATACATCCTTAAATACCCATTTACTTTAACTATTATTTATATATCACTTCTTCAGAATTATAGACATTCTTCAAATCATTTATTTTAATATCAAAGTTATATTCAAATAGATAAAAAAGGATTATTATATTCAAATTAAATTGAAGATAAGAGTTTAAAGCAATAAGGGATTAAATATTACTTATATTTAATTAAAGCAAAACTAATATAGCCAACTCTAAAATCATATTTCGCTAAAAAGCCTTTCAAAATATTAAAACTGTTAAACGTTGAGGTTAAAGCCCAAAGACTTTTTATATTATAATTTAATAAACAAAATAAATTAAATAAATTAAAAAAACAATCTAAAAATATTAAGTTTTAAATTATAGACAAAAGTTTAAAAATAAATTAAAAAAAGCACATAGAAAAAAGTAAATTTTAAGTAATAGCCAAGCATAAAAATATTATTAAATAATAATAGCCAAAAATATTAAATATTAAACAATCTAATTTAAAATTAAAATACCAAAAAAACTTTAAAATTTTAATAAAAAAGCATCTAAAAAGGTATTGAAAAATCTAGATAGAAAACTTGTAAAATTAAAAGCAAGTAATAAAAAGAAGAAAATTAAGTTAAAAAATAATCTAGAAATGAATCACTTATGATTCAAGTATTTCAAACAGAATTCTTGAATATCAGATTATAATAATAAGTTTATGAGAGAAGTAAGAAATAGACAAAGAAAAAGCATAATTAAGAAAACTGAATGAAAATATCGAAAGACAGAATTTTCAAATACTTTAAGATGTTACTTTAATAATAAGCTTAAGAATTAATTCTGAAATAAAAAAGAGATCAGATTTAACTAAGTAAAGCAGAACGAGTAAATTGACAAATAGAAATTAGAATAAGCGAATATATTACTTAAAAAAAACTTAAGAAAGAAATTTGAAGCAAGACAGAGAAAAAACATAATTAAGTAAAAACTGAATTTTTTCATTGAAGGAAAGAAGATTTTAATATTGAAAGAAGTGGCTTTTCAGAAGCGCTTTAGAGAGAAGTTTTAACAAGATATGGAAAAGTATAGATAAGGTAAACTGGATTCATTTGATTACAGAAAGAAACTAAAAGATTTTAAGGATAGACCTTAGTTTAAAGATATTTAAGAAGTAAGAAGTAGATCAGAAATATGAATATCTAAGTAAAAAATGAATTTTTTCATCGAATTCAGAAGATTTGAATAATTAAAGATATGACTTTAAACCTTAACTTAAGAGAGAAGTTTAAAGATGATAAGGAAAAAAGCATAGGTATTCAAACTGTTTCTCTTGATTAGTTCTAGTCTTAAAATTCAATGAATAAGAAACTCTTGCGTATTATTATCACTTCAACACAACTTGTAATTTTATTCACTTGAGATTTTAGAAATGAAACTTCTTGTCAAAATATTATAATTAATGATTATATCTACGTCAATTTATGAGAATCCAAATCTTTTATCAATCAATTAAATTTCTAATTTTCTTCTTCTTTGCAAATTTTTTCGATCAAATCTCGTTAAATTCTCTAAATGGAGTGAGTAATAATCTTTAATTAAGAGTCTTTGATTAGAACTATAAAAGTATTAATTTTATGTTTAATAGCTTTAGGACTTTAACCACGATATAATTTTACAAAACAACAATTAACGTTAAAAATAATATTTTGATTAAATAAAAAAATATTATATAGTTGTTCGAAGGTGAGCAACAAGGTCATCTTCATCAGAGGTTGGGGAAGTTAAGTACCCATAATCGACTTTATGTCTTCCTTTGCTTTGGTTTGGCCTCGAGACATAAGATTCTTAGACCTTCGGCACTGGCGTAATTTAAATTTAATATAATTCTGGAACGAAAAAGAAATAATATTGCGAGCTTCATCAGAGGTGGGGAATTTAAGTACCCATAATTGACACATGTCGTCCTCTTCTTTGGTGATGCAATGAGACACAATCCTGCCATATCCTTGGACCTCCAACAAGTAGATAAAATTACGAGTATTCTTAAATTATATCAGTATTGAACATTTTTATCAGTACTGAATAATTATACCAGTATTGAACAAGGTTTATCAGTATCTGATAATTTTATCATTAACAAACATTCTTGTCAGTATGAAAATTTTTTTTTAAAGAGCTGCGCACCAATGAGAGTACTACGCGCTCTATAATCAAATTTATTTATTTATATCTTTATAAATAGGATTTTTATAATTAAAAAGATGGGAGCTGAGATTGACCTTCTGAATCATACTTTCTGGTTTTATGGCTAGGAACAAGTTCCTTTCCTGTCGCTGAGAAAGTCCCTGGTCAAAGTCAACCTTTGCAAGGGAACGCCTTCCTTTTGATTATCCACTCCTGGTAGGGGTTTGAAGCAAGGCTGCCCATAGCGATGGAGCTCCCTGGCAGCTGCTTTTCGAGAGTAACAGGATATCCCCGTTATCCCATGAAGGGAGTGTTGGGGTCGTTAAACTGCAAGAAGTTGCAGTCCAAAACTCTTTAAGTTTAAATTAATTAATAGGATTTTTATAAAGCTTTCGTGTTTTTTTTAATTCTTACAAATAATTTTTTTTTTAATTTACTTTTCATCTTTTAGATTTTTAAAGTTTTACATCGATATGATTTTTTACCCATTTTTTAAAAGTGTTATTCCACGCCTTAAATTTTCCACCCAACTCTTTCTTGGTTTTTACCAAAATCTTCTTAAGAATTTTTTAAATTACTTAAAAAAATTAAAGATGTATATTACGATTTGAATTTTGTAACTTTCATTGTTTTATTATTAGCTTTCATGATTTAATTTTCATTACAATCTTTGTAATCATTTTTATTAACTAAATTTAAATTTTTTTTATTTAGAGATGCTTTTTCATTAAATTTTTAACTTTTTAGTTCTTTTTAAATACAGTTAACTTTGTGTTATTTAATTTTTGAATAAAATATTATATATTATATATAAAATGGAAATTCCTTGTTAAACATCTCTTATCAAAAGGAATTATCTTAGTCAAGTTACTATTAATAAAAGATACTTTAAGAATTTATGTCATGCAGTTAGAAAATTTTAAACTTTTTGGAACTGTACTAGAACGCGAAAGAAAAATTGAACACCTAATGATTAACTCATAAGTAAAAAAAATCGAAAATAAATAGCTAGGAATTATCTGGAAAGAATAATAAAAAACAAAGTCTAATCAATACGCAGAGTTAACTAAATGCATATTACTGCAAAAAATGTAGATAAATTATCTGATGGATGTAGAGCAACAGCCTACAACAAATTATATTCCCTATTGGAAAATAATGAGATGTTGATACTACAAGCGACCAGGGCAAAAAGATAGAAGTTTTTCCAATTCTAATGAAAATATAAGTAAATAGTAGAAAAATAGTGGGAAAATATTTTCAGGATATATTGTAATCAAGAATTTAAACATAACAGGAAAAAATACTCCAGCTAAGCAAAGAAGCTCCAACATATAGCATGCAATTAACGAAATTAATAAGAAAGGAATTGGAATCGATCTGTCAGAAACCCTCAGAAAAGATAGATTAAAAATCCTTAGAACGTATGATAAACAAGATCAAAGCAAATACAAAGAATCTTTTATTTAACATTAAACTTTTGATTTGTGATTAACTAAATAAAAGTGAAATCACGTAAATATACTACTTAATTCATTCATATCTTTTTTCTAAGAATTTTTAATGCAAATTTTAGAATGACTAACTAATTTATATTTTCAATTAAAATAATTGTTTAATTAAGTTTTAAGAAGCATATTTTTTATAAAAATCTATTTCAGAATACCTTGGATTTTAATTTAAAATTATAATTTTTCTTCTTCAAATTTATCCGTTCCAAAAATCTTGAGTAGTATAGATATTTGAGAAAAAAAATTATTATTTTTTGTCTATTCTTTTTTAATTGTTCTAATAGTTTTCTTTTTAACGAAAAATATATTCTATTTTTATTTATTATTTTATTCAAACTGAAGATATCTTCCATAGATCATAAAAATATTTTTGAGTTTATGAAAACTTCTTTGAACAATTTTGATTACAAAAAATTTTAAATTTTTTAAAGTTTAAAAAATGTTAAAAAATTGCAAAAGTTTAGATGTTTTGATCTGATTTGTGATTATTTATTCCGAAATTAAAAATTTGATCCTTCCCGAAATTGTCATCTACTGAAAAATTCTGAACAAGAACAATTTTTCATTTTTCAAAAAACATAATCTCAAATTGTTACATTTTACATTTTCTTTTTTTACTTAAAACAATTTAATTTAGATTTTTCAATAAATATTACTTATATATTTTATCTTTTTTCAGAGCTTTTTTAATAATAAATTTTGCATAAATTAATGTTAATATAAATTAATAAATGAGTAAAAATAAAAATAAATACAAATCTTTATTTATTTATTTATTTAAAAAATTATAAAATGAAAGATTTGCAATATAAAAGTCAAAAATAAATAGTACACTTTAAATGGAAGTAAAAAATTTTGTTTAATTTTCTAAATAAATGAATACTATTAAATTTTATTTTAGTTTCTAAAATTAAAATTATATTTCCTATTAATAATAAGTATAATCTAAAATATCTTGCAATATAAATGCCTGAGCAAAAAGTCTTACAAGTTTTTTAAAATTATACAAATATTTTAAATATCAATTAACCTTTAAATATTTGCTTTTTTTAATTATTTTAAATTAAATAAAAGTATCCAATTAAAGCTTTTATTTCTAAACCTAAAAATTTGAAAACTTGAATCTTTACTCATAAAATGTATTAAGATAGTAATTAAATTGATATTTTATTACTTTTTTTACATTTTTTATACTTTCTTAATAAATAAGCTAATTGCACTTTAATAATCTTAATTTTAAAATACTAATCAAAATAAAAATATTTAAAGTTAATAAAATAATGCAAACAATTAAATATATTTATATTAAAAAACATTCCTTTAACTATCTACGGAACATTGGAAAAATAAAGAAAGATAAGCACTAACCAGAAAAAAGTAGCAAAATTTGAATTCTTAAGTCCAAACTCAACATTTAACGAATAATGCTTAATAAAATTAAATTGATAAACTTTTAGTACTACATAACTACGAAGTATTTGAAGTTTTATTTAAAATTATGACAAGAAACGTAAAGGAATTCCGATTCTGATTTTGCTTTTATTAAAAATATCAAAGAATGCAATCTTTGATATTTTTCTTAGAGAAACTGACATAATATTTTGAAATAGATATATTAAATATTGAAGATTGTATAAAATTTTCGAATAAAGTTTAAGGTAAAATAAAGAAAAAATCCTTTTAGATTCCACAAACAGGATAAGATTAATGCGAACTGCTAATTTTTGCTTTGAAGATATTGATAATGAAATAAGATATTTTCCAGATTATACTAAATTAATTAAATTAAAAATTAGAGAAATAGTTTCTATATACAAATTTAAAACCTTTTTCTATAATTTCTAATATAACTCATAATAAAGAAACTTGAAAATTAACCACTCTGAGATTTGCATCTGTATAATTTAGTTAGCTTGGTATATATTTAAAAATGTGAAGTTGTGTAAGATCTTATTTAGGAATTTCGAGATTTAAAAAATTATGTTTTTCGAAAGATGTCAATATATAATCAAAGCTATCTTAGTCTTAAATTTCCTACTTAAAAGCAGTTAAAAGAAATCGATTTTAGAATTAAAAAATTTCACTAAAAGCTATTTAGAAGAAGAATTGAAATTCCCGAGTGAAATGAAGAATTAATTTAATGATAGAATGATATGGATAAGTTGAAGCAGTAAAAGACAAATAAGAGAAATAACTAAAGTGGAATTGATAATCAAAATGTAAAAAAACAGTTTTATTACCTATATGAAATATAGTAAAGAACTATTAATTGATATTATTATAATTTTTAAAACCGCCATAGTTGTTCGAAGGTGAGCAGCAAGGTCATCTTCATCAGAGGTTGGGGAAGTTAAGTACCCATAATCGACGTTATGTCTTCCTCTGCTTTGGTTTGGCCTCGAGACATAAGATTCTTAGACCTTCGGCACTGGCATAATTTAAATTTAATTTAATTCTGGAACGAAAAAGAAATAATATTGCGAGCTTCATCGGAGGTGGGAAATTTAAGTACCATAATTGACACATGTCGTCCTCTGCTTTGGTGATGCAATGAGACACAATCCTGCCATATCATTGGACCTCCAACAAGTAGATAAGATTACGAGTATTCTTAAATTATATCAGTATTGAACATTTTTATCAGTACTGAATAATTATACCAGTATTGAACAAGGTTTATCAGTATCTGATAATTTTATCAGTAACAAACATTCTTGTCAGTATGAAAATTTTTTTTTAAAGAGCTGCGCACCAATGAGAGTGCTACGCGCTCTATAATCAAATTTATTTATTTATATACATTTAAAAAAACTTAACAGATTTTTAAACTTTGTAAATCTTACTCATATAGATATTTACGTATTTTACTTATTTTAATAATTAATTTCTTAAATTTTTAAATTTATAAATTTATAAATCTTAAATGTATTTGCCTCCTCTCAACTTGCAATCTTCCACTTTCTCACTGTCTTGTCAGTCGATCCTGATATTAGTGTCTTTTTATCACTACTCAGTGCTATAGATTAAATTTCTTATGTATGACCTGAAAGAGTCTTTAAGCATTCACCTGTTTAGAAGTTCCATATCTTGATTGTTTTATCCCATGAACCAGAAAATATAACACTTTAATCATTACTAAGTTGAATATTACGTACTACATCTGAATGACCTTCGAGAGTTCGAATACATTATCCAGTAGAAAAGTCCCATACTTTAATTGAATTGTCACCTGAACCTGATATTATATATTTATTATCCAGTGTCAAAATTACTGATCCAATCCATCCAGAATGCCCAGTCAAAGTTCTCATACAGCTTCCAGTCTGGAAATCCCAGATCTTTATCTTTTCATTTTCACTTCCCGATACAATTCATTATTAGTCACTTGATATTGCTACTGAGTAAATTCAATCAGAATTTCCAGTCAAACTTCTCGTACAACATCCAGTCTAAAAATCCCAGATCTTTATCATTCAATCGTGACTTGCCGATACAATTCATTTCCGGTCACTTGTTATTGCTACCGAGTAAACTCAATGCATATGTCCAATCAAGGTTCTTTCGCAGTTTCCAGTCTAGAAATCCCAGATCTTTATCGTTTTATCTCTACTTCCCGATACAATTCATTTCTCGTCGCTTGAAATTACTACCGAGTAAATTGTTTACATATGTCCAGTCAAGGTTCTTTCGCAGTTTCCAGTCTGAAAATCTCAGATCTTTATCTTTTTATCGTGACTTCCCGATACAATCCATTTCTAATCACTTGTTATTACTACTGATAAAACTGTTTACGTATGACCAGTTAATATTTAGTCTAAAATATTAAGAATTACCTTGAGATGAATTGTAGTTGATTTTTTGCACAAGTTTTAAAAAACACAAGTTTGGTAGTATTTCATATTTAAAAAGGAGAAGAGGTATTCTACCTAGGGAATAATTTCTTTGTCTTAAGAGTTTTCTTAAAAAAATAGTTTTGATAAATAGTATTTCTTTATTTTCCATTTTTATTTTTATAACTTATTTAAAAAATTTTAAATTTAGACTGATATATTATTGATTTAAATAGGTTTAGTATAAATAATCTTTATATTTAATTATTTTATATCTTTTTACTTTTAAATATAATGAGAAGTATTATATCAAAACTCATATCCAAGAATTTATATTCTTATTATAGTAACTTTGCTATGTTTTTATTAGTTATTTTAGTATTTTTAGGGCTCATTTCTGAACTTATAGCATTAAAGAAAAATGCTATAGGAAAATTTCAGATCACTGTCTTATCTTGCTCATCAGATGGAAACATAAGAAATAAATATCTAACTGTAAATTGACGAATTAACTAGAGATAAAAAGAAAAAGGTTAAGAGACTTAGAGTTTATGTAGCGGAGGTTACAAAAAAGTATCAAATTTTATTGCAAGTGAATAAAGAATTTGTTGCGGTAAGTAGATTAAAGAT
Source organism: Loxodes magnus (assembly GCA_946699065.1). Lineage (NCBI taxonomy): Eukaryota > Ciliophora > Karyorelictea > Loxodida > Loxodidae > Loxodes > Loxodes magnus. The sequence goes on along the minus strand of CAMPDV010000156.1, from coordinate 522,873 downwards.
GAAATCTATTTAAAAAATAAGAAATTTAAATCAATAAATAGAAATTAAAAATTAGAAAACAATACGAAAGTAAGGATTAAATTCTATTTCTAATTTAGTCTATTCTTATCTTTCTGACTCTCTAGAATTCATCTCATGGAATTTACTTTAAAGTAAAATACTCCAATTTCTATTAGCTTCTATTTAATATTTTTATTGTATATGATCAACTTGTTATGCTTTTTTTGTATCATAGAGGGAGTAAATTTAATCTAAGATATTTAGTCTTAAAAAATAAAGTTTTTTATTTCTACCAACATAATGCTCCTTCATTTTATACGATGTCTTAACTAAATTCTTTTAATACTAGAATCTAATTGTCTCCTAAAATCTTGCTTTGAAAAGTTAATTAAAATTATATTACTTCATTTAGTTTCACCAATTATCTTAGATATTTTACTTTTCGACTAAGATTCAGTTTCTTTAGTGATATTCTTCAAAACCCGTTGAATTTTTTATTTCAGTCTGTCCCTTTCCAAATTTTCAGTTATATCCTTTATTTGATTATTTTACAATTTTGAGGATTAACTTAAGCTGCTATAATAAATAATTAAATTTGAACTAAAATATTAATAATCAATAAAAGCATTATAAGGATTAAACAGCTTTATAGTAAATAAGATGTAATATTTTAAGAGTGTTAAAGATATAATTAATCTATTGAGAGATGGGAAGATCTAAAGGAGAAACTTAAATCACAAAATGGAATTTTATATACAATTAAAGAAAGAAAAACCTTATTGATGTTGAAAATTTTTAAAACTTCATGCTCAAAGACAAAATTATTTTGAATTTAATCTAATGATACTATTTAAATATTTATTAACTGAAATAACTTATTTTTTAATAATTAAAGAAAAATTAATAAATTTATAGCGTAAAATGTAAATAAATTATCAATAATGATAAATTAAACATAAAGTAGTTAAAATAATAATTAGATTAGAAAAAAAAATTCTTGCACAAATTAATCAAAACAATTAAGGCATGATTAACTCATATGAAGCAATCTATGAGCAGTACAAGATTTATATAAATAAAATTAATAAGAAAATTAAGGATATCAAATAATTTATATTATATCATACTTAATAGTTACTTTAAGAAGTTTATAAATAAAGGAATAATACTAGAGAGATGGAAATTTAAACAGACTTTTTAAACTAATAATTTGAATAAACTTATTTTAATCAATAAATGACTCAAACTGAGTTAGTTGAAAATCATAAATCGATATAAACAAATTTGTAATTCAATGAAATATTTACTTATTAATAAATGAACTATCTGCAATGTTTAATTGAGTTATATTAATATCAACAATAATAATCAGACTAAATATAATGAGAACTTTAATAAGTTTATTAGCTAAAGAATAAGAGTGAAGTCGAATTAAAAAATTAGTAATTTGAAAATCAATAATACAATAAACAGTGCTAGGAGTTATAAAATTAAATCTTATTTTTTAGTTAAGAATTAGAGAATCAATAACAATATAATTCTGAACAGATCAGGATATTACAAGCACAGCAGTAATAAAAAGAATAAATCCTGTAAGGATTTTTAACATAAAAAAAAAATGAAATTGAAAACATAACAAGCTTTTATACTAAGCAACTATAAAAATATATTTTGAAATGTAAACATAAACAGAAACAAATTAAACCAAAATTAATTAAACTTAAACAGATGTTATAGGATAGGATAAGCAAATTTAAGTAAAAATCCAGTGTTTAGATATATCATCTAACACAATAAAAGTTGATCAATTAGAACAATTTTGCCAAGTGAATTTGTAAGAAAAGAATTATATAAAACTCTAGTAATCCTATCATTAGTTAAATATAGATTTCATATGTAACAATTAAAAGTAAGAGGAAAATCTGAGAAAATAATAAGAAATTAATAAAATGTTAATGAATGGATTATTTAGCCTTAAAGCTAAAAATTAATCAAAAGATTAATAGAACTAGACAGATTTCAATAAAATTGAAAACTAAAAATGTTCTGTTGCTAAAAAATCAAACCCTCTTAAAAGAAAATAGGAAAAAGATTATATTTAAATTCCAGTAGCTAAACGTAGTATTAAATATAGAGATCAAAAAGAAAGTGAAAAAATAATGCAATCCTTAAATTTTAAATCTCTTTTACTCAAGGAATTTATATTATAGGGTTCTTGAAGAAAAACACAGTATGAAATGAGTAATATTTAAGGCAGGTATGTGACAATAAATTAAGAATTAACCTTTGGAACTATTGATAGTATTAAAAAAGCCAAAATATTTGCGGATCAAAAGCTGTTATAAAAATATAATAAATAAGTAATTTTTATAATTATCTAATTCTTTCATCAGCATCCGGAATATGGTAAAAAATTTGTAAATGTTGATTATGATTAACAAGGGAATAAAAATATTTGTATTTACGAAAATGGACTTCCAGCTGGATCAAAAGAAAGTAATAAAGATAATAATTAATATTAATATTAATATAGAACTCGAATCAAGATTGGACACGTTAACATTAATGGAATAGCAGGAAAACAGTTAATGATTGAAGAATTTATCAAAAGTAATGACATAGACATCTTCTCAATTAATGAAACATCACAAAAGTAAGATTTTCCTCCTGTACTAATAAAAGGATATAGGACATACTTAAGAAATGCAGATAAAGGAGGAGGAGTAAGCTTGATTATTAGAGATGAAATCAATAGTACTGAATCTAGAGTAAATATAGAAACCTAAAATCGATTTGTTTCAGTCAAAATGGAAAATATATTAATCACATCTTGCTATATGCCTGACAATAATAAAAGTAGTCTTATTAAAGATTAAGCTTATGATTATATTAATACATATATTGGATAATTTCCAAATAATCCTCATATATTGATAGGAGATTTCAATGCTCTATTATAAAATTACGGAAATCATAATTAAAACGATTATGACAACACATCTAGATTTTAAGAATTCTTGCAATAAAATGATCTTCAAATAGTTAATAATACGATTAGTAATACATGCATACACAAAGGAACGGGAAAATTGTACTGTAATGACTATATTTTAATTAGTAGTCATTTAAATAATAATTAATTTGTAAATTTTTAGGTTCACAATGGCTGCTTTAAAACTGATCACATTCCAATTACAGTTAACTTTTTGTTTAATACAAAATATTATGATAATGAAAAAATAATTTAGAGAAAATATAAAATTAATCGTTTGTAAGATCCAATTGATAGATAAATATATTAGCAATCATTTATACAAACTTGTAATTATTACTTTCAAATAGATAGAAATAATTTAGAGGAATAGTACATGTACATTAGCAGAAATATTCAAGAAAACGCAGATTCAGTACTAGGATCATTTATTCCTGATCCTAAATACAGCAAACTTCCTCAAGATCTTGCAAGAAAGTATATAGATGCGAAAAGAGCTAACTAAGAGTATAAAGAAACGCAAATTTATTTTGGAAGAATTAATTAAAGAGTCCTTAATCTTCAGAAATCAGCTAATAAACTTTGAAATAAATATAAATATCATCTATGAAAATGGTTAAAAGATAAAGCAAAGAAGAAATTTCTAAATCTTAATGAAGAACCAAACATTATGTTTTAACAAGCGAAAAAGATTCTGAACCCAAAAATAAGAAACAAAATGAACTTTAATTAAGAGCTTAAAAGCCAATTCGTTGATTCATGAGAGAATTTTGTTTTTAATAAACATTAAAATCTTACTTAATAGTAGCTTGACAATAGTAACAAAAATTTTAATCTAGTTTATTGAAATATTAAAGAAATTTAAGAGTAAATACCTTCCTATTTACAAGAATTCCAACTCTTTACGATTTAAGAAATTTAGGAAATTATTCAGCAAATCCCTAATGGAAAAGCAGCTGGTCCAGATGGTATAAAGGGAGAATTATTGAAGTATGGAGGTTATTATCTTATTTTGATTCTTCATTCTTTCTTGAATAATATGCTGAGGTTAGGTAGAATACCTGAAGAACTTAATACGTCAATCATTATTCCTATATTTAAAAAAGGAAGCAAAGATGACTGGAAAAATTGGAGACCTATTTCTTTGATGAACTCTATACTAAAAATATATGATAAAGCTTTAACTAAAAGGTTATATGATTAAATATATAAAAGAAACTTAATTCATGAAAGCTAGATGGGATTCATGAAAAGGAAATAAACTACTATGCAAATTTGGACAATATAGTAAATAATAGAATCCTATCGCAAATAAGCAAAAGGGAAGACAAAATTCCTTGCCACTAATAGATGTAGAGAAATGTTTGATACTATAGAAAGAAGATTGCTTTTCGATTAACTCAGGAGAGTCAAGCTTCCTTTAGGACTTATAAATGCCCTTGAATCTTTCTATAAAAACATAAATTCCTCCTTTCTTATAGATGGAACCTTATCTAGGAAGATAAAATACAATAATGGAGTTATATAAGGTAGCTCACATGGTCTAGTGCTTGCTTTGCTGTACTATGATATTGTAATCAGATATTTAGAAAGTAAAAGTAACATAATAGGATTAAAATGTAATACTATTGGCAGAAGTTTCGCATGTAGAGGATGGGCAGATGATTTAATTCTCCTATCCAAATCTGAAAAGTCCATGCAGATTTTAATAAATGAAACATAAAAAGTATTCGAATGAACTTAATTGAATATTAATACTTCAAAATGCGAAGCTATTTAATTCTTAAAAAAGAATCAAAAAGAAGTTAAGTTAAACTTAAAAATAAAAGACAATCCAATTATTTAAAAGTAATAAGTAACATATTTAGGAGTAATTCTCCATCAAAAAAAAGGATCTAATTAATCACTGCAAATCGGTTTCATCTAATTATCTGTCTGCTATGAAGAAAGTAGTATACACATTATCAAGATATAAAAATGTGACACCTTGACATTTTAAGACTTTGTGCCGGATGTTCACACTCCCTAAAGTTGAATATGGAGGAGAATTAATACCTTGAGCAGTCTAAAATGGAGCAACTGGAACACTAAATAAAATTGACAAAAGTATGATATTAATAGCAAGGAAAGCCTTCTAAGCACCTGAAAACACTTTTAATGAGTCCTGTTATATAGATCTTAACTGAATGCCATTTAAAGATATTATGGCTTTGAGATTTTTTAGATTTTTTTATAAAATACGATAAGAAAGTATTAACCTTCCATAATCAACATTAGGGACTCTCTTTATGAATAATTGATAGGAAGGATATTAATATAGAGACTAATTAACAAGATTATCTGAATACTACGAAATTGACTTTAATAGTTAGGAACATAATAGTAGCTTAACTACCTTTACGAAATATGTAAAGGACTAGATTCAACAAAAATTCTATAAAATAACTTAGTAAAGACTTAAATGTATGCCAACTGCAAAGATTTTTATAGAATAATTTTGTAACTAACGATAATTCCCAGAAATTACCTATCCGAAACTAAATAAATAATATAGAAAAGAAATAATCAGTATATATAAACTCAGAACTTAAAGCTACAACTTTCGAAAAGATCTTCAAGACAGACATTATCCTATCGAGAATCCTCATTACATCTGTGGAGATTGGACAAGTTCCAACATATTGTGGATTGCAATTGTTACATAGATATAAGAGAATGGCTAAAAAAAAGATTGAATAAGGTGATATAGGAAGATTAATAACCTATGATTAAAATTATATCAACTAATTCCCAAAAACAAGATAGAATACGTAGATTTACAAATAAAAATTTTCCACAGGATGCTGCTCAAAAGGAGATTGGAACTATTCGAAATGGAAGAAGAATGATTGGAAAGTCCTGAATCTAAGGAATAGGAAGTAAAAAATCAAGAAAATAGTGAAGAGAACGAGGAAGAAAAGGAATAATAAGAAGAGCTAAAAGAATAAGTGGAAGAATAGAAGGAAAAAATTGATAACTAAGATGATTAAGCTGAAGTATAAGATGAAGATGAAAGCGGGAGATGAAAAACTTATTAATAATTCTAAAGCATCTTTAATTGAAGGAAATAATTCTAACAATTAAAGATGTCACCAGACTATTTTAGTTTAGTTTAAGTTTTTATAATAATCATAAGTAAATCATTTAAATCTAAATAAGACTAAAAGAATTAGATAAATAATCAACTATTAAAAGGTATTTAAATTGAGAAAGATCAAATATAATAAAATATTTATTACTTAATTAAAAATTACATTATTAGATTTATCTATTCAATTTAAATACTTGCTTTTGTCATTGTATAAAATATCTCAAGCGTAATAATATAATTAATAAGGAATTTAATTAAGAAAAGCAGGAAAGAGTATTGAACCTATCGAATATTTTGATATAGCTATTATAATAGACCCTAAAAAAGCAAATTTTCTTTTTAATAAGGAATTGTACTTTAAAAGTTTGAAAAATACAACGAATTCCCCTAGAGCTACAATATAGATCTCAACCAGGATCTAATAATGCAATTGATCATATAATAAAGTAGTTAATCTGAAAAAATTAGGAAAAAAAATGAAGCCAATGAAAGTTTTAACTAGGCTATAAAACTAAGCAATTTCAATCCAATATACTTAAAAATAAAGGTTTTTCCCTCTAAAAATTAGGAAATTATCGTGAAGGAATGTAATTTTTCAATCAGCCAATTAACTTGATAATAAATACGCAGATGCTTATTATGATAAAGGTCATTTTCTTCAAACCAAAAATAAGAATCAAGAAAAAATATATATTCCATAAAGGAAACTATCCAAGCACGAATCTTAAATTTCATCGAAAAGAGTCTTAGTAAAGTCCGCCAATAAAAAAAAGTAAAACAGAAAAAATGATAAAGAAGTTCTTACAGTAAAAAAATGGGAATTAAGAGGTTCGAAAATGGACAATAGAAATTTGATTCTGATAAGAAATTCTAGAGAAATTGCAGAAAATAGCTTGTGACAGAAGGATTAATTTAAAAAAATAAATAATGTAGTATTTCTAGAATAATAACTGCGATAAAAGGATTAAATTTTTATAACAAATCTTAACAAGAAATGGATAAAGAATTATATAACTATTTATAAGTTTTTAGCAAATACTTATATTTTAAAATTAAACTTAGTTTTTTTAGAAAGAAAACATAATCTCATAATTTAAACATTTTATAAAGTTTAAATAAGCCTTGTATCGAAGATAAAGCCAAAATTTAAACGAATTATTAAAATATAAGGACTTGAAAAAATATTTAAAGTATTAATGCTTGAATTATGTTAACTGAAAATTTAATTACTAAATCTGGATTAATAAATAGAGCCACAGGTTTCATATTTCTGATGGGATAAAGATAAGTTTTAGCATTAATTAAAGTGGTTATGCTTAAAAATATTTTAAATATATTTTTTAGTAATCGTAGACAAATAATAAACTTAAGTTGTTTTATTTCATAAAATTTTTATTGATTTATTTAATTATGGTTTTGTAAAAATTTCAAGTTAAGTTAAAGTTTTAATTTTTTTGTGAAGTAGTTAAAATATTATTTGTACATGCAAAGTTAGTGCATAATTTTGATTTTTAATTGAAAAATTAAATTAAATGTTTTGTTTTGTTTTATTTTATTTTAAATTAAATTTATTATTATTTATTATTATTGATTAGTATTGATTAGTATTGATTAGTATTTATAAAGCCAAAGTTAAAAAGTTAAAAAGCTTTGTTAAAGCCTTAGTAGTCAGCCATCTGACCTATTCTGTCAGCTTGTCTCCATTAGTTTGTCTTGAATTTCTACTAGGCTTAGTTAGGCGGTGTAGCACTTCATTAGCGCACCATCCTTTAATATTCTGAATAGTTTTCATCTTGCATGTAGCGTTCCTAATTATTTCTCCAAGGATTAAGATTTGAATTAAAGAATTTTTTTCTATAAATTATTCCGCTTTATGTTGGATATATCCTAAATAGTTTTCTAAAAATATCTTATTTATTCTTTCTTTAAATTTCGCTTAGTTAGTAGCAGTATTTTCATTGGTGTTATTTATTGCACACGTAGCATTTTATTCTTCTTTTAAACTATTATTCCTGTAACACTTATTTAATTTAAATTTACTACTTATTTTAAATAAACGTTTACTGTTTATTTTAATTTGAGGCTTCATTTTCTATTTCAATAGGATCTGATTAATTCTGTTAAAACGAAAATGGTTTTACCTGAATTTATTATTAAATTTAAAGAATTCTTTGTTCCAGTTTGTCTTCTATTTCTTATTAATATTAATATTGTTTCTCAAGTAAAGACGTTATTAGTTTTTCTAATTTTTCTACTTTATCAGTGAGGTATCTATTTTTAAACATAAACTCTTTTAATGACTTAGATAATATTTCTATTTGAGTTTGTGTCGGAAGTTTTTTTAGTTCTGGATTTCCAAGTGGTTAATGTTCGTCATATCAATCATATTTCTCACTTTCACTCATTGTAATTATTTCGTTTTTTTATTTTTTAGAGAATTTTCCTGTTTAAATGTTTTGTTCAAAGTTCTGTTATTTCTTAGAAGCCATTTTATATATAATAATTAAAATTAATGATTATATCTACGTCAATTTATGAGAATCCAAATCTTTTATCAATCAATTAAATTTCTAATTTTCTTCTTCTTTGCAAATTTTTTCGATCAAATCTCGTTAAATTCTCTAAATGGAGTGAGTAATAATCTTTAATTAAGAGTCTTAGATTAGAGCTATAAAAGTATTAATTTTATGTTTAATAGCTTTAGGACTTTAACCACGATATAATTTTACAAAACAACAATTAACGTTAAAAATAATATTTTTATTAAATAAACAAATATTATATAGTTGTTCGAAGGTGAACAACAAGGTCATCTTCATCAGAGGTTGGGGAAGTTAAGTACCCATAATCAACTTTATGTCTTCCTCTGCTTTGGTTTGGCATCGAGACATAAGATTCTTAGACCTTCGTCACTGGCATAATTTAAATTTAATTTAATTCTGGAACGAAAAAGAAATAATATTGTGAGCTTCATCAGAGGTGGGGAATTTAAGTACCCATAATTGACACTTGTCGTCCTCTGCTTTGGTGATGCAATGAGACACAATCCTGCCATGTCCTTGGACCTCCAACAAGTAGATAAGATTACGAGTATTCTTAAATTATATCAGTATTGAACATTTTTATCAGTACTGAATAATTATACCAGTATTGAACAAGGTCTACCAGTATCTGATAATTTTATCAGTAGCAAACATTCTTGTCAGTATGAAACATTTTTTTTTAAAGAGCTGCGCACCAATGAGAGTGCTACGCGCTCTATAATCAAATTTATTTATTTATGATAATTTAAGAATGGCACCTAAGAATTAGATTTCTTCCATAAAGTCCAGAATATCTTAGCTAGATACTACAGATAAACTATACTTTTTGTAGTTAGAGAACAAAAAACTCACAAAAAACAGTAAGTGATCTAAGCCAATAAACTGAGAAATTGATGACATCCATTAATCTATTTATAAATGAAAATAAAATTATAAGACAATAAATAAACTGGATTACTCTATCTTAATAAATATTGCTGTAAATTAATGCAATTTAAAATAGCTTAAAGATGATGCAAATTTAAAGATATTTTGAATTATATTAAACCTAACTAAGTGAAGAAAATAATCCAATATAATTGATCAATATCTTTTCACCGAAATTTTAAAATTTTAGTAAAAAATAATGAGGTGTTGATACTGCAAATGTAAAGGGCATATGGCAAGATAAAGCTTTGAATTTCTCTAAAAAAAAGCGTAAATAGGAAAAAGTTTTTGTATAATATGCTTGAGATATATTGATCATCTAACGGAAAACTCTGAAGTGTTTTGATAAACTTTATACTATATAATTAAATTAATAATTTTAACTAAAAGAATTTTTGGAACTGAAACTCCTTTCCAGTTATACGACCCGATGCTCTTTTTTTAGGAATACTGGGGATATCCTATTGTGTCCAGAAACAGCTACCAGGAAATTCCATCGCTATGAGCAGCAAGGCTTAAAGGCCATACCAAGAGCGGATAATCTAGAAGACAGAGTTCCCTTGAGAAAATGATTCTGAACAGGGACTTTCTCAGCGACAGGGTAGGAACTTTTTCCAAGCAAGAAAAGTTTAGTCAAGAAGGTCAATCACAGCTCCCACCATCTTTTAAATTATATTATATAACTAAATAATTCTCTTAAGCTTTCTTTCTTATTTTTAATTTTTTTGGTATGGTAGTTATGCTAAATTTTGAAATCTGAAAGAAAGATTGCTAAACTTTTTATGTAGTCATAAATGAAATAACTGCTTTAACTGAAGTAAAAATAAGCAAAATTTGCTAAAAAATTACGAATGGCGAACTGGAAAATAATAAAACTAAACTGTTTATAATTGAAAGGAGCAAAAATGATAGCTTTTTTATAATTTTATTATTTTTGTTAAAAGCAAAAAGATTATATTTCATGTTACTTAAATAAAAATTATAAATATTTTTTGTTTTTAGTCAATAAAAAAAATCTGAAATCCAGCATTCTAGCTTAATATTTATTGAATAAAATGTCTATTAAAGTTAAGAAAAAACAAAAAATTTAATCAAAATCTAAAGTTGATTATATAATTACTAAAATATAATATTTTTGTACGATTAAAGAACAGCGAGAGTAAGATTTTGAATTATCTGATTTTATTTCCAATCTAAGAAAGGTCATTAGTAGGATCAAAGATCTTGGAGGGAATGCTTATGAAAGTTTTTCGGTTTTGAAGTGGATTTAATTAATGAAATTACCCTTGAAGCATTAATAATTTTAATAAAATTTTTATTTAAATTTAATATAAAAATTTTAATTTTGCTTAAGAGCCCAATTTCGGAATCAAGAAAGCATTAAATACAACACATAATAACCTCACTAGAATCTATGTTTGAGAATTGATCTTTTTTGACGCCTAATTTTAATAATAATATAATATACTTAAAGTAGATAATGCCAAGTCATCATCGAATTTGCAATCCATTGTAAACATTGCAGAATATTAGACTCCAATCCTCCTTATCTAAATCTAATATTCCCAAAAATAGTTAAGAAAGCACACCACCTCATACACCAATTAAAGGTTACAATTAACCAAAATAATTAGTTGACTATAACTGCTTGTACCATTCCCCGAAGAGATTAATCCATTTTTGCAATATTTAATTATAACATTATGATATTATACTAAATTATTCTATTAAATTTAGTTTTTTGAGATTAAATTATTATTAAAAAATACAAATCTAACGTGTAAAAATAATTATCTTAAATAAGTCCTTATATTTATATGTAAACCAGAGAAAGTCTCAGAATTTATTTTTGCAAATAAATAAATTATTTTTTATATTAGTGATTCAAGAAATTACCTCCTTAAGAACTAAAATTTTATACAATATTCATTTTATTAATATTGCATACAAAATTTTGACTATCTTTGGTTTTTCTTAGATTTGGATCTTTATGGTGATTTAAACAAAATTAAAAAATTTAAGTTGATAAATTTATGTTCAAATGTTAACAAAAAAATTTTAAATTAGAATATATTATTATGCTAATATAATTAGTATAACTAAATATTTTTTAATCATAAAATAATCATCATTTCATAAAGATTATGAAAAAGAGTATTCAAATTTATAAATTTTAATTTATCATTAAATATCAAAATTGTATAATGATCTAGCATGTTTCACTCCCTTACTTCTATTATTAAAATTAACTTAAGAGATATTAATAATTTAAACTTAATTTTTTATAACATCTACAAGATTTTTTAATTTCTTAGTATTTAATATAAATTAATAAATTTAATTATTTAAATTCTTTTTTTAAGTTTGAGCCTTTTATATTTTTGCTTCTTTTTAAACTTATAATTTATTTTTTTTAGTAAAGTTTTAAATTAAATTAATTTAATTTAAATTGAATTAGATTCTCATTTCTGCTTTATTATATCTACAAAATGGTTTAATTTCTTGTTTCTCTCTATGATACCACCTAAATAATACTTACCTTTCCTCAAAAAAGGCAAGTAAGGATGAGATCAGAATGTAATATTTCGCCCTTAAAGCTGAAAGCTTCCAAACAATGTTGGTGTTCAGCATTAACTACGCATCTCCGCTTACTCAATTGCGAACAACGGGGTCCACATTCAATTTCCATCTGTTATCCATTTTTTTTATAATTTTAGATAATTAATTAATAATTATTTTATACTTATTTTCTATTAATTTTTTTATCTTAATTTTGATATTCTTATCATTTATTCCACTTAAACAATTTTTAAAGCTATTAAGTTTAATTAGTATACTAATAGTATTTTTTTCTAATTTAATACAAATTTTCTTCAAAAGTTCATATAATTTAACCATTTTTTCTGTTGTTTTAACTTTTGCAAAAGCCTTGAATAAAATGAAATTTTTAGTAAGAATAATAGAAGGATGTGAGCTTAGCCACCAGAATAAAACTAACAGAAGTAAATTAAAAAAACCGCGGTTAATAATGATCCAGCAAAAGCTGCATAAGTAATAGTTTAAACTAAAATATCAGAATTATGAATTTACTCCCTTTTATATAGTGAGAGATATGTAATCTTACTCTAAGAGAAAGTCTGTAATGTATTTTATAAATATGTTTCGTTTAAATTCTTCTTATAATCTACTGAGCAAATTCCAGAACTTGCATTTTTCTAATTTCTTTACACGAACAGCCAAATAAAAGTGAACTTTTTTAATATATTAAATCATTTTTTTCTATAATCGTTTATCATAAGACTAGCCCTTTGAATGGATACTATATTCATAGGATTACTATTTATATCTAAAGCTTAATATAGCAGTGGCATAAATTTTAGCAAATAACAAGAAGATATTTAAAATTTCTTAATGATACTTAATGATGAATATCACTGAAACTAAATATGATAGCCTTTGAAAAAGGTTTCTTTGCTCTCTCAATCTAATAAAATAGGTATGGAGGTATCTAAATTTTTTTTTCTTGATTAATTACTCTTGGACATATCCAAAACTCTTATCTAAAGCTATTTGATAACTTGTAACTAAATATCTAAACTTTAAGTATGTCTAATTAAATGCCCAATCCTTTCTTTGCACCCTTTAATTAAAGTAATAATGTTGATCTACTGGCATCTTATTCTAACTGCTTGATCTTCTTGATTATCACTTCCAATCTCACTTTCTATTCCTCTATCAAACTCACTCACTTTCTTAGCTTCAAGTATTTCTACTATTTTAATCACACACGAGTTGCTCTTTTAGCTTTTCATTTAGTTACTTGGCAAGAAAGAATAATCAATATTTTTAGCTTTGGCTTGTTTTAACTATTTTAATGTGTTCTAGATTTTAGCTAAAAGAGAAAAAGACACTTGAAGCTTTCTGCTGAAGCTAAATTAACTTAATAGATAAGTTAAATTTAATGAAGTTTGTTCCTTTTTAATTATCAACTTTATGCTTTTATTTCCTTATTTCAATTAATTTTCTGACGATATTAGATCAAATGAATCTTAAATCCATTTGAATGAATAATGAAGAGCTGATAGTTTGAGGTTTAGTGAGCCAAAACTTCTGTGAAAACTGAAATTGAGCCTTGTAATCCCACGGGTTATCCTTATATGATTTCAATCAAGGAACAACTCTTAATTTTAGACTTTTACTGTAGATAAGTAGTGCATCTTGGAGTAGTTCGTGTAGATCAGCTTTTATCTGTGACTGGCAAACTTTATCTAAAATTAGCTTGTCTTATATATTAGCTGAAGAGTTTGCTTTATCCTATTTATTCTAGGACTGAAGTTAGACTCTAAATGCTTATTTGCCTTAAAAGAGACAACTTTGTCTTTATTCCTTAGAATATTTTAAGCTTAGCTTAGTTAGTAAATTAATATCCTTATGCAATTGATTTTATCTACCTTAGTCTTGTTTAAAGATAAAACTTACCTTCTTTAGTGTTTTTGATGTAAGTCTAGAATATTTTGCTTCACTTGGGTACTTTAAGCTTATAGTTCTATCTTCAAAGAGGTTTATCACCTTTGCTTGATCCTTTACTCATTTCTTTTAGTTTCAGTTGAGTACATTTTATACCTTCCTGCATTTAGATTTGTAGTTCTATTAGTGAAGTTTAGCGCTTTAAGGCTTAATCAGTGTAATATAGTTTGGCTTAAATTACTTTTTCAGTATATTTCATTCTTTAAGCTACAAACTAAGGCTAAATCTTCTTTCAGCTACTTTTTATTCTTTCACTTTCATGCTTAAATTACAACTTATGCCTAACCTTCTTAATCTTCTCTATATTACTATAATTAACTGAAATCCAGATTACCTTTGACTATTTAAAGTAATGCAGATGTTTAGCGTTTCTATAGAGATCTATGAAGATCAATTTAAAACCATTAAATGAGATATTTAGTACTTTTACTGCCAATGAAGGGTGGAGAACTGCTGTTCATGCTTCGAGATTTTAATTACTTTAAGATCTTTAGACTTATATAAAAAACTAAGCTTTGAAGCTTTATTAGAAGGTTTAAGTTCTAAAGTTTTTTTATCTCTTAATCAAAGAGAGTAGAAGTTCTCCTAATCTGCCTTATTTCAAAGCATGGTTTGATTTGATTATTTGGAAGAGTCTGATTAGTTAATAAATCAAAGGTAAGAGATATATAGTCATTACTCATATATTGGTCTTTAGTTTTCTGATGCATATAAGATTCATAAACATCACGTTATGTATTATTTATGCTATAAAGTATCTTTATTAAAGTAAGTTGGGCTATCTTCAACCATAACATAGATCTAGAAGTTACTTTTAGGTTAGTTAAGTCAATTCCTTTTCTCATTTTAACCTTCCTTCATCTAATTACCATCTTAAGGAGGATGAACTGCTTATGATATTTAGGATATAGTTTTATTCATTTGCAGTCTAAGCATCTTTTTGAGCATTATATTGCAATAAAAGACTATAATGGATCAAATAGAGATAATAGAAAATGTAGCTGATAAAGAGACAAGATAGTCAAGAATAGTTTCTTCAGTGTTAAAAAACGTGAAAATGTATGAAATGAAATTTAAGAATAAAATGCAGAAGTTAAAATAATGACTTACTAGATTTTCTTAAACTATATTAGGATCTTTATGCAAACTACTTCCTTATAGGCATTCCTAAATCTACTAAAACCGTAAATCCAAAATCTTAGCCTAAACTTTTCTATTAAGTAGCAATTATAAGGTTTACCAGAAAGCATCACGAAGCAATAGCAAAATCTATATACAAAATGAAATTTTTTTTAGAGCTTAGGATTGAATCTTTAATCAAGGAACTGTCATGAAAACATTAATTGTTCATTGGGATAATTTTGGTATATTTAAAGAACTAAAATATAAAGCTCTATCTAAATTTTCCTTTTTCTTTGACATTACATGCAGAGTTATAAATATATAAATTTAAAAATATTAAACATAAGATTACTAATGATTAAGCAGGATTGGATGCTTATAACTTGACTAATTTCCATTATCCTCTCTTTTTTCATTTAAATCCAGTCCTAAGTTTGATTCTTCATAATTTTAGATTTCTTCGTTTCTCTCTTCCTAAATTTGATTCTCTTATCCTTGCTTTTCTTCATTTTATCCTCATTTTCTTATTCTTCTACCTCTTATACAACTGAAGTGAGTATAAAAAGTCCTGACTAACTATAATTTACACCTATAATAGTTAGCTAGTTGGATTTTTTCTATTGAGCATGAAGTTCCATTTTCTCATTTTTTTTCGTTGATATCTCACGATTGGCACACTACATTTGAAGGTGTTTAAGTTTGGTTATAGCTTAGAACATATACGACTTAGATTTTAAATTTCTTCAAATTATCCTTTTTATATAGAATCTATCATTTCAGATATTTAGTAAACAGAAGATTTAAATAATGGATATAACTAAAATCATCCATTTCACATTAATTGTTCCTTCAAGTAAAAAGATTACAACAAAGCATCCTTTAATATCATTGAATAGCTTAGGAATTAGGCAGAGAAATTCCCATTACTATCATTATTTCTCCTTAGAGTTTCAACGGTTGAGATCATAAAAAAGAAAAGACTCTATTCTCGTAACTCTTTTCTTTAGTAGGAGTTTCTTTCTCCTTTCATAGAATAGAAGAATTATTTACAAGATTTATCAAATTTAGATTTTAGAAGTTTTATATGTAAAAGTATGATTATTTATATAGTTAAAGGTACTTCACCTAGTTATTAGACTAGGTTATACTTCTTGTTCAATGTTAAATTTTATATATTAGAACTGTTTAATAATCTACGTAAGCAAAGACGTCTAATTTAAGGATATCTTGTACTTTGTTCGCTAGTTAAGACATTGGTAGATACTGTCTATATAACTCTGCAGGCTTTCAGATGTTACGTTTAGTCTTACTTCTTAGTAACTTGAAACTGCTATTGCCATCTATTCTTGCTTCTCTATTTTTTAGGATAGATATCATAAGAACTGTTTCATATCTAGAAGAGAAAAACTAAGAGTATTTAAATAACTTAAAGCTTTTAGTGTTAATATTCTTCATCTAATTTAAAGGAAATTCTTTATAGAATGATCCCATGCAAAAGAACTGGTATCTTAAGGGATAATCTTCATCTAAATCAGTAGCATCATCACACTTTAGAGTAAATAAGGTATCTCATGCTTTTCCTTTTTGAGAGCTCACTATAAAATTTTCAGCTTGAGGAGCTCTGTAAACATAGATTATTTTTGGCTAGTACACTTGATCACTCCTTATACTTCAAAAATAAACGTATGGTAATTTCCTTACTCAAGTTCTTATGCCTTAATTTATATAAACAATTTAGGGACAAAGAAGGTAGCAGATTATCAAAATCTACCAGAACTTTGTTATCAAGAAACTGTCTTTATATCTACACTTGAATTAGAAGCAACTCTATACTTTTTTAAAAATTAGCTGGATTTATTTTGCTATATTCATTATTCTGTATCATTATAGCCACTGGAGATACCTTATTATTGGTTATATTTAAGTACACTTTATCAGAGGTTTATTTTTGTTTGTTGAAATAGGCACGTACATCAAGTTCTAAGAATGCTCATACTAGAAATTACTATCCTTATAACGTAATGGAAGATGTAAAGAAATTACACTTATCTTCTACTTCTTTTTTGATTGCCTCATTATATGAAGTCTATTTTTAGTCTATAGCTTAACAATTTCATTCAAATCTTAATTCTTCACTCGGAATATCAATCACTATTTTAAACAATATGCAGTTATCCTACAAAATCATCTCTCTATACTCATTACCAGAGATATAAAACTTCATCATCTTAGTTAAACTAAAGTATAAGAAGATTAAAATTTTCATTTTACCAGAAATTTAAAATAAGAAAATTACAAATTAGACCTTCATAATGCTATCTAAGTATCTTAATTTGAATCTTTAAGTCTAAAACTATTTTACTTAATGTCTTTTTGATGAGTTAGAGATTCTATTAGTTAGTAATATTCTGTTTTTCTAAAGCTTTTAAGTAGATCCTTAATAGAAATACCAGTGTCATTAAAGTCTACTAATTTTGCCTCTGAGATATATTTTTGTAATGTCTTTGAAGTTTGATATCATTTAAAATATGAGATCAGTTTAGATATGTTAATATGGATCTGAAATTATTGAAGAGGTAAAGTCGAGAGAATTAGAAAATTTGGTTAGAAATATGGAAGTTCACGATAATAGCATTAAGGATAAAGACTAGCATGACTCAATTTTCATCAAGTGCTAGATAGTAGTAGCGTAAATAAAAAGCAAAAGCAATCTCTTCCTTTTCTCCCTGTAGTAGGAAGAAGCAAACCCTTCCAAAATATTTTTGGAAAGATTTCTATCTTCGGAAACTTCAGCTAAATTACTGGCTTTAGAATAGATTATTCGATTTTTTTCATTCAGCAAAATTTATGCTTAATTAGGAAGGCTTCAATTTCCATAAGGCTTTGAGGTATAATACAAAGCTGAGGTAGCAAAAATAAAGCAAGAAGATCTATTTCACGCTTGATAATAAGAATTGACAAACTAAAGAGATGCAAGCTTCGAATTGCAAGAAGAAGAACGATACTTTGTATGCTAATAGGTGAAGTTTCGACATTACCTTGCATGGTTGTTTCCAGATTGATTGCACAATGGCTTTTATTTTAAAGAAATAAATAATTTTTAAATATAAAATAGATTCTACACTTACTTCTGCTTAAATTATCTACTATTTACTATCTTAAGATATAAGATGTGCCATTTATTATTCCTAAAAGTCTTTCTTCTAGTTAGAATAATGAGCTAACTTTTTATATCAGCTTCTAAATAAATCAACCTCTCTCTTTAATCTATTAACTTTAAATTATCTTATCTTTTCATTTGGTCTCTCATCTCTGAGGTATAGGTTTGGACATTATATATAAATGTTGTAAATAGAAAAAGAAATTAAAAAGGCTAGCTTAGTAGACTTAATAAAATAATTAAGTAGCAAAATAATCCTTTAGAAAGCTACTAATTATACTAAAAGTATATCCTTCCTATTATAAGTAAAAGCATTATAAATAGATAACTATTATTAGTATACAAAAGCTATGATAGTAGCAATATTGATTGCATTAAAGTTCTAAATGATAGACTACATGAGTATAGATAGATAGTGTTAATATGATATGGATTAAAATGAATTAACTAATAGCTAAATGTTTAATTAAGTTAATATATGAATTCTTAATTTAGAAAAGCTTCTTAGCTTTAGACTAGTATAGTAACTATCTAATTATTAATAACTTATTATTTTCTTAAGCTTTAGAATTAAACATAAATAGATTTAAACTATTTAATTCACTTTCATTATAATCAATATGGCTGAATCTAACAGGTGCAGCTCATGCTTAGTTCATTTCGACTCCTCAATACGAATTCCCGTAACCCTTCCTTGTGGACATCAAGTATGCCAAATTTGTATTCTTGAAGAATACTTAAAAGAGGGATCTAATCAGTGCCCAAAAAGAAACTGTAGAAAAGTTTCATTTAATGATCCAAAAAGTTTAATAAGCTAAAAGGGCTAATCAAGTGAAAGTAAATAAGAATATAAATAACTTCATCTTGAAGAAACTAAAATTGAACTATCTTATTAGCAGAAACCGAAACTAATAAAAGTCAAGATTTTAAGTAGAAATGAAGAAAAGATAAACTTAACAGTAGAGGAAGGAGAAACAATTGAATAACTGAAATAAAAAGTAGAAAGACTAGAAGGAATTGACGCTGATTTTTATGAACTTTATAGAGGATAAGAAAAATTAGATAGTTAGCATAGAATAAATGAAATGGAGAATAAAGATGAAGTTTAGCTAGACTTAATGTTGAAGGATTGTAATTAATATAAATTTAAGGAGGTGAGAAAATAAGATTTAGGAGGTAAAAAATAAAGATAGAAAGTAATTAATAAAAAATTAGTTTTCGAGATAATGAGAAAATAATATGGTAAATAATATAATAATAGAATGTAAATAATAATAAAAATTAGAAAGTATTAAATAATCAAAATAGGAGAAAGTAAGAAAATTTAAAAAAGGCTAAAATGACTTCGAAAAAAGTTAGAAATAAATGTATAGGAGGTAAATTTTAAAAAAGTGTGTAATATATTTAACAAAAGTGAGTAATACTTTAAAAACTAGAAAGTAATAAATAAACATTAAGAATGTAATAAAATAAATAAGATTGTAAGAATGCTAAGAAAGGGAGTAATAATTAAATATAGAATGTAAAAAATAAAAAAGATTGTAAAATAATTATGTTAAGTTGGTAATTTAACAAATCCAGAAAGTAAATTATTTAATATATAGCAAGTAAAAAAACAAATAAAGGAGGTAAAAATTAAAATAAGATGGTATTTCTATTTAAAATAGAATGTAAGATATTTTAAATATTTATAGATGGTAAGATATTTTAATCATTTATAGAATGTAAGATATTTTAAATATTTATAGATTGTAAGATATTTTAAATATTTATAGGGGGTAAGATATTTTAAATATTTATAGATTGTAAGATATTTTAAATATTTATAGGGGGTAAGATATTTTAAATATTTATAGTGAGTAAGATATTTTAATTATTTATAGATGGTAAGATATTTTAAATATTTATAGGGGTAAGATATTTTAATTATTTATAGTGAGTAAGATATTTTAAATATTTATAGTGAGTAAGATATTTTAATTATTTATAGATGGTAAGATATTTTAAATATTTATAGTGGGTAAGATATTTAAAATATTTATAGTTGGTAAGATATTTTAAATATTTATAGCGGGTAAGATATTTTAAATATTTATAGAATGTAAGATATTTTAAATATTTATAGTGGGTAAGATATTTTAATTATTTATAGTGAGTAAGATATTTTAAATATTTATAGTGAGTAAGATATTTTAATTATTTATAGATGGTAAGATATTTTAAATATTTATAGTGGGTAAGATATTTTAAATATTTATAGATGGTAAGATATTTTAAATATTTATAGTGGGTAAGATATTTTAAATATTTATAGTGGGTAAGATATTTTAAATATTTATAGATGGTAAGATATTTTAAATATTTATAGTGGGTAAGATATTTTAAATATTTATAGTGGGTAAGATATTTTAATTATTTATAGTGAGTAAGATATTTTAATTATTTGTAGATGGTAAGATATTTTAAATATTTATAGATTTTAAGATATTTTAAATATTTATAGGGAGTAAGATATTTTAAATATTTATAGTGGGTAAGATATTTTAAATATTTATAGATGGTAAGATATTTTAAATATTTATAGTGGGTAAGATATTTTAAATATTTATAGTGGGTAAGATATTTTAAATATTTATAGATGGTAAGATATTTTAAATATTTATAGTGGGTAAGATATTTTAAATATTTATAGTGGGTAAGATATTTTAATTATTTATAGTGAGTAAGATATTTTAATCATTTATAGATGGTAAGATATTTTAAATATTTATAGATGGTAAGATATTTTAAATATTTATAGATTTTAAGATATTTTAAATATTTATAGGGAGTAAGATATTTTAAATATTTATAGTGAGTAAGATATTTTAAATATTTATAGATGGTAAGATATTTTAAATATTTATAGTGAGTAAGATATTTTAAATATTTGTAGAATGTAAGATATTTTAATCATTTATAGATGGTAAGATATTTTAAATAATTATAGATTGTAAGATATTTTAAATATTTATAGGGAGTAAGATATTTTAAATATTTATAGAATGTAAATATTTTTTATTGACAGTTTGTATTTAAAAACTATTATAGTTAGTATTTTTTATTACTATAAGCACGTATTAAATTACCTCAGGCGGTAAGAATCTACTTCAGGTACCTTTTTAATTTTAGATTGTAAGAAATAATTATAAGATGGTTTTGATTTTATTGAAGCTAGTATTTGCTTATATGAGCTTGTATTATTTAACCTAAGTTAGTAATAAAATGATATAGAATGTAATATTATTAATATTTATAGGGGGTAATGATTGATTTGAAAAGAAAGTAATGCCTAATAAAATTGATTAAAGAATGTTATAGTAATGATTAATATTAGATTATCTATACTAGGTAGTTATTTTTCTATTTTAGGATGTAAATAATTTAATGATAAGTAAGTTTTTGATTATAGAGGGTAATTTTTGATATAAGCAGAGATGGAAAAAACATTTAACAGCTTTAAATATTTATCTTAAATTAATACTTAATTATTAATTAATTTTTGATTTAGATACTTTAGCTATTTTAAAGTTACTAAACATATTAGCATTATATTTTAAGATCTTTGCTAACTTTCTTGCTTTTTTCACTTTATTGATGAAAAATTGATTGCTATTAAGGAAATGTTGGAATTAGTAATTAAGGTAATATTTTGATAATAGGTATAGTTTTTTAGCTGATGTATTAGATTTGTTGATAGTAGTTGTTTGATTTTGAAATAATGTCTAGGTGTTAATTTGATATCCTTTCTATTAATGTTTAAAATAGGTTTAGTAATTTTGAAAGATAATATGTAATGATCTAATATAGTGTCTACAAAATGTGTGTTTATGAATTATAAAATAGTTAGTTTAAATAATAGTAAATAAGGATGTAGTTAGTTAGTTTGATTTAGTTATGGTTGTGTAATAAAGTGTTAAAGTGTTACTGAGATATTGTTGCTGGTATTTTAAAAATTTGTAATAGATAAGTATTTAATTTATAATCTATGTAATAATATGATTAAAGCAGATGTAAGAATTTAGCTTATATAATGATTGTTATTATAAACTACTACTTGAATATGATTAATTTGAATTACTAATATTATAACACACAGTCTATACTTTATAACCCTATTTTATATTCTAATTAATATATTAACTACTTATTTTTACCTATTTATTAATATCCTCTATCTATATCTTCTATTTTATTTAATCTACTAATATTATTAGTAAGATTTCTCTAGTTTAATACTATTAAGATGTAGTGTACTCTTAAACTACTTTATTTACATATTTTATTATTAACTTCTAATTTATGTCTATAATCAGAGTTATTTATTTCTATTATCATTTCAAATCTTAAGTACACTCTAAAATTATATTATATACTAAATTATTACTAGACATCAATCAAATCAGTTACCAACAAGTGTAATTGATAAGGACAACTAGAAAATGGTATTTTGATTTTAAAAGTATAATATAGCATAATATAAAAGTAAACATTATAAACAATATAAATAACTAATAATCTAGCTAACCCTTTATAAATATAATAACAAAACATATCCTTAATTCAATTCAAAACACTATCATTTCCTTAATATATCCTAACAACATTATCACTCAAAAACTATCTAATACACTCAATTTTATATTACTATTCAATTCATCAAAATCTTATTTTTCAAACTCAACTAGTCAGTCATAGATCAAAGCTATTATCAACCTAAACATTATTTATATTATCCAATAAACCTCTTATCAACCAAAAGGCTAACTATTTTAACTATCAATTACGAAAAAGATATATATATCAAAAATAACAAAAATCAAACCCTAAAATTCCAAGTTTCGGATTTAAACGAAAAAATTATAATATTTTTATAAATCTTTAAGAAGATAAAGTAAGAAAATAAGCAATTAAAAAAGTAAATCAACAAAAATCGGAAATGCAAAAGGTAAACTTCCAACTAAAGTAAATAAAAGATAGATTCAATAATTAAAATATATTAACAATTAATAATCTAGAAAAATTAAAGTAATGCAGATCCTATGGATATTGAGAAAAATCTAAAAATAAATTAATTATTTAGTAGATAAGAATATTATGATGATGATTCTGCAAGAAAAAAGAATATCTAATAAGAATATGTTAACAGTTTAAAATTAAGTAAATACTATAAGTAAAAAAATTTGAAGAAAACTGAGTTAAAATATTATACGCAAGATGATTAAACATTTTTATGATAAAACTATCAAGGAATGGAATAATGAATCAATAATGGAAATGAGCAATAAAATAATGAGGAAAATGTTTAAAGGAGCTATAGAACGTATAGAACTAGAAGAGGAAAAAAGGAATGATCTTCAAGATGAAAATTGAACCGAAGAAAAAAGAAGAACAAGAAATCTTCGAGCGACTTCGCAGGAAGTAGCAGAACTTTTATAAGCGCAGATACAAGTGAATTTAAAGAGGTTAACCTTAGAAACGTAGTGCCACTATTATTTATTTTTTGTTATTATTTATATTGAAAAATATTTTAGAATTAAAAATTATAGATAAACAGAAAAAAATATATCATGCTTTTAATTAAGAGCAAATTAAAAAAACATAAAAAATTACAAAAATATTAAAAAGAAATACGAAAAGAAAAAAATTGCAACTTTGATCCAAAAATTAAAAAAATTATATGAAAAAATTTGAGAGGAAAATTTAAATAGAGATAATCTGAAATATAAAATTAAAATTTAGGTTATAAAAATCTAAAATTCCTTTAATTTATCAAAAAAAATACCACGTATTATAGCAAAAAAATAATAATAAAAGATTAATGCATACAAAACTTTAAATCTTTCAAGATAAAAATCTTAATAAAAGTAAATTATAAAGAACTAAAATTAACATTTTTCAAAAGAATAAAATAAATTATAAAAAAATGGTTTAAAATAAAAAAATCTGAAAGTAAAGTAAAGAGCACGCCAAAAAACTTAATCTAATAAAAAGAAAATGAGAAAAAAAGAGAATAAAAATAAAATAGAAATATATGAAAAAAGACAAAGAAAGATAAAATATGAAAAAATTTGGAAAGATTTTATTTTAATTTTGATTTGAAAAATTTTGTATTTAAAGTTTTTTTTTTTACATTTAATTTTACTCAAATTCTTTTTTTCTATCTCATTTTTGTTGTATTTATTTTAGTTAATTTATTATTTATTATCAATTACAAATAATTTTTCTATTATTTATTCTTTTTGAGATAACTTTAATTTATATTTAATTATCTGGATAGAAACAATTTTTTTTCTGAATCTTTTAAAGATGCATAATTGATTAAAAAAAATATATTTAAGATTTTTTTTTGGAAAATTCAAATTTTTTTTAAGTGATGCATAATCAATAAAATTATTTCCTTTTTTAATATTTGAATCAAAAATTTCTAAAAGAAATCCTTTATTTAAATTATTTAAATTTTTTGACTATTTAATTAATGTTTTTGATTAAAGTTTTATAATTTGGAGCAAAATTTTAATATTTTATCGAAAAAAATTTAGACTTATTGAAACGAATGATAAGATTTTTTATAAAAAGTACTAAGTTTTAAATTATTTAATAATTAAAAGTTTTTATCATAATTCTTTTTGTTATTTTAAGTAAAATACTCTAAACCCAAAAATAGTTTAATTATAAAGATGCTATAATATGTTTAGGATTCAAATCAGGATTTTTCGCGGCTCCAAAAAGGTAGGAGTTAACGACACCCTAGAGAAATTAGGACCAAAAAAAAGGAATCAAAAAGGTCAACATTAAATCGAACCAACCATTTTTGAGGAAAATCCTAGGAAATATACTAAAAGGTATATGCACTCGGAAGTCTCCAATCCCATCACAGAATAGTAAATAAGACACGATTATTCGATAAAAGTGGTGTTAGACCTCCAGAAGAGGTAAAAAACTGAAGAAAGATAAAAAGAGGAAAAGAGAAAAATGGAAAAATGGAAAAAATTATAATTGCAGACAAAATATAATTGAGACTCATGATCTAAAAAAGAGGCCTTAATGCATTTTGCAATGTTTCACAAGACCGAGACAATTAATCATAACACAACAATAGAAACAGAAAGAATTTATCAACAAAATAGAAAAAATCGAAGATAGCCAGCAAAAATTACAGCGTTAAATTGACCTAAAAGAATAAGGAAATTACTAAATAATAATTGAAAGAGAAAAGAACTCAAGGTTTAAACCTAAAAGAGAATCAAAAAGATACTATTATTGTAACTCTTGAACGTATCTATAGAAAAGATGCTAGAAATTTCAAAACTTTAAATAAGAATACTGAAACTACAAGAAGAAGTTGGAAATAAAAAGAAGATACAACAAAAACTAAAATTAAAAAGACAAAGAGAAAGAGAAAGAGAAAGATTACATTGCATCAAATTTGGAAAAATATAAAAGACTTAAGCTACCAATCATTATCTAGACGAAAGAATACCTCAGTGACAGTATGAATAACAAGATGAATATTTTTAGAGACATATATACTTTTATATTTAGCCTCTAGAGCAGTCTAGAGGTTGGTGGGAAAGAGATTGAAATACCTATAAGAAAGCCAAACATTTAGTTTTGTATTTTTATATTAAAAAGATATTTTAAATATTAATTTTTCTTATCTAATAAATTTATGTTATTTATTATTTTATTTTTAATTTATAAAAAAATAAGAAAAATCTCTAAAATTTTAAAAAAGTATTATTAAAAACAAGATAATATTTTTGAACTTATCAGAAATAAATCTTTATAAATTAAACATGTAAAAAGATAATAATAATAATAATAATTAAAAAAAAAACAAAGATTATAGAGCGCGTAGCACTACAATAACGCGCAGCTCTTTAATTAAACTTCTTAAAAGTTTAAAAACGTATTATATTACATTCTTCCCTGTGCTAGCATCCCTTGGAAATTCTTTTCTCCTATAGAACACATGTCGGAGTACTTCCCTAAAGAGACCTTATTATTAGGTATCGTTCAACATATTGTTACTTGTGATGCCTCAGTCTTGACATCCTTGACTCCTGCCAAGATTCTTGTTCAGGTCTTTACACGGGTGCTTCCTGGTACCCAATGTCTTAATGAAGCACCCTCTATATATTCTATCTTCTCATATGATAATCTTCACTTTTATTATTATATAATTTACTTCCATTTCCTGATATCAACCAACAATTGTCAACACTTAATGACAAACTACCTACAGGATCCGTATGATCCTGTAAAGTTAAGATACATTCCCCAGTTGAGAAACTTCATATCTTAATTGTTTCATCTTCAGAACCCGATATTAAATACTTATTGTCCGATGATAGTATTACCGATTCTACATATTCTTTGTGACCTTAAAGAGTACGAATTAGCTAACCAGTTGAGAAATGGCAGATCTTTATAGAAGAGTCATCAGATGCTGATACAATATAGTCAGAGTCTAGGGAGATACCAGCCGAGAAAATTAAAGATGATTGACCAGTCAAAGTTCTTAGGAGAGTACCATTGTGAAAATTCCAGATCTTTATGGTTTCGTCACCAGATGCTGATACAATACAAAAAAATTTTGGGGAGTTAGGGAGGTAATGTAGTTGGAATGACCAGTAATGATATAAGGCTACTCGGTAATGATATTAGTAAGGTTAGTATTAGAAAGGCTACATTTAACAAATTTAGTATTTCGTAAATTCTATTGCTAGAAGATAGTGTTGCCGAAATTGCAGTTAGTAAATATCGCATCTGATAGATCAGCTTGAATTCAATTTAAGTTTGGAAAATTCTATTGATTTATTTGAACTTTCATGTAAATGAGTGTTGTTATAGCATTGGATAATACTTACGACAACTTTTACGATTATTTAGATAACTCTATTAACTAAAATAATTTTTGCACGATATTTTAATCTTTCATGGGGATAATTATAATAATACTGAAGGTTTCTCTGATAAACTAGATTGATTAAAGGATTCTACCTCAATTATTAGATATCGATATTTGATTGTAGTAATTGATTCAATATTTGCTATAATTAGTCAAGTGTTAGGTTATTAGTAATTGCTGATATTATATTTATTAAATTTGGATATTCTTGTAATTAAATAAAAGTTCTTTTTTCATTTGAATAGTTTTTCTTTTATCATTAAACAAATTATTAAGATTTAATTTAAATAATACTTAAAAAATTTTTTCTAATTTTTTCTTAAATTTGATTCTACTTAAGAGGATATTCTTGGCCTATGGTTCTATCTTAATAAGAACGATTTATAATTTATTATTATTACTATGAGACTTAATATTATTAATTATATTAATATTAAGAGTGATCTTACACTTATGCTGTTTATAGACACTATTATCTTTTATTATTGCATAAGCCTCTTATCATACTATCCTAATTGAAATAAGTTTATGTTAACTATTTTACTTTTTGCTACGTCAATAGTGATTGTAAGCTATCCCTTAGATATATCATTATATTGAAGAATATTCTTAAATATTTACTCTTAAGCTTTAAACATTCAAATCTAACTCTTAACGGTTCTTTAACTCATTTATCTCTCTCAAGATCTCATTTAAATACTCTTATCTTTGCTGAATTAATTGCTGTCTCTTGATTTGATTCTAAGGATTGATATTTTAGAGCTATTAGAAGTTCGTTTCTAATTATTCTATTCTGATAATTCCTAGCTATTTATTTTCAATTTTTTATCTTATGAATTAATCATCAGGTGTTCAATTTTTCTTTCGAGTTTATGATTTCAAATTTATAGCAACTACTAAAATAACTAAGTTTGCTGTTTTTAAAAATAACATCCTTATAGATACTCATATGAAATAATTTTGCACTAAAAAGATTCAAATGTCCAGTGGTTAGAATATTCTACTATAACTTGAAAGTCCCGAGTTCAAGTCCTGATATTATCTTTTTATTAACTAATAAAAATAAAAACGCCCAACGTGGAGCTCGAACCCACCAAATTAAGAGTCTGACTGAGCTAGCCGGGCTTATTCTTTATAACTCATCTTAAATAATTTTTATTTGTTTTATTCTCAATATTTTTAAATGTATATATAATGTACGTTTTAATATGATTTTAAAAATAATTTTTTATTGTTTTTTTATTTATGCTAATATTTCGTGTTTTTTGTATTATGTTTTTTTTTTACTTCTTTTGTTAGTTTTGCTTATCTCTTTTATACTTTCATCTATTTTTTGTAAATCAATTTGTTTTCATTTCCTTTTTTTTTTATTTAAAAATTTATTTTTTTAATAAGGAATTTTGTTATATAGAATTTTATTCATTTTTGATATTTATTTATTACTATTTTTTTATTAGTTTTTTTTTAACATTTATTTTTTCTTATTTTCTTCTTTTTGGATTTTTTAATTTTTCATGTACAATTATTTTACATTGTATACAATTTTTTTAAGAAACGTTAATTTTTTTTAAATTTCCTTTTTTTATGTTCGACTTAGATTTAAATATTATTTCAAGTAGATTTGTTGGATTTTATAAATTTTAATTAAGGAATTTTCGAATTAATACGCATTAGCTAAAATTAAAAAATTGTTTAAGCTACTTTTTTATTAGTAATCCAAAAAAAGTTTTTTTTTATCTATCTTTTTGAATATAGGTTATATAAAAATTAAAATGAAATAAAAAATAAATAATTTGTTTTCTTTATGTTATGGCACTTTTAGATTTCTATGCTTTTTTATATTTTTCTCAAGTTATGCTTTTTTTTTCTTCCAAAAATTCTTTTTTCTAAACAACCTTTATTTTAAATTATTTTCTCTTATCTATCATAGTTAAAACCTCTATCTTTTTTTCATTTCTTTATATATAAAAGATAAATTAATTTTAAAGGTTTTATTAAGAAAAGGAATGGATAAGAGAACGAGACAGATTTTTTTTTTAATTATAATAATTAAGTCTATAAAATAGGCTTGAAATTTTACTCTTATAAGTTTATATTTACTAACTTAATTTTTTTTAAAATTCATTTTTCGTATGATTTTTAGAATTTTTATTCTCTTTATTAGGTGATTTTTTTATTATCATGCTTTTAGACTTTCTTAGTTACTAAAGTATCTAAACTTCTATTAAAATTTAGTTTTTCAATTTTTTAATTTAGTAAATAGTTTCTTATTATTTTTATCTTTTGTTAATTATTAAGTTTGTCAAACTTTTATATTGTAAAAGTTCTGTTTTTTGTAAATTTTTCTTTGTATTTAGCTCATATAAAGAATTTCTAAAGGAAAGTTCTGTATAGGATTTAAATGTTCTAATTTATATATTTTCGAAGAGTTTTTAATTTTACTATCTTTTTAGTGTAAATGTTAGAGACTTTGAGTATGAATTAAAAAATTGGCTTATCAAAGATATAGATGTAATAGTGTTAGTGACGAGGTTTTTTTGGTATCTATGTCCAAATTAAAGTACAACTAAGCTAAAAAAGATTAAAGCCATCCGTCCAGTTATTAAAATTGTTAATAAGGAATATAAGATATAAACCTTAAACTAGGGAAACATCTTTTAGATCATATAAAAACAAATTAAAGTTTTACATTTTTCTGACCTAAATCATTAGATAATAATTAGAAGTTTGAAATCAAATTAAGAAGATAACTTGAAATTTTTAGTTAAACATGAAGCGCTTTCTGTAATTTATAACCAGTTTCAATGAAATAAAAATAATTCCAATTAAAGAAATAAATAAAAATAAAAAGAAGCAAAGAAAGACAAATATCTCGGAACAAGTTATAGATTAAACAACAATTTTTTGGCTTTACGTGTATTTAGATAGCCTTTATCTTAACATTCTTCACATTAAAAGCCTTAATTATAAATATTCTTGCTAGTTTATTGACTCTTTTAATTTAAAATCTTAAAAACAAAATGGTAGTATGATTATTAAAATAGTGATGAAAAGAAGCTAATGTAAGAAGTAGCTATAATAATAATTAATAAAGAGATTGTTCAAAGAACTATAAATAAAGCAAAATAATAACAAGTAAAATAATGTTTAATTAAACATAGTTAACTATATTGCTTATATCATTTAATACTTTGAAGATTATTAATCAATTTAATTTTAATTAAAAAGATTCTTATTTAATAAACAAATAAAATATTCTATTTTTAAAAGAAATGTTTGGAATACTTAAAAACCTTATCTAAAATCCTATTTCTACAAGTACAAGCTGAGCAACAGCATAAAAAATAAATAATAAGTAATAGATAGTAAAATAGAACAACTTAGAACAATAATCATTAGGGAGATATTCGATATAACAAAAATTAAATTTTATGTTAAAATAATCTATTTAAGCTGAATCACTAGTAAGGAATTAAGAACACTTGAAATCGAACTTGCTCAAAAGAAAATTTTATTTTCTAATTTCTATTTATAGATACTTAAAGTCACTGAAATAGTTCTGCTCGGATTAGAATATTTGGACCTTATCATCTTTTTTCCATACTTATTTTTTATTTAAAGGTAGTTCGGAATCCATTTCTTTTCACGCTCTGAATACTGTAAATGTCGTGTTTTTAAGAATATTCTTTTTAGGATTAAATGGTAATTTCATTCTTGATTAATCAGAAGTAGATACGATAAAGACATCTCTTGATTTCTTCTTTCTATTTTAGGTATAGATCATTTTACACAGATAAAACCCTTCTAGTTTTTTTCCGAGCGAAAGAATCAAATGTGCTATAGAATAAGAATCTTCTATCAATTTGATTATTTTAAATAGAAAGATTCATCTTTCATCTCTTCTTTATTTTCTAAATATTTGCTAGTTTTTTTTTTGGTATAGATAAGTGTTTTTTAGTTGTGGCTGAATATTTTCCATTTTATTTGGCTTTAAAATTTTAAGATTAACTAAAATTAAAAAAGATATTAAGCTAGATTACATCTAAAGCATTTAAAGAGTTAAAGTTAAAGTTAAAAGATAATTAAAGTGATTTAGTTAAGCTACTATATTTAATATCAAAAATAATCTTAAATTAAAGGAAAACTTTAGCTCTTTATAAATAATAACCTTCTCTAGTTTTAATGTTCTAAGTTTCTTTTTGCTATTCTAAGCTTATAAGTCTAACTTAATTGTTTTTTAATTATTAGTTATGTGAACTATAAATAATTAAGTTTTAACTTGAAGATTCTATTATTCAATCTTATATCCAAAATAAAGACGCTATTTAAATACTTGAGGTAAACTAATTTACCATAGTTTGCTATATTAGTGATTAGATCTATATTTCTTTTATTCATTTATTCTAGCTGTGTATCAAGCTCAGTAGTTTGCTTGTTTTATTTTCAAATCTTTTGAATCTTTCTAATATTTTAAGATAATTTTCATCTAATGTAGTTCATTTAATTCTTTTAGTGGAAATATTGCTTAATAATAAAAATAAATAGAATGCTAATAAATATATAGTAATAGTATAAGATACCTATTGATTAAGATTAACTTAAGAAAGGAATAATTAATTAATTAGTTACTTTTAAAATACTAAGCTTCTTAATATTAGTTATATAGCCTTAGTTAAATTACTTATATAAGCTTACTAATGCTATTATTTTTAACTTTAATTTGTATTATAATTTCCTTTATTTATTTTATAATGCTTTATTATTTTAGCTATAGACATTTCCTTATAACTAAAAGCATTAATATCTATATATTAGTGCTTCTTTATCTATTATTAATATAGTTTATATTTTAAAGATTGCTAAGAATAATAATTTAAATATAGTTAAATTAAAAATTTATATTCTGGTATTTATCTTTTTTAAATTTCATCTGCTTTTTGTAAGATTCAAAGGTTAATTTTATAAACTCCTAATTTAGCTTAAGATATCTTCAATTATTTTGTGAAATCGATGTTAAAAATTCCTCAGTTCCTTTCTATTAGTACATGCTAACAAAATTTTATTAGAATAAATAAAAATTGGCTTTCTAGGTTGATTTTGATTTTTAGATGTTTTTATTTGAGTCTTATTTCCTAAATTTTTTCTTATTCTATCATTAAAGAACTTCCTCTAAATTCTATTTTTTCACTTCCCATTTAATGAACTGAAGGCTGTAGCTCATTCTATGGTCTAAAATTATCTTGCTTCGTTATTTTTGCCACTTTTGTAATTATTTAATGAAACATTTCTTTTGTTTTACGAAGATTTTTCTGAATTCTCAAATTCAGAATTCAAACTGATTATAATATTTCCTATTTGTTTATTTTATACTTCTTAGATTTTATTTTTAGCAGGTATTTTTGTAGTTTTTTACTCTTATTCTGCCTAATTAATCCCTTTTCTTTTTCAAACAGAAATAATTTCCAATAGCTTCATTAAGTCTTAAAGTCTAAAGACTTTATTTTTGATGTCTATTAATTTCTTTTTGATTTATGACTTAAAATTTCTTATTTGCAAACTATAATTGTTATTCTTATTTACTTGCTAAGTCTCAAATCCTTATTTTGGGATAGTTTTTCTGTCAGTTTAGATGGAGTTAATACTTTAGTGAAGTTTAGAAGGTATTAAAACATTTAGTGTTCCCAGTTAAGACTTTTATTTCTTTAATTTAAATGAAATAGGAAGGTTTCTTTAATTTAATAAAGATTAATATTAAATTAAAGATATTCAGTTAATATATTAATAGAAATACTTTTAGCTAAGAAGTCTTCTACTATTAATATTTTTCTTATTCTTAAAATTATACTAATTCCCTTTATCTAAACTTGAGTCTTATTATTATTATTTTAATCCTCCTCTTATTTTTAAATAGATACTATGATATTGCTCTAATGCTTTATAGCTAAAAGATTAAAATTTAAATATTATTAAAAGATAGCCAAGCAAACTAATGTTCTTATTCTAAATAATTCAATGAATGTTAAAGGTATTAGATAAATCAAGTTCACTTGAAGGCTTGAATCATTATTTCATATCTATAACTTGTTCCTAAGCTCTTCCTTTTTCCGCTTCTATTCCCTTTTAGTTATTTTTGTTTTTTGGAGTTCTTAATGTTCCAGCCAATGGAGAATTGACTTCTATAAAATCCTTGAATTTAAATTACGACTTTCAGCTAATCTCTTTAATTAACTTCAATCCTTTTAAACATCTTATTTGGAATCTTCTTTTTGCTTAAAAATTGTCTCTTTAAGTTAAGTCCAAGTATTTTTAAGGATCAACATCTCAGCATGATACCATTTAAGAATTTTCAGTGAAGCTGAAATTTACACCTTTAAGTTTTATTTAAATTAGGTTATAATTATACATATTAGTGATATTAAAGTGTTCTTATCTTAGTCTTCATTTGTTACTTCTAATGTTTATATTATTCTATCAAGAACTAAATCTTTTCCTCAATCTTGCAAGTTAACTGTTCGCAATTTGTTTACGATTAATATCACTAAAATAGAAGGTTTTACTGATTCTATAAATCATTTATAATGGCATTTAATCTCTAGAGCTAATACAATTGCATAGTAAGATTTATTAAGTTGATAATGATTTACTTGCTTCAATAAATTAAGGATTAACCTTTTTCTTCTTTTAATTAATTTAATTTAAAAATTAAAAAAATGTAAGTGTCTATTTATTAAAATAGAGCCAAGAAAAGAGTTTATTAATAACTCTTAATTACAGTGAAGTCTTAAATTACTAAAAATTAATAAAGTAATTTAAGCTTTTTAAGTAAACAGAACATTGATAGTCAAAGACTCCAATTAAAAAAATAGCCTGAATATTTACCTATACAGCTAAACATTCCTATAGAAATATCCCATTGGAGATTAGATGAGAAGTAAAATTTATAAAAGACGGAACTGTATAAAAAATGTAATAATATGAAAGTCAATCTATATTGCAAGATGCATAAATAATAAAAGAGAAAGTATTTATAAATTTAGAAAAAATTAGAAGCATAAAGCTAATTAGAATCTTAATTAGTAAGATAATAAGACTAATTAGTTCATCAATTGAAGAAAGTTTTAATAAAGAAAATAAAATTTATAATAAATCAGAGGAAGATTAATTATTAAGGAAATTTAAGAAAATAAGATAATACCTATAAGTACTAAAAGATAAAAGCCTGCTTATATAAATTAGTCTTCATTGATCTTCAAATTAATATCCTAAGATTTATTCTTAGATATTATATTTTTTAGCTGTTGAAATTTTTTAATGCAAAAATTATAAATTTAAGAAATAGAAAAGCTATGAAAATGTACAAATTTAATTGAGAAACACTTAAGATATAAAAAAATATGCAATTAATTTTGTTAGAATAAATAAAGGCATACAAATAAATTAAAATTTAGGTTTGAAAAAACTCTAAAGGCTTAAATAAGCCAAAGCACGAACTCAAAATTATCATAACATTTTTATAAATCGCAATTAGAGATCTATTTCTTGTTCTTTTAAGTTTTGTTCGAATTTCTACAGTGATATATCGAATGTAAGTTCTACTCATTAGAAACAAATATTGCTTGAATTTATGGTTATACAGATTTTATTCTAGTTTTCTTTTCATAGTTATGTTTATATTCATCAGCATTATATTTCTTTTTCTTTTAGCGCTGATATCTAGCTGAAAAATTACACAAAATGACTTTATCAATAGATTTAGGCCTTCTTTTAATTTTATAGCATCTTAGTTTTTTTCTTAATATTTTCTTTTTGTTATTGTTGTTTCTCTCATTTTATCTTTTGTTTTATTTTATTTATCTTTCCTAAAATTGTTTTATGCAATAGCTATTTCATACAATTTTTCAGCTTTTGAAGGTAATTTTCATCAAAATTGCAATCTCAAATTCCAACTTTAACTTAAATATAATTTACTTTAGTTATAACTTTTCTAGGTGTAATTTATTTTGGTTGATTTAATTAAGTTCTTATTTTATTAGATTATAGATTTTCATTAGCTTTTAATCATATTATCCCTGTTATCCTTTTCTTGAATAATGTTTAACTAGCTTTAATTCTATTTTTTAACAGCAACACCTAGCATGATTAAAAATGAGATCCTTAATTATATAGTAAAATAGCTTATAAATAGAATAAATTGTTAGTCTTAGTTAAAGAGATGTAAAGTGAGTTAAAGCTAAAGGCTTAATATTAAGAGAGATAGTAAATTTAGTATAAATAAGTAATTTTGAAAAATTTAATCCATAGCTATTATATAAGGAAGTCTGTTTTTAGTTGTTAGAGACTTAATTTTAGTTTGAAATAGATTGATTAAAATAATTAGAAACTTAATTTTAGTTTAGTTGATTGATTTTATAATGATAATTGATGTGGGTATCTGAGTAATAGAAATGAGATAATGCAATCTAATACAATTTAAATAAAGATAAGTGGTTAAAATAAGATATAATTTTAGCTTATGCTTGGCTTTTAATTAAGCATAATATAATTAATTAATTAAAAAAAAATTTTACGCTTAATTTTAGTTCTTAATTCATTTTCACTATCCGTTAATCTTTTTATCACTTATCTTAGATTAAATTCAACTTTTCTCTAAAATTCCTCTTGATCTCCCTTTCTTAGTTTCTATTTTTTTTGTTTAGTTAATTCATTATATAATAATGTAAGCTAATTAGACCCCAAAAAAATATTTGCCAATTACTTTTTAATATAATACAATTCTTTCAATGTATCTTTTCTTCATTTTTTTAAATATTTCTTTAATGTAATCTTTTACTATAAAGTCTATTTATTACTTCAGTTTTTCTTATTTATTACGTATTCAGTAATTAAATTTGTAACTGCCTCATATATGTGTATTAGTTCAAAGTTTGGTAGATCTATTAGTTCTAACCTGTTATTGAGGTAAATGTTGTACAATTAAAATTTACATCTTTCTCTTTCTTCAATATATTATTCGTATGTACTTATGATATGAGTTTCGTCTTATACAATATTGCAGAATTTACAAATTATGATGCGTTATAAGCAAAACATGAAGAATTGTTGATTAGGAACAGGAAGATATAGAATAATACTAGACTAATAATAATAATAATAATGTAAAATGTTAGAAAAAGTTTCAGGAGGAAATCCTATCCCCTGTATTTTTTACATCCTTTCTACTTATAGATGGGTTTTTGAATTGGTTTTCCTTCCAACTTTAAAATTAAGGTCTGGCATTATTTTGAAAACTATCCCATATATTTATACTCTTGATTTTATACAACCTTTTATTGCTATTGCAAAAGATTCTCTGTATTCTAGCTTTTTCATTTCTTCGAAATCTCTCTTACTCTTAAAAATATGCTTATTTTTTGGCTTCTTATTTTTACCTATATTATCTTTGTTGCATTTGAAAAATTTTGCACTATCGATAAAGATGTTTTTGACTGCCGCATTTATAACATTTTTTTCTAAGTGGTAATAATTTTGCTGGCAGTTATGGAGGAACAATAGGGAGTTCCAGATCCATTAAATCAGGGTTAATTATTCGTGATGGTTACGTTACAAAGGTTTACTGTTACCCAATAAGGACTTATATTTGCTATTATAGTCGTTACGTAATATTTTGTTATTCTCGAATCAAATTCCACATTCCTTAGGCTTCTCTTTCATAGTTTAAGATGCGTTACTCATTCAATAGGATATCTCTTTCAGTTGACATTTTCAGTTCCTTTATTTACTTATTGAGCTCGTTAACCAAGTCCTTAAGTTTTCTATTTTCTTCTTACCAGGGATTTTATCTTTAACCTGTTTTACGAGCTTTACCAATAATAGGTTCCTAAGTAATTTCAACTTCTTCATATGTTTACGGTATCACTTATTACAATTCATACTTACGTATTTCTGTTTTGGGCTTACAAGTTTTCTCCATTTACATGGATTGCGTTAGCTACTTCTCCTCCTCTGTCCTTGCTACTTCTTCTATTTTGGCGTTTTTAGAGAAGAAACCTTTCTATAAACCTGACATCTTTTTTTTTAATAATACTAGACTAATAAAATAAAATGTATTAAGAGTAAATAATAATCTGTTAGATTAGTTTTAAATAGCTTATATTAGTTAATCTAATACTTATATTATCTCATACTTATTACAAAGAAACATATTATGTTAAGTTTATTCTTTCTATTAATTCAGAAAATAGTAATAAAAGATAGTAAAAATATATTTTCTTTCTTAAAAAACTTATAATTTTCTTAATATCAAACAACTTATTTTAATAAAGAGAGTATTAATAGTGGTAACTATATTTTTTGGATAAGTATAGAATAAAAGAATTAAGTTTTTATCTTTAAATAATCTAGAATAATTTAGGTATTATTAATTTGAAATGATAATTTCTAAAATAACATAAATAAATATAATATTAGTATACTATAAAAAGAGAAAGTTATCTAAATGTATTTATTACATTTATATAACCTATTTTGCTTAGAATCAGCATTAAAATAAATTATATTATTTTATTATTTTATTAGAGACCTTTATAAATAAACAGTTTTAATGAAATAGTAGTAAGAAAGTGGGCAATTAAAAGAGTTCATCTTTAAAATACTAAAAATTATTTTTTTAATAATTTGATGTTTTTTAATATTTATTTAAGCTAATTAATAAGAAATTCAATTTTATTTCATTTTTTTTATTAGTAATAAGCTTAAAGAAATCACTTTTTTGATTAAATGTAAGTGAAAAGCAAGAATTAATAGCAATAGTTTTTAAAAGAATTGTAATATTTTATTTATCATTTAAAAGGTCTACAACGAAATAAGGTTTTCTTATTAAGAGTCTTTGATTTAAACACAAATAAGTAGTAACTAATAAATGTATATTAAAGTTATTATAATAAGGATATAATTCTTCGTTATAAAACTTTTGAAATAATAATTTATCCTTTTATTTAAAAGTAAAAGGAAATAAAATAATTAAAATTTTAAAAGTTTTTACACTATTAGTTTAATATCTTATCTTGTTTTAAGACAAAAATAGAAAAATCAATGTTTAAGAAATAAGATATTTATAAGTATGCTTAATAAATAATTTAATTGCTTAATTATATTGGAATTGAGTCAGTAAAATTTATTGAGTTATTTTAATTGAATATTTATAGAAGTAAGTTATAAAAATTAAAATGGAGAAAAAAGAAACGGAGAAAAAAGAAAAGCAATTTACTAAATGTATTTTTTTAAGAAAAATCTTAAGAGCGAGAAACCACATTCTAGGGAAAATATCTATACTTCATTTTAAGTATGAAATTCTGCCTAACTTATGCTACTAAAATCTACTAAATAAGATCAGTTATGACCAAAGTAAAGGTATTTCTTTAATATTTTTTAGACTAAATCATTACTGGTCACTATTCAGCTGTGTTATCGGTAGCCATATCAAGTGACCTGAATTGAATTGTATCAGGTTCAGTATGACCTGAAAATTCGATAAAGATCTGGAATTTCCAGACAGGTTCTCTCCAAAGAACTATAACAGGACATACTTCTGATGTTTTATCGGTAGTAATCTCCTATGACTCTAGATATATTATATCAGGATCTCATGACAAAACCATAAAGATCTGAAACTTATAGACTGGTGCCCTCATAAGAATTATAACGGGACATACTGACTCAGTTTACTCGGTAGTAATCTCCCCGGGCTCTAGCTATATTATATCAGGATCTGATGACACTACTATAAGGATCTGAAATTTCCACAATGATGTTCTCCAAAGAACTATAACGGGACATAATTCTTTCATTTACTCGGTAGTACTCTCCTATGACTCTAAATATATTATATCGGGATCTGGTGATACAAATATAAAGATTTGGGATTTCTAGACTGGTCAGCTTGTGCGAACTCTTACTGGACATTCAGAATTAGTTTGATCGGTAATAGTGTCTAAGGAAAATAGGTATATCATATCAGGTTCTGGTGACAGTACAATTAAGATATGGGACTTCTCTTCTGGTTAGTGTATTCGTACTCTTTAAGGTCATACAGGTTCTGTATCAAGTATTCAGTTAAGTGTTGATTCAAGTGTTATCTTTTCTGGTTCTGATGACAGAACAATCAAGATCTGGAACTTTGATAGGGGTGAGTGTATATAGACTTTGTAAGGGCATACTTTAGACATATATTCTATAGCATTGAGTGTTGATAATAGATGGTTGGTATCGGGAGCATGGGACAAGAAAATTAGAAAGTGGAGAGTTTCGAGTTGAGTAACTTGCTATTTGACTTAATTAAATTTTACGATTAAATATAAGATATTGGTTATGCATTTAAATGAATGTTTAATGTTAATAATGTTCTTTGTTATATGAAGTGTTTGCTTTATTTATTTATTTATTTATTAAGCTTGTAACAAAGAATCAATAAAACGTAGATAGATAGAAGACAGAAGAACAAGAGATAATGAAGAAGAAAATGATGAAGATATGGAACTAATAAGAGAAGAATTTCTATTACCTGGAGGCTTACTTGAAGAAATAGACATATATTGAAACATTTATTAAAGAACTGCGCACCAACGAGGTGCTACACGCTCTATAATCAAATTTATTTATTATTTTTTATTTAAAAGGTTGTATATTATTAAATATTCTTGGTTTTAAAAAAAAGGTTGAGTAATATAGGTTATTGAAAATTAGCGAGATATGTAATTTAAAGTGGTAATGTTTAAAAATATTTAAAATATATTTTTTGTTAAATGAATACATGAAATAAATTTAAGTTTTATTTTATTCTATAAAATTTTATAGATTTATTTTTAGATTTCGTAAAAATTTCAAGTTGAGTATAAATTTTAATATTTTTTTGTGAAGTAGTTAAAATTTATTTGTACTTGCAAAGTAAGTTTATAATCTTTATTACAATTTAAAAAATTTAATTAAGTATTTAATATTAATTATTTTAAATTAAATTTTGTTTTTTATTATTTATTTTTTATGATTGATATTTATTATTGCTTATTAACTATTATTAATTATTATTTATTATTATTATAAAATTTTAGATTTTATGTTTAATATTTTTCGTTTCCGATTGGAAAATAGAATTTTCAGATAGTAAGTTTTTATGTTTCAATTTCAAAGCATAAATAGGAATTTAAAATTTTTTTAGTATAATTAGAATTTGTAAATCTTTTTTTTTAAATGGTATTTTGTAAAAATGAAAAAACTTATTTTTGTTTTAAGGAAAAATATTTGATTTGAAAAATTTTAGCAAATTTTTTGTGCTTTTTTATTTCAAGAAAAAAAATTTGATAAGTTTAATTTTTTTGAAATGATAAAAAACAAAAGTTATTGTTTATGCTTTTGATAAAAAGGCATTTTTTTATTTGGAATTTAAATTTTTTTAATTTGAATTTCTTTTCGAGTAAATGAAAAAACTAGTGATAAAATTTTTTAATTTTATAAGAATTTACTTAGTTGAACAGGATCTCAATTAAAAAGGAGATAAAAGAAAGTAAAGAATGAAATTGTGAAAAATTATTCTTTATTTTTTAGCTCTGAGTCTTACAATACAGAAGATTTTCAGGATGGATAAATAAAAAAAAAGGTTAGAGTTTTGAAAGATATAAAAATTTTAGCAATATTTTTTAAATTAAAATATCAAAGATTAAGCTAAAGAACTTTTTAGCACATTACTAAATAAGTTTGATGAAAATCCACATAAAATGACGGGAGATTTCACATCCTTTTATAAGGTTTTGTAGACAATCCTGAAAATAATTTGATAATACATATAGATTATAAGAACTTCTCCTACAAAATGATCTTGAAATAATGAATGATAGTAAAGTTAAATACATGTATACAAAGAAACTGTATAATTGTGGTGTAATGATTATATCATTATAAGCACCAATTTAAAGTAAAAAAAATGAAAATACTTAAAATTCACTAGTTTTAACTAGCGACTCTTCTTTAATTGATTATAAAGAAGCTTCAAACTCGTAGATAAAGCACAGGCAGGTGCATAAAAACCTCCAAATAAAAGAATTAGAGTTGCTAAAATTCAAATAAGTAAACATAATAATGGATTTATTTAGAAAATTACTAAATATATGTAGTCAAAAACTAGAAAATAAATTCTTACGCGTTCCACTGAAATCACTTCGAAATTATCTTCAACGTGGACATCAATTGTAGCATCTATTGAAATAAAAATAAACCTAAAGTAGAAAACTAATTTAACAGCCTAAAATACTACCGCCGAAGATAAAAAAAGATCATCCAAAAAATCTTTGCAAAATTAAGATATTATCTAAGATACTCCAATCTCTTAATATATGCTTTCAAATCTGAATTAAAATTTAAATAAAAATATCTTTTTACAATAGTCAAAAAGTACATAAACTTAAGATTTATTTTTGAATAATAGTAATCAGAAATTCGATTAAATTGAATATAATAAAAACAGTTAAAAGTAAGATAATAATATTATTTCTGCTAATTCAAAGTATCACTATTTATCTGATCTTTAGAATTAAAATATACAACTTTAATAAAATGATGACCTAATAAATGTAATATAAAATAAAGTGATTAATAATTCGTTTAATGAAAATTAGTTTATTTAAGAAAAAAAAGTACTTAAATATGATATATAAAGACTAATAGATAAGAACTTTTTATTAAATGAAAAATTAGATAGTACAGAAACAAAATACGAACTAGAAAAATAAATCTTGATAAATAACTAAGAATCATCAAAAGCATATTATAAAGCATATATTAATAAAATTAATTATAAATACAAAAAAAATTAGTTACTAAAATTGACTTATAATATTATTAGGAAAAGCTATTGAAAAAATAATTAAATATTATAACATATAAAAAATAACCTATTAATAATTTTAAAGTAGAAGATTAAACTGAACAATTTCATTAGATAATGTTACTTATAAATAATATCTTTCTTTAGTAAAACATAATTAATAACTACTTTAGAAAAATTTGAGAGGAATTAGTTTTAATTTTAATCCAAAGAGTAAATAATAGTTCAAGAATAATCAGAATAAACAACTTATGTTAATTCTAAAGAGATAACTGTTTAAACAATTTTTATAATAAAATGTATTGAATAAAGAACTTAAACTAACAATAGAGTTTTTATAAATTAAGAAGCGTAAACGCAATAGATAAATTAGAAATGGATCAAACATAAACTGAAGAATCATTATTATATTCAAAATAGGAATATTTAAAATTATAAATTTCATTCTGCTAATAGTAAATTTCTGGATAACAACACATTTGGTAACTACTTTAAGAAGTTTGATAATAAAAAACTAATATTGAACTTGAATTAAACTATATTTTTAATTATAATTAATAACTGAAATCTTAAAATTAAAAAGCAACTGATTATGTATAAATATTATAAAGCTAACTTGAAATTTTTAACTTTGAATGAGAAAAGAAATATTCTTATAAATCTTATTTATGTAATAATCTTTAATAGAATCTATAACTTAAAGAATTGGATTATTAAAGCATATTAAGTTCATTACATTTACAAAAAAATAAGTATATCCAAAAATTTAAAAATTCTTTCATATAAGCATTAACTATAGAATGATTACACATTTGTTGAAATTTAATCCAGTGATTAAAAAATTCAAACAGTTACTTTGACTTTAGATACTGCTACTGGAACAGACCTACTACAATTGGATTAAATTTCCTAGTGCAACTTTATTGATTATAAATACATGAAACTGTAGAAATAATAAGATCAATTAAATTAGCAACTAATCAATTAAATCAAAGCTTTTGATAAAGTAGCATCAAAAAAATGTGCTTTAATGGAAAATCTGAAATAGAACCAAATTTTAAAGTAGTAAATTTCTTCCAATTTAACATTTCTATCCGTAAAATTCTGTGAATAATCTTTTTAGATTTTCAACAACTCTCATCCATAAAATCTAAAATAGGATACTTAAGGATTTCTTTGGAATAAGATTCTATAAATTAATTAAAGAGAAAATATCAAGATCCATATTTTCCATCTACTAAATAACATATCAATAAAATGGAACAAAATTATGGTTTTATAAAAAATTACAATGTTAATTCAAAATAGCTAAGAGACTTTATATTATCTAACTTTTGAAGAAGAGCTAATTTCTAAACTATAATTTAAAACAGATACGTTGTACTTGACTAAGAACTTGATAAAGGATAGATTGACAGTCAATTAGTTAAAATTACCATTGATAAGAGATTATTAAAGATATATAGCAGAAAATATCTCTATATTATAATTTAATTTTATGACTAAAATAAATAACATTAAAAAAATAAGTTCATCTTGAAATCAGTAGTCAAAAAATGAAATTTTAATTTATGAACCTAGGTGGCAAGGAGACTCTTAACTAAATCAACAAGGAAAACAAATTATTTTAGATCAAGATAATCACTAAAAAAGAAGTAGCATCAATCAAATTAAGATTGGATATGTCAACATAAAAGGATTAGCAAATAAACTATATAAAGTAGAAGAATTCATAAGAGAAAATAGTATTGACATTTTTTCAATTAATGAAACTTGGTAAAAGCAAGATTTCCATCCAATATTAATATAAGGTTATAGGACTTATTACAAAAATTCAGGAAAAAGAGGAGGTGTATGTCTAGTTATTAAAGAAGAACTTAGCAGTACTGAAGAAACTAATATAATTGATGTATCCATGAGACGATTTATCATAGCCAAACTAGATAATATATTTATTATGTCCAGTTACATGGCAGATAATAGCTAAAATGAGAACATAAAAGACCAAGCATATGACTA
Source organism: Loxodes magnus (assembly GCA_946699065.1). NCBI lineage: Eukaryota > Ciliophora > Karyorelictea > Loxodida > Loxodidae > Loxodes > Loxodes magnus. The sequence goes on along the minus strand of CAMPDV010000156.1, from coordinate 478,625 downwards.
TATTAATTTGCTACTTATTCAATTCCCAAATAGCCCACATAATCTAATGGGAGATTTCAATGATCCTCTATAAGATTATGGAGATAATCCTAATAATGACTATGATAATACAAACAGATTCTAGGAACTTCTTATTCAGAAGTATCTTGAAATAATAAATAATATGAACAGCAATACTTGCATACATAAAGGAACATATTTTATGTATTGCAATGACTATATTGTAATAAATAATCACCTGAATATTAATCAATTTGAAAACTTCTAGGTTCATTATAACTAACTATTTACTGATCACATACCAATTGCGGTAAATTTTCTCTTCAACACAATTCTCTATTAGGACATAATTACCTAAATAAAATATAAAATTAGCAGGCTACGAGACCCTATTGACAGATAAAAATATTAAGAATCTTTTTTTGAAACTTATAATGAATTTTTCAAATTGATAGGAATAATTTAGAGGATTAATACTAATGTATTAAACGCAATATATAATATAATGCAGATGTAATATTAGGTTCATTTATTCCAGACCCTAAATATAATAAACTTACAAAAGACCTCATAAAGAAGTATATTGAAGTTAAAAGAGCTAATCAAGTATATAAAGAAACTCACGCGTAGTTTGGAAGAATTAATTAATAAGTAATTCCCTTTTTAAGAACAATTGGTAAGAAGGATATTAATAGAGAGATTAAGTAACAAGACTATCTAAATGTTACGAAATAGATATTAATAATTAGGAATATAATAGTAGCTTTAATACTTTTACAAAATATATTAAAAGTAAGATTCAACATTAATTTTATGAAGTAACTATTAAAAGACTAAATAGGATGCCCATTGCAAAGTTATTTATAGAATAATTAGAATAATCATAATAATTCCCCTAAATTACCTGTCCAAAACTTAATAAATAGTATCGAAAAAAAAATTAGTATATACAAACTCAGAACCTAAAGTTACAACTTTCGCAAGGATCTTTAAGACAGACATTATTTAGTTGAGAATTCCCATTATATAGTGAATACTAGTTGATTTTTACCTTTCATTATAATATCAGCAATGCTAGCTCCAGTTTAGAAAAAATAATTCTACTTAGTATAAAGATAAAAATTAAACCATTTAATCTTTATTCTCAAAATCAGAGCAAATAAATAAATCTGATGTAAGATAAATATTTTTTTTAAATTAAGAATTGTCAAGATAATCAAAACTTGCTTACTTATGAATATTTGCAAATAAATATTATAATTGATGATTTCAAAGAGTTTAATAAGCATAACAATATTTAAATTAAAAAAATTTATTCTAAGAATGTCTTTAAAGAATTCAGTCATGTCAACAGTAAAATTATTTGTTGATTTAATAGAAAATATATAAAAAGTTTTCTCTTTAATAATATACGCTAAATACAATAGACATCTAATTTAAGAAACTATTTCAATCTAAAAACTAATTACTTATAATTATAATTTTTAATATGACTGAATCAACGATATATCAAATTCAATTTAATAAACTTTGCCAAAGTAGATAGGAATTTGATACATTTGAGTACATTTTCAAGCGTAATCTTTTTACAAATATTTAAAATTTTTTAATAAACTTAAAATAATTAATGAAAATAGTGTAAAAGACTTGTTTTATATGACTAAACTATATTAATAAATAGTTTACAAAAGATAGGATAATTAAATTAGATAAGTATATAAAAATATTTCATCAATAATATTTAGAAGACCATTAGAGATTTTAAGAGCTAGAGTGAATAGAAAATAGGTTATATTAAAAACCCATAAACAGATTAAATGAGCTTAAAAATTCTTTATCAAGATGAGAGTGAAAGAGAACCATGAATGAAATATACAAACTTTTAAATTTAGCGTAATTTGCATGGTTAAATGCCAATAATTAAACAATTATGTCTCAATATTTAAACTCTTATAGTTTATTATTATTACTTATTATTTAAACTTTTAAATAGTAAATAAGATTTTTAAATTATTAATTTTTAAAAATAATTATCATTTATTTTAATTATTTTTAAGCTTAAATATGAAATGTTTCTAATATAATTGTTGATATATATAAATAATAAAAATGATAGGATAAATAAAAGTTAATCTTTTAGCATTTATAATATTAAAGGATAGTTTTAGTTAAAATATATTTTTAAATTAAAGAAATAAAGTAATTTAATTATAGTTAAATATATTATGTAAGTATAATTTTCTTATTATTAGCAAATTAATAATAATGGCTTATATTTAAATTTCTTTAACTGACAATTATAAAATAATTAATTTTACATAATTGTAATAAGTTTAATTAAATTTGTATATATAAATTAATAATTTATACTTAACTTTAAAATATAATAAAAGTTAGTTAAGATTATTATTATAATTACTTATATTATTTAGAACTAAAAATTATACATTCATTAAATTTATAATTATTGATAAATCTTTATTAATTTTATTTTATACAGTTATCTCTAAAGATATGTTTAACTATATTTACTTTTTAATTCACTAAATTATTGTTTTAATTATTGTAGACATTAATTATCAAATGTAAACTTTTATATTTTTATAATCTAGTAATCAAATGCTTATTGTTAACCAATTATTTAAAACTCATATCAAAATTATGAAAAGCATCCTCTTTATTAGTTTTAAATTGATACAAAGATAATTAATTCTAGCTAAGCATATAATTATTGAATTATTTTATATTTTTTATATAGTATTTTTAATATTAATATCTTACTATTATAAAGGATTATTTTAACTATACTTTGCTATCATTTAGAATTTTATATTATTAAAGTAATAAAGCTAAAGTTTCCTTTAGTTTATTTAGAACTTTAATTCCTTTTAGATATTTCTTCTTTATATTCTCCATGTTTTATTAATTATAGTTAAATAAAGAGTTCTTTAAATGGCTTCATTAGCAATTTAATTAGTTTTTAGAACCTAAATTTTAATACTTTTTTATAAAAATAAATGGTATAAATTAAAGCTATTTAGTAATAATATTTCACTTTAATAAAAGAGTTATTGTATGAAACTGTTTATTTAAATTTTAAATTAAAATAATTTTTTGACATCTATAACTACATGAATTGCTTCCTTCAATTAGACATTAGTAAATGTTTTTAATATTTTTTAATATAATCTTGAACTCATCAATTTTTAATTACTCTTGTTATAGTCTCATCGTCTTCCTTTTTTACTTTTTCCATTTCTAATAATTCTAATCTTCTTGATATAAGTTTCTTGTAAAATATTTTTATTTATAAATCTAAATATCCCAAATAAGACTTAGGAAAGAAGTTTATAAGTCCTTAATCATATAATATAATGCGTCTTAAGTCATAATTCCCAATCTTTTACGATAGTCAATTTCTTATATTAGAATAGTATATACATTTAAAAATGTGCTAAAATGTACCATACTCTCCACATATACAGTAGGGATTATCAATAGGATAATGAAGATCTTAAAGATCTTTTCGAAAATTAAAAGATTGGGTTCTAAGCTTATATATACTGATAATTTCTTGTCTAAATTATTTGTTCAACTTAGTGTAAGTAATTACTAAAAATTGGCTAAGTTAAGATTAATAAACTGCTTAGTATATATTTAGCTTTTTTCATGCTCTTAAACTTTTGAGTAGCTGTATTATAAAAATATTATTGTATTTTGACTCTTATATACTTAGTAAAACTTTTTAATTTGTACTAATCTTGGAATTCTACAGGGCGATACTATAGATGTCTGATAATTGCTAAACTTGATCATAGCATTGAAATCAAATTTTTCAGTTGGTAATGAAAAGAGAACCTATTGTCGATGTTGAAAAATTAATGCTTTCTTATTTCATTTTATAATAGAATTTAAAAAACTTTATTGTCATAATGTGTTTGAAAGATAGCCAGTTTAAATCTATGAAGCATAATTTATTAATTGCTGAAGTTGCTGCTTAAAATGCTTTTCTTTAAATCATTCTCATACTTGATTCAATTCTATTCAAAACTCAAGTTATTCCTCTCTGAATACACCATGGTACTAGTTCTCTCCATATTCTACTTTAGGTAATGTAAAAAGTTTGCATAAAGTTTTAAAATGCCAAGAAATCACATTCTTATATCTAATTAGTTAAAAAAACAGCTTTTTCATTGTAGCTAAATACTTGAACGGGGCTTCTTTACAGAGAGGATTAAAATTCTTCTTCTAATGTCGCATTACATCTAAATATGTTACTTTTTCTGTTTAAATAATTGGTTAATTATCTAATCATAAATTTAAATTTTATTATTTTTAATGTTTCTTTAAAATTTAGATGCATTCAGATTTGATAAATTTGATCTTTAATTGAGTTTATGTAAAAATGCTTACTTGTTTCATTTATTAACTCCTTATCTACTTTGCAGTTTTGGAAAGAAGAATAAAATCATCTGCTCATCGTCTACGTGCGAAGCTAATACTCCAACCCTGGCATTTGAATCCCAATCAGGTATTTTTACTTTCCAAATATCTAATTACTATGTCATATTGTCCATGTGACTTTCCTTACATAACTCCATTGTTGTATTATAATGTTCTGATGTTCTTTCCTCTATTTTAAATGAAGAATTTAGGTTTTTGTAAAACGATTCTAAGGCTATTATTATTCCAAGTGGTAGTTTAACTCTCTTAAGTTAATCAAACAAAAGTCTTCTTTCTATTGAGTCAAATATTTTTTCAACATCTATCAGTGTTGCTATCAATTTAGTCTTACTTTTAGCACGTTTCCGATAGTTATCAATTATTTGTTATATTATTCAAATTTATTAAGTTGTTTATTTAATTTTCATAAATCCCATTTATGTAGGGTGAATCAAATTTCTCTAATAAATCAGATTGTATAGTCTTTTTGTTAAAGCTTTATCATATAGTTTTATAATAATATTAATAAGAGAAATAGGTAGTCAGTTTTTCCAATCATCTTTATTTCCTTTTTTAAATATTGGAATTACCGACAATGTATTTAATTCCTAAGGAATTATTCCAAATCTTAACATATTATTCAGAAAAGAGTGAAGAATTATTAACAAATATTATCCAACATATTTCAGAAATTCACCTTTTATTCAAGCTGAAACAGCTGCTTTTTCATTTGTAATTTCTTTTATAATTTCTTGTATTTCTTGTATGGTAAAAAGATAAAATCCTTATAAATATGAGAGTTGATAATCTTTAATTTCCTAAATACTATCTTATATTTTATCTATTTTTTAATTACTGAGAATTATTTATTATTGAGTTAGATTAAAATTTATGTTAAAAATAAATTCTTCCATGACTCAATGGATTTATTTTTTATTTCTTAATTAAAGTTCATTTAATTTATTTTTTTAGGATTTTTAATTTTCTCAGTATGTGAAAATATTTCTTTAGCATCTCCATTTAGAAGTAAAAGTTTCTTTTTTGCTTTGTTTTTTCAAACTTTCACAGATTAGACTTGAAGTCATTCAGAATGTCGTTTCACTTTTTCATGAAGATTAGTTACTTATTTGTTTATTCTTCCAGATATAATATGTGCTTCTTTATATACTGAGTTAGCCCTTTTAGGCCTACATATTTCTTAGTAAGATCTCGAGATATTTGCTATAACTTGAGTCTGGAATAAAGGATCCTAATGTTTAATCAGCATTGTATTAGATGTAATTTTTGATAAATTCATATTAAACTTCAAGAATTTTAATCTACCTAAAAGAATTCTAGATAAGTTTGCAGGAAAGATTCTAAATATTTTTGATGATATGTTGCATCTTATAACCTATTTATTTTATATTTCCTCAAATTCTTGCTCATCTTCAATTAATCTCACATAAAATTAAGTTTTGTTTTATAAATCAATTTGCCAAAAAAATTTTCTTTTAAAGCTATAATATCATATTATCACTGTTTATCTTATAAAAGAATTGTTTTAAGAATTAAATTTTTATCTTTAAATATCTAGCAATTTTAGTTGATATCATACTTTATGAATAAATATAATTACAATCTTTAAAACATCAATCAAATAGATAAATGAACAATAAATAAGACTATTTAATTAGAAAATGAATATGAAAACATTTTAATTTAATTTCTTGATAAGATATTTTAAATTAAAATAAGTGCTTAATCTTTTAAAAACCATATTTATTAAACCACTTTAAATGTTTTTATGTTTATGAATATTTAGTATCTTAAATTAAAAAATACTATATTGTATATTAAAGCAAACATTTATTAATGGAATGCTTAAATTAAAAATTATAATTTATGTGTTTAATAATTTAGAATAAAACAAAAATAGCTCATTATTAAGGATATTTATGAAATTGTGGGCTATTAGCATTATCGGCTTAATAGAAACTTTGCTTTTTATTATGCTATATATGTTTCTTTTTATATTGTACGAAATATTTGCTATTTTTTATGGCATACTTATAATAGTTATTAAATTACACTTTGTATATTATTTTAGATAATACAAAAGATTAAAGCTTTTCTTTTAATCTTTTTTGATATAATTAAAACTATATTGATTTCTTAATTATTTACACTTTCATTTTGCTAATTCTTATTATTTAATATTAGAATATAATTTTATTCTTATTTTAGATGGAAATATAAGATAATTTACAAGAAAGTGAAGATTTTTTAATTTTGCATATATTCAAATTATTTATATAGTTTACTAGCAAATGTTTTTATATGATAAATAATCAATTAATTTTTAAAAAAGCTTTCAGCTTTAATAAAATAGCTTTATTAGAAATTCAAATTTTAAAATTAATAAATAAAATCAATTTTCTATATACATAGTAGATATATTCAAGTTCCTTAAAATCAGAAAGCTTATCTTTAAAGCTATTCATTTTAATATTACGAAATGAGAAAAAATTTTGAAGAGAAAAAATACTTAATATAACAATTTTTTCTTAAAAACTAATTTTTCTCTTCTAAATTAACATCTTTTCGCAAACTAAAAACAGATAGTTAGTCGTAGTAAGCTCTTTTCAAAATTCTTTTACTCATCTTTTCGATTTTTAATGTTTTTCTAATTATTATAATAAAGCAGAATATTTTTAAACTTAATTAATAAATTTTTGTTTCTATATTTTATATAGTTAGATTAGATATATTATTTAGATCCTTGTTTAATTCCTTTTTTAGATTCTTTGTAAATTGGCCTAAAATTTATTATTACAGATGTATTGTACCTCATTTTTTCTATTTGATCGATCATATTTTTATAAAGATATTTTTTAGCTCTTTTTAGATTAGTTATTTTTAAAAATTCGTAATATCTATTAAAAAGGTAGTTTAAAGCCCTCTTATAGAAATTTTTTTTACTGATTTTGTTTCTTCCTAAAATTGTCATTTATTTTTTTATCTTTACTTCTTAAAAGTAATTTAAAAAACTTTTCAAATCTTTTAAAATTCTATCCCTTTAAGAAAAGGATTTATCCACCCGAAAATCTTTTGTAGCAAATAATTCAGAGCGAAAAAAGGATAATTTTTTCACGATTTCATGGTTTAGTTAATTATATCTCCTTTTTTCTTGAGATTCTTCCCATTTAAGTAAATTCTTATAACATTAAAAATATTTAAAGCGAATTTTTTCATTTACTCGAAAAGAAGTTCAAATTTAAAAAATGTATTTTTTCAAAAACATAAACAATAATTTTTTTATAATTTCAAAAATAATTTACCTTATCAAAAATATTTTTTTAAACCAAAAACACAAAATTTTGTTCAAAATCTTTTAAATCAAAAAATTTTCCTAACTAAAAAAATGTTTTTTATTTTTACAAAATATCATTTCAACAAAAATGATTTCCAAATTCTACTTTAATATAATTTTTTTTAATTCCTATTTTTTCTCAAAAATCTTTTATATTGAAATTTTTTCTTGAAATTTTATTCCTATTTAGGATTTTTTATCCCGAAATCAAAAAATTTATTCTGTCCCAGAAATCTTTGGTAGTGTAAAACGCTGAGCAAAAAAACAAATTTTTCATTTTCATAAAATTCATACTCTAAAATTGAAAAATAAAAACTTACCATCAGAAAAATTGTTTTTCCAATCGGAAACATAAAATATTAAACATAAAATTTAAAATTTTATAATAATAATAAATAATAAATAATAATAATTAATAAAAATTAATAAATAATAATAATCAATCATAAAAAATAAAAAAAAATAATAAAAAAGCAAAGTTTAATTTAAAATAAAATAAATAAAATATTTAATTAAATTTTTTAAATAATAATAAAAGATATAAACTAACTTTAACCTTATAAATAATATTTTAACTACTTGACAAAAAAATTAAAATTTTTAATTAAATTGAAATTTTTACAAAATCTAAAAATAAATCTATAAAATTTTATAGAATAAAATTAAACTTAAATTTATTTCATGTCTTCATTTACCAAAATTATATTTTAAATATTTTTAAATATTATCCACTTTAAATCAACATACCTCACTAATTTCTATAGCCTATATTACTCAACCTTTTTCTAAACCAAGAATATTTAAGAATATACAATTTTTTTTAAAAATAAATAAAGCAAACATTTCATATCACATAAAACGTAGTTATCATTAAACATTCATTTAAATACATTACCAATATCTTATATCTTTAATCGTAAAATTTAATTAAGTCAAATCATAAGTTACTCAACTCGAAACTCTCCACTTTCTAATCGTCTTGTCAAGTCCTCCCGATATTAACCATCTATTATCAACACTCAATGCTATAGATTCTATTGAACTTGTATGCCCTTATAAAGTCTATATACACTCACCCTTATCAAAGTTTCAGATCTTGATTGTTTTATCCCATGAACTAGAAAATATAACACTTGAATCAACACTTAACTGAATACTTGATACAGAACTTGAGTGACCTTGAAGAGAACGAATACACTAACCAGAAGAGAAGTCCCATATCTTGATAGTCTCGTCATCCGAACCCGATATTATGTATCTATTATCCTTAGATATTATTACCTATAAAACATAACCTGAATGCCCAGTAAGAGTTCGCACAAGCTGACCAGTCTAGAAATCCCAGATCTTTATAGTTTTATCCCAAGATCCCGATATAATATATCTAGAGTCATAGGAGATTACTACCGATCTAACTATAGAAGTATGTCCCGTTATAGTTCTTTGGAGATCACCATTGTGGAAATTTCAGATCTTTATAGTTTTATCTTCAGATCCTGATACGATATAGCTAGAGTCCAGGGAGATTACTACCGATCTAACGAAGGAAGTATGCCCCGTTATAGTTCTTATGAGAGCACCAGTCTATGAATTTCAGATCTTTATGGTTTTGTCTTCAGAGGCCGCTATGATATAATTAGAGGCTGAGGATATTACTACCGAGTAAATTGAACCAGTATGTCCCGTTATAGTTCTTTGGAGAACACCTGTCTGGAAATTACAGATCTTTATCGAATATTCAGGATATGCTGAACCTGATACAATTCAATTCAGGTCACTTGATGTAGCTACCGATGAAACAGGTGAAATGTGACCAGTAAGGACTTAGTCTAAAAAAATATTAAAGAAATACCTTTATTTTGGTCATAATTTATCTTATTTATTAACTTTTAGTAGCATAAGTTAGGTAGAATTTCATACTTAAAATGAAGTAGAGATATTTTCCCTAAAATGTGGCTTCTCGCTCTTAGGAGTTTTCTTAAAAAAATACTTTTAGTAAATTGCTTTTCTTTTATCTCCGTTTATTTTTTCACCATTTTAATTTTTATAACTTACTTCAATAAATATTTAATTTAAATAACTCAATAAATTTTACTGACTAAATTTCAATACAATTAAGCAATCTAATTATTTATTAAGCATACTTATAAATATCTTATTTCATAAACATTGATTTTTCTATTTTTGTCTTAAAACAAAACAAGATATTAAACTAATAGTGTACAAACTTTTAAAATTTTAATTATTTTATTTCCTTTTACTTTTAAATAAAAGGATAAGTTATTATATCAAAAGTTTATAACGAAGAATTATATCCTTATTATAATAACTTTAATATGCATTTATTAGTTACTACTTATTTGTACTTTAAATCAAAGACTCTTAATAAGGAAACTTTATTTCTTTATAAACCCTTTTAAATGATAAATAAAATATTACAATTCTTTTAAAAGCTACTGTTATTAATTATTGCTTTTCTCTTACATTTAATCAAAAAAACCTTTCTTTAAGCTTTTTACTAATTAAAAAAATGAAATAAAATAAGTTTCTTATTAATTAGTTTGAATAAATATTAAAAAACATCAAATTATTTAAAAAAAAGCATTTTTAGTATTTATAAGATAAAATCTTTTAATTGTCCACTTTCTTACTACTATTTCATTAAAACTTTTTATTTATAAAGATCTCTTTTAAAATAATAAGCTAATATAATTTATTACTTATAATGTTGATTCTAAGCTAAATATATAAATGTAATAAATATAAGTAGTAGAAAGTAAATATTTAAACTAACTAGAAATGGTGTATCACTAATTTTATCTTACAGTTATAAATAGTAATATTTAATTTTATTATATTAATTAATTTCAACTAAAAAAGTTTTTGCACCGGAAACTCCTTTCCGATTGCACGACCCGACGCTCTCTTTTTATGGAATAACGGGGATATCCTGTTGTGCTCCAGGCACAGCTGCTAGGGAGCTCCATCGCTATGAGCAGCCAGACTTCAAGCCCCTACCAAGAGCGGATAATCTCAAAGACAGTGTTCCCTTCAAAAAATGACTCTGACCAGGGACTTTCTCAGCTCCCACCATCTTTTCAATTATTATTTAATTATATTATTAAAATAAGCTTTAATATGTTTAATTATGTCTATTAAATACTTAATATTTTATCCTTTTAGCTTTATTAGTTATTAATTTAAATTTTCTCTTTAATTAATAAAGATATTAAATCAGTTATAATTAATACATTTAGATAACTTTCTCTTTTTATAGCAAACTAATATTATATTTATTATTTATGCTATTTTTGTAATTATCATTTCTAATTAATAATACCTAAATTATTCTAGATTATTTAAAGATAAAAACTTAATTCTATTATTATATACAAATCTATATTATATTGATACCACTATTAATACTATCTTTATTAAAATTAGTTGTTTGATATTTAGAAAATTATAAGCTTTTAAGTAAGAAAACATATTTATAATATCTTCTATTATTATTTTCTGAATTAATAGAAAGAGTAAACTTAACATAATATGCTTCTTTGTAATAAGTATGAGATAATATAAGTATTAGATTAGTTAGTATAAGTTATTTAAAGCTAAAATTAATGTCACAATAAATCCTAGTTTAGTTGATTTTAGTCATAAGATTTAAAAAGAATACAGTCTTTAGTAGTAATAAGAAAGGATTTAAATAAACATAATAAAAGTGAGAAAAAAATTAAACCTACAAGAAAAGAGTTTTAAATCTTAAATTGAAGTTTATTAATTAAAAGATTCAAGACTATCACTTACGAACTAGTATGAAATAGCTGCTAAATTACAATTTTTCTTAATAAATTAAAATAATCAATTGCAACAAAAAGGCATGCTTGATATTTAAAAAATATTTAAGTTTGCAAGTAGTTACAAATTGGATATTGAGCATGGTTTAACAAGTGCTTCTTAAGAAAAATAGAATAGCAAAAGTTTTACAGAAGAATTAAATAATTATAGAATTCCAGTGTTTCTAAATGAAAAAAAAAATCACTAAAATTAATTAATCAAAATTTTAAATAAAAAAGCTGCGATTAAATGAGAAATGTACATGTCCAAAGTGATTGCCAAAATGTCTACTTTGAACTTATAAATCTAAGAATTGTCCTTTTGAAAAAAACAAAAAAATGTAAATCCTTCTAGAATTAGAATATTCAATGGCTTTTATAAAATTTAGATTGAAATATTCATGCAATAGCTCGAGATCTAAATTTTCGAAGTATTATAATTGTACACACTCTTTAAGTTTTTCAATTTCTTGATTATCTTAAATCAAAAATTTTCAGTTACGTTTATTTTTTATTTTCTTAGGAATATAAAAATTGAATTCTTTATCTCCAACTTTGATATATCTTAGATTTAATTTGCTTCTTCATTCACTACACTATTTAATAGGCATAAATTTAAATCCCAAAACTACAACATTCATAGTTTAGTCTCTTAAAAACATTATCTATAAAATCTTTTAAAACTCTATCTGCTTAACTTCCCTTTTCTTAATTTAGATCTTTTTACTCTATTTTGATTTTCCTTATATCTCTAAGCTAAAATAAACCTAAAATATTAACTACCATAAAAAGCATTAAAGCTAAATTTTATTTTTAAATTAGTTTAATGATAGTTATTAACAAATCTCTTGTAAGTAAAAGCTTAAAATGAAATATATCGTATATTTAAAGGTTTAATGTATCTTGTTAGTTTATTAAGATACATAAATAAGAAGTATTATACAGAATTAAATTATCTTTAATTAAAGATACTTAGTATAGTAATCTTAATAATTTATTAATTTAACTAGTAATGCTCCAATATAATAAATAATCAATTAAATACTTTAATTAATTTATTAACTCTGAGGCTAGTACTTTAAAGTTTTTTTTGGTCAGTTTGAACTTGATTTCTTCTCTAATCATTTCAATTTACTGATCATTGATATGTAGTTCCTTGCTTTACACTTAGCTTGTCTTTCTTTAACAGAAATTTTTAAAGAAAATAAACTGAAATAGATTGAACCATCAACTTAACTATCTTAATTGATTCATATAAGCAAGCAGCTACTTTGAAGGTAAATTTACTTTCTAACCTCAATATTGTAAATCTTCTAAAAAATAATCATATGAAGTTGTCTATTTTCTTTTACGAAAAGCTTTAAAATAAATCTATCTAATGTTTTTTGTTTTAAGCTCCAGATTCTGCTTATTAGGTAAGTAAATGATATATATGTTCCTTAATCCTTAAATCTTATAGCTTAAATTTATTATTTTTTTGCTTTTTTCTTCCCTTTTAAAGAAAGTTACTTAGTATCTTTTTACTGCTAGATTAAACTATTCATTGTAGCGTAGCTCTGAACTAAACTTGCAATTTAAAAAATTGAAAACAGGGAGTTTAAAAATTTTTTACTAGTCAACTTTACTTGGCAGTTATATTCAGTATGCTAAAAACAATAGGAGACTCATTGAGATTCTTTAATTTTAAATATCTTGCGTTGATGGGATATTCCTATACTTTTTTCTTTTTTTAATTCCTTTAGTTCAAACTATTCTTTCATAGTAATAATTCTTCTAAACCTCTGATGTTTTATCAGATAATCTTTAAACTATATTTAGTTTCTTTCAAATCTACCCGTTTATATCCAACGAGGTCTGGATTAAAAGCTAACCGTCTATTTCGTTTCTATCTTTGAAGATGTGACTTTATTTTAAAGATAAAGTTTCATACTGGGAATGTTTTATTTTTGGTATTTCATCTTTTTCTGTTTCTTTCATTTTTATCTAGGTATCAGGCTTAATATTATATACATCAAAATGGAGCGAAAAAAACATCCAAAGCTTGATTGTTCCTCTATTATTTTATTTTTCTGTTTATCAAGCATTTCTAACTACAAAAATATCGCAATTCTAGCAATGAAGTTAAGTAGAAATCAGACAGCAATTTAATGTTCTTTGCAGCCTTCATCAAAGAGTTAAAAATTTTTAGCAATCCTTAGAGAAATTAACATCACTAATAAGAATCTCTTGTTTGGAAGTATTTGAGGCTTTCAAATATTTCTTAGATGAATTCATAGACAAAACCAGTCAAGCAATTAATGACAAATATAAGATTGTCCAAATACCTCACTTTATCTTAATTTTAAGCACATTCTTAGTGTCTTTTGTTTGCTTCATTCAATTTTCTCTACTTTTTACTAAAATTTTGTCTATAGAAATTGATATCTTATTCTGTCTTTTAGAATACTGTTTTTTATTAGAATAGAATTAACTTTTCATCTTGCTGACTTTTCTTTAATGTTCCTTTATTCACCATATCAAAATCTAAAGGAATTGCCAATAAACAACTTCAAGTAACTTTTTAAGCTTCACATATTACTAGAATAGACTAAGCTTTTTATTAGATCTCACTATCTTGAATCTATTAAACTGATTGCTATTCAAACGTAGTTACCTAATTACACCTCACTCACTATAACTACAAATAATGCTAAACCTTAATATATTTAAAAGAAGTAAAAGCTTCTTATTTTATAGTAACTTATTTTAGCCTAAATAGACAAATAATTAGATATTACAATAGCAAGGATATAAGATTAACAACCTAGCTTAATTAACTAATCACTATATCCTAATTTTAATAGCCAGCATTATTATATTACAGTTAATAAGACTATTAGCAACCCTTTATTTTAACAAAGCAGGTTATTAGTATTATATATTTAGTGCTTTAATGTAAAGACTATAAGAGATATACTTATAACATTTAAATAATTGTCTACCATATATCTTAGTAATAGCACATCTATATACTGCTGTAGAATTTTTAAGTTATAAGTGGAAATAGTTAGTATACTTAATTTATTATATGTTTGATTATTAAGCAATATAATGCTAAAAAGGCTAAAATCTTTAAAAAAAAAACTAATAAAAAATTTGATCCTTCAAACAAATTCCTGGAATAGAAATTCTATGAATATTTGAATTTTCGAAAAGAATTACCCAATAGGTGGAAAATTCTAAAGAACCTTAAATGATTATTTCTTTTATCCATAGGCTATTAGCAAACAGACTTGGATAATATTGTACGACTTAAAAATTATAATAGGTTAGATAAAAAGTGAAGATTAGTAAGATTCTTAAGAATTAATATAACTAGGAATAAAGTTAAAATATCAATTCCATTTTGAGGGTTTCTAATGCTTATTGCTAATAAGTATCGAATAGCATTTATTTGATAATTATAAACTTGATAGTGCTTGTTTAATATAATATAGAGAAGGTATTAAAACACTTTGTTAGAAGTAATAATTAGTTAAAGTTAAATAAGTAAAAATAATAATAGAAAAGAAAGATTGATGATTTGCTATTAAGCTTCTTTTATTAATTATAAATTTAATTAATTAATATAAAGAATATATTAGATCAGGTAATAGGACAAAAATTACTATGACTAAAAGAATGTAGTTTTAGCATGATTTTTTGCTTACAAAAATTAGAAATAATAGAGTTGCATTAAGCTCGTATTCTCTAACTCTTCTGATGTTTCCTTCTTAAAATTAATAAGAATAATTTTATTTTTCTGGTATTTGGCTTCTGTTTTTTCTCTGAATCGTAACATCTAAGGGTTTATCACCTCGACAAATATGTAAACCTTTCAGAAATTTACTTTGCTCTTCTTTATTTTGGCTTTCATTTACTAATGAAAAGGTTGCTTTAGAAATCTACTCCTTATATAGTAAATTTTACCTTTCTCTACCTATTCCTTCATATCTTGCATATGCATAATAGTTTAAGCTCTGCGTTATTCCTTAATTTTTTATACTCTTCTAATTAGTTCAAAGTTAGTTTCAATTATTTTTCTAGAAGTTATGTAAAGAAAGCCTGTCTACTTTCTCTGCTTTTACTCAAAAAGATGTTAATTTCTTCTATATCTTTCTATCTGTATTTATAATATCGCTATTCATTCTATTAGCTGATGATAACTTCTTTGGTTTCACTTTATTTATTGTCATTCTTTTCTGAATTAATGTGGATTATAATATTTTGCTTTAAAAGCTTTTTTACTGCAAAACTTAATGGTTTTCTTTGGTTTACTCTTTCAGTTTTATTCTCTTTGGAGAAAATTTTCTTTTAAAGAGCACAAATTTTTTCATTGATTGCTATTTCTTTTTGAGTCTTGCCTTGCTAACATATTAATCCTGTCTCATCATTATACCAAGAAACCTTTGGTTTTTCCTCTCATTATGGTATAAAATTCAGACCTGCTTACAGTTCCACGAAAGACTTTCATATCTGTTAGTAAATTTACTTTTAAAGCTATTTATTCTCTCATCCAATTTTTAGAAAAGCCTCAACATCTGCTATAAGCATAGTTCAAAGATCAAATCAAAAATTTCATTTCTATTTTTATTTATTTTTCTTACAGCTGAAATCATAAGTAAATTAAGCCAATATGCTACAATCTTCAATATCTTTATTTTTTATTCTATAAAAATAAGAAAAAAACCAAATTTTATTTAAAAAATAGATTTAAGTAGCTCAAAAAGTAGATCTTTCTTGAAGGAATATCTTTAAATAAATACATTAAATTGCAATAATAATAAAAGCTAGAAATTTAGCTTTATAGACTAAAATGAGAAGCCTTTTTTTTTAATTACTAGAGTGGTAGACTAGAATATTATTTTATATATCGACTCATTTATAAGATTAAACATTTAAAAGTACAAGAAAGATATGAATGTCTAAAAGTACGCTATGCATAATCTAACTGACTTTATAATTTCATTTATCTTATCTGATATTTTGGAAGCAAATACAATTATCTTTCGCATCAAAAGTTATTTAATCAAACTCCATTCAAATTTACTTTAATTAAATTATTGCTGACAATAGAACTAAGATTAACTATCAATGCGTTAATTAACGAATGAATCTCTGTTAATTTCTAGTTTTTCAGCAATTCTATGAATTAATAAAATTCTTAATTTATTACCTTATTTCTTATCGTAAGTAAATTATTATATTTATTCAATTAATACATAACAGTCCAACTATTAAATCTGGACAATCTTTAACTGTTTTAAATCAATATAATTAAATTTCATTTATAGGTAGTATTCATCCTAAGGCACCAACATATATTATATTGTAATTTCCGATTGGTACCTATTTATTAGCAATTTCTTTTAATCTTATATCTATAAATTTTCAAACATATGATGCTAGCTTATTTATTTAGTCTACTATTAATAATCTATTCATTTAATTATTTTCACTCTTTCTTTATTTTTATTTTGAAACAGTTAATCAATTACTAAAAGCTGGTAAATTATGTAATGAATAAGGTGTTAGTATGTTTAGGAATTATGCCAATTTCTTGTAATTTCCAGTATTTTACTTAATTAGTAGTATCATATTGTTAAATATTTAAATAGTTTAAATTTTCCTATTCCAGTTTATCCTAATGGAAGAAGTATGTATTAGATATTTTGCTTTTCAAAATAAAATAAAATAAATTAAATTGCTAACTTTTAATTTATTTATAGTTGAATATCTATAATTTCTAATATTTAAAGTTTAACTTTATTTTTTTATTTTTCATTTTCTAGTCTTTTTTCTGAATTTATAAGCTAATTTTGTTGGATAATTCTTATTGCTTATTAATTCTGTATCAAATATTTAAAACGCATCTTCATTGTCACTTTCCGTAGAATTATTTCTTTTAAATATACAGTCAGTATCTTCTTAATGTCACAGGTTTATATAAAAATGAGTTAATTTTAGCAACTTTAGGTAAAAGATTTTTGTTTATACTTTTAGGATCTAAAAAAGTAACTTATTAGATTTTATTTTTTTAATTTTTGTTCTTATAGTAATTACTTTTTTTCCTATACTAAATAATAGAATCAATTCATAACAAGTTATATTTTTTTAATTCTTTGCTACTACTCTCAAATAAAAGATTCGGAGTAAAGTTTACTTTGAGTTATATGTAAAAATATCTAAATTTATCTTCAAAAAGTAATGTTTATTATTAATATCTTTCAAATTAATAAATATTATAAGATATTAGATTAGATTAATTTTTATTAAATTTAGGTTTTCGTTATTTACCTCGACTTAGTTTTACATCTAATGAGAACATTTGAAAATTATTCTATTTCCAAACTTCTCAGTATTTCTAAAATTTTTTATTTCTCAAAAAAGGATTAATTCAAATATATTTTAATTTACTATTCTACGTTATAAGAGTTTTAATAAATATCTATTTCCAAAATCCCTTACAATCCATTATTTTTAGCTTTACTTTTCGCTATGTTTTTTGTTTTATACTTTAGTACATTATTAATATCTAATACAAGCTAAGTATCCTAATTGGTTATTTATAATTGAAGTTAAGATTTCATGAACGGCAATATAAATTTATCATTCCGTCAGGATTTTATAATTGCCTTTTAATAAAAAAGCCAACTTTTTATATCTTAACATATAATCTTAATTTGCGGTTCAGTATTTTTGCTATTTTTGTCGATTTTCCTTTTAAATTTGTTGGTTTATTAAGTTTTTATTTAATGTTAGCTGCATTAGTGTAAAATGATATTAATTATAATTCTAATTTGTTTGATTAATTTAATTTTAGAACACCAATAATGATGTTTTATTTTAGCTAAAATTAAAGTAGTATTCTCTAATGTTGCTGTTTATACTTATATATAATTAATATGATTAATGATATAAAATGTATTATGTAATATATGCTTCATACTTATAATTCAAATCTAAATTAATCTTTATTATAATTTAGTGAAGAGAAAGTTCCCTATAATTCTCTATTAAAGTAACTAGTTTTGCTATTTTACTAACTGCTACTTAATTTATTACATATCCCTTTTACATAATCTAGATATTTTCATCTATTTTTAGTTATTTTTAAACTAAATTATTAAAATAAAATAAATCTCATTTACTAAAGCTAAAATTAATAGAATAGCTTCTATAATTTATTACTTTTAAACTATTATTAAATTAAAATATTTTAAAACCTTAAACTTTGCTAGATAAGAAAGAAAATAACCTATTAAGGATATAATAGATTAGATATAAGGATTAATTTTTAATTTATTGGCAAATAAATTTAATTCGAAAAGATAATTGACAATCTCATTAGTATCCACAATACAAGAAATATTCCCTTATAAGTCTTACCTTACGTTACTATATTAACTTTGAGTAAGTTTCATTAAATCATAAAGTAAACATAGCTACATACCTCAAGAAAATCATATTAAGAATCTCTCTTAGAGCATAAATTTATTTCCTCCTAGGTATGAATTTAATTTTTTTGAGGATTTTAGGAGATTATTTAGTATACTAAGATTGAGAGAAGCACATAATGATACTCCTTCAGACTTTTTTATTTTATACTTAAGCACTTTTTTCTTTGTAATTGAATATTCTTTTTAATAATCTAAGTTATAATGAAACTTAAAGTTATTGAAATCCCTAATACTTTTAAATAAAAAAATGTAGTATGCTGTTACAAATGTTAAATGATATAGGAATTAAAAATAGAAATAATATCCAGTTTATAAAAGGATATAATAATTAAAATTAATGTTAAATAGATTATAATAAGTAATTGTATGATATAATAATAATACTTGTAGTTATTATTAGTAAACCATATAATTATACTCAATCTATCATACTTTTCATTTATTTTCTATTACCATTCATCTTACATAAGTCGAACCAATATAATAATAAGCCAGGCTTAAATTAATGTATCAAGAATAACTTTTTGGGACTAGATAATTAGTTCTAAATAGGAAATTATCAAAACAATATATACTAAAGTCTATAAAATTAATTTAACACTTTATAAAGTAAGCTATTAACATTAGAGTTTATAATATTTTAGGTAAAATAATTATAAAAAAGAGAAATAATAGTATTCTCATATATTCACTTAATTATCCTAATAATAAACCATGTAATATAATATTTTACTTAAAAACCATATAGTTAAAATAGATACCTTAAGAGGATTAAGATCTATCAAATAAATAAATAAATAAATTTGATTATAGAGCGCATAGCACTCTCGTTGGTGCGCAGCTCTTTAAAAAAAATGTTTCATACTGACAAGAATGTTTGTTACTGATAAAATTATCAGATACTGATAAACCTTGTTCAATACTGGTATAATTATTCAGTACTGATAAAAATGTTCAATACTGATATAATTTTAGAATACTTGTAATCTTTAATACTTGCTGGAGGTCCAATGACATGGCAGGATTGTGTCTCATTGCATCACCAAAGCAGAGGCGACATGTGTCAATTATGGTTACTTAAATTCCCCACCTCTGATGAAGCTCGCAATATTATTTCTTTTTAGTTCCAGAGTTAAAAATAAATGAAGCCAGTGCCGAAGGTCTAAGAATCTTATGTCTCGAGGCCAAACCAAAGCAGAGGAAGACATAAAGTCGATTATGGGTACTTAACTTCCCCAACCTCTGATGAAGACGACCATGTTGTTCACCTTCGAACAACTATGGCGGTTTTTAAATATATAATAATTATGGCGGTTTTAAAATATATAATAATCAAATAATAAATAATTATAATTTAACTTTAAGATATTCAAGCATAGTTAAATCAACAATCAGTCCTTTAATTAAAATAATTTATTCACTTGATAAATCTTTAAGCTACTTAACGAATTATCTTAGTTATAATAACCCTTCTTAAATTTTTAAGGTTTTTTCATCCTTATGATCTCTAAATAAGAAACTTCAGTAGTACATTCATTTTTCTCTTTATTTTTAAATTATAGAAGCAATTTTTCCTTTCTAACTTGATATAAAATTAAAACTTAATTATTACCTTTAATTTTCAATTGTTTTTTCCGGATATTTCAAAGATTTCAAATAAAACACTTAATTGGTTTAAGTTTTTCGATTTTCAATTATCTAGATAACCCTTTCAAAGCATTCTAAATTTTTATTTGTTTTGAAGTAATTTATAAACAATCTCCTTCTTTATGAGTTTTTATATTCTTATGTTTTATACATAAATGAGAATCAATGTATGATACTTTACTATGCTAAGAGAATTATATAAATGACATAAGATATTATTAATTTATGAGCATTTGAAACATTTTTCTAACTTCGATACTATTATTAAGTTTCATATCTAAAACTTAGCAAGATTATTTATTTACTATAACTTATCAGTAATTGTTAATTTTTCAAATTAAGCGTTTATTTTGATGTTAAAATATCTTTAATTTGATTTACTTTAATCTTAAATAAAAGTATGCTACCACTTTATTAATTTATTGATCATATTTAAGTTTACCAAATGTTTATTCTTATGCTCATAATAGCTATTTTTCCTATAGTAAATAATAATTTTATTAGGAAAAGTTTAATGTTTTATCTATTAATATTCTATTATCTAGAATATCTTTGCTATGTTTAAATTACTTACTCTAAATTTATAATTTTTATTACAGCTATAGTTTATCATACATGTTTATTAGGATGAATAAAAGAGTTAGAGAACTTTAGAACATTTCCTAATTTTGATATCTTATTAATCTTAATAAATATCAAAGATAGATACTATAATTTTATTTTTTCTAACATTCATTTGTTTCAAATACTTGGAAAAATATAGATAAAAAATCAATTTTTAATAGTTATATTTATGACTTTAAATAGAAATTTTATGAGTAAAATGTTTTTAGACTAAAATAATTTAAGTAGCAATGGATTTAAATATTAAAATTTTAGCCTTTATATTTATTAATTTATAACCTTAGATTAATAAAATATTTAAAAATAATCTTCATTTCCACACATTGCTTTTGTTAACTAGTCAAATCCTTCATAAAAACCATCACCATTTATTGCACATAATCCTGGAATATGTAATTTTCATTATTGCATTCAATTGTAATTTTTCCTTTAACTCTTCAATATCCATTGCATTAATGTAGTCTTATTTATTCGTAAATACTAAAATGCAAGTGTTTCTTAATTCATCTTCTTTTAATATTTTAAATAATTCTTCTTTAGCATTTTCCTTTCTCTATCGTTAGAATCTACTACAAAAATTAATCCATTTGTTAATATATTAAAGCATCTATTCTATCAGCTCCACCTACATCTCATTATTATATTTTTATATTCGACTGTTTCAAATTAAACCCTATTATTGGAATATTGGCTCTTACTTCACCTAATTTCAGATTATATAAAATTGTAGTTTAATGAGCTGCATCTATGATATTTTCTATTCTATCTTCCCAATTAATCTTTTCCATATCTTACCAAAAGATTATCCCATTTTAGACATTTTGTATATATAAATCTTTGTATCATCTTTTGGGCTTTAATTTATGATTTGACTAGATCTTTTTGCTTAGATATTTATTTGATTATGATACTATCAGTTAAATTAGTAAAATCTGACATGATTCTCAGTAATTTTCTATTTAAATAAATGAAGCTAATATTTGTTGTTAACCTAAATAAGTTTATTTAAGTCTTTATTTTTCTGATTTAATATAAACTGCCTTTGAAATTTATAATGAAATAGAAAATATTTTTTAATCTATTCCGTTTTAAATAGATTGAGAAAGATTTTGTTTAAAAATATATAAGATAAAGATAAGATAATTAAAGTGATATCATCATTATTAATTAAAATCATTTTAAAATATACTAATAGTTTTCACATTTTAAGGTACAAAAATAATCTTTTTAATTGATGAACTCAGAAAATTAGAAATATTTTTAGATTCATTTTATAATTATTTTAGTGATGTTTTTGGATATCAAAATTAAATAATATTCATAGTCAGATATTAACAAAACTATTTTATTTAAGCAAATCATCCTACTTTTTTTACAACCATATATATTTTAGTATTCTTTACTTAATCAAAAATGCCATCAGTAACATTTAGATCTTAATATATCAATCAAATTTCGGAGATTGCTAGTTGGATTCGAGATCTTTAAGAGAAAGTATCTCAGTGCCTGTCTGTAAAGCTTAAATCTTATGATATGGAGTATTTAGTCCCTGATTGTAGAAAATAATCAGCAGAATATCACCGTTATGTACATTGACACTCACTTAAGAATAAACAGAAAGTGAAGTTATGCTGCTTTAAATACTCAAAGTTAACCATTATTTTCATTATAGAATTATTAAAAAAAATATTTTAGTTTTAATAAATTCATTGAAAAGATTAATTAAAATTAGAATACCATATAAGCTTAAATTATATTTAAACTACATACCTTTAACTTTGCTAATTATCGGAATTATTTCCTTTAATGACAAAAACTTTTTTAAATATTATGAAGAGTTCTTCATTATTCTTTCCTCCTTATTTTTAACTCTTCTTTTATGCCTTTCTAATTATAAGCCTCTCAATTTCTCTTAATATACATATTTGGAGAAGTAATTTGTATAATTCTAAATATTACAGTTAGTTCATATAATGTCTGTAATATAGTATTAGACATCTTAAGTCATATGTAAAAATTGTGGAAATGTAATAGTCTAATATTAGAATATTATATGCATTTTGATTTATCTTCAATATTTAAAATTTCTTACAAAAGAAATCATTAATATATTTACAACCATCTTGAACATTATTGCCAAAATTATAACATTTAAATCTAATTATTATGCTCATCATTATACCTCAGTTCAAAATTAAGCCCATTTTTACCAAATTAAATTACAAAGTAAAAATTAATAAGAATCTAAAGAGAAAAAGCAGAAACATCAAAACCGAGTAAGAGAATGTCCGCACCTCAAAAGTAATAAGAAATTCCGTTGCTAGAATGTGAGTTTCGTCTTCTATAGGGCTTGATCGGATAGCTCCCATCTTAGTATCTGGCATCTTTCATCAATAACGTTAATTGATGACTCTTTATTCTTTGTTTTCTCTCTTGGCTCCTACCAAGATTCTTGTTCAGTTCTTCGTCCATGGATACTTGCTGGTAGGAGATCTTAAGTCAATGTGAGTTGGAGGATTTCTCGTATTTATTTCTAAAAATATGAAAATATGGAAAACGTTGAATACTTTAAACTTAGAGGTAAATTAATCTTTTTTATTGATTGAAAATAAATAATTTTAGCTATTTAGCTTATACTTGTTTTTTACTTTTTGTAGTAACTTAATAATTTTAAATTTCCTAATATTATTTGCTATATGTGCTCATTCTTTAAATCTAGTATGTTTGTGATTAATGTTAAAAAAGGAATTTAATTTCATAGATGTAAATTAGATTAAATCGATTTTACTTGATAGCATTAAGTTGTTAATAGATATTTGGAAATAACTGAGAAACTTAAATTTTTACATGCAGCTTATTAAATGACATGTCATTATTTGTAAGGATCTAAATTATTCTCAAACTTAATTTATGAAAGTAGTTAAAAAATAGGTTTTAAAGAAATTTTAATATATATACATTATAAAAAATTATAGGAATATTAAAAAAGAAATTAGTTTTAAAGCTTTTCATAGTTCTAATGTATATTTAATTAAAAAATGAAATACATTTATCAAGCTATACTTTTTTATTTTTCAATCATTTTTATAGAAATTTTAGATTTTATTTATTATTTTATTTCAAATTCAAACCTTTTTTTAATTTTTAATTCAGCATAATTTTTATCTTTATCTCCTTCAATTTGTTTAAAACTTACTTCTATTATAACAATTTCTTATTGTTATTAATTAATTGATTAACGTTTTTTAAATATGCTAAATAGTTTACCAAGATGTGCTTATGTCATTAAAAGTAGTTTTTAGTTTTCAATTTGTTACCTCTTTCTAAGCTATACAATTTAATAAAATCTAATTTTGAAGCTCACTTTTTGAAATTTTATAGATATTATTGTTTATAGTTTTCTATTTATTAGTTAATCCTTATCTTTTATATCTGTTATAGTTTAGATATTTTTGCTTTTATACATACTTAAAAACAAGTTAATGTTTTCCTCATATCCTGAATCTCATTAAATAAATGTTCTTTTAATCTCTAAATTTTGTTTATATCAGCCCTTGCTCCATCAATTACTCCTAAGT
Organism: Loxodes magnus; assembly: GCA_946699065.1. Classification (NCBI taxonomy): domain Eukaryota; phylum Ciliophora; class Karyorelictea; order Loxodida; family Loxodidae; genus Loxodes; species Loxodes magnus. The sequence goes on along the minus strand of CAMPDV010000156.1, from coordinate 453,664 downwards.
AAATTAAGCAGTTAAAAAGGTATCCTAACTTGTGTCAGTTTTTTCTTAATTTCTTAATATCTTAGTCCTAGGTAGTAATTTTTATTTCTTTTTCCTCTTTTGTTATATCCTTACTTCCTTCTTTTTTAAACTAAAATGGGAATATGCTGAAGATAAGAATTAATAATAAAGTTGCTAATTCTTAGGAAAATTTGTGAGTATTAGAACAAAAGTAATTAAACTGGAAAATTCTATATTATAAATCCTTTTACGATTAGCAAGCATGAAATTTTTTACTATTTCTGATAACTCTAACTGTCCTCAACCATATTATTAGACTAAAGTATTTTATCTTCAAATGTCAATTAGTAAATACAACAGTTTCAAATATTTAGAGTACAAACTTTTACAATACTCACATAAATAAGAGATAGCATCTCAATTTTATCTGGAGGGGAACATTAACCTTTAAACAGATTAAATATACTTCAATGAGCTTCTGATTTGCTTTAAGTTCAGGATCTTATTACCAAATTTAATAGAAATGATCAGGAACTATATTTGATGATAAAATCTTAATTAAAGAAGAAGTTATCAGATCTAATGAGGTTTATAATAAGAAACTTGAAAATTACTCCTTGCTTAGTAGATTTTAAAAATTTACCTTTAGCAATCAATTCAGAATTAAGGATTATTTATCATACTGAAATTTAATTAGCAAGTCAATTTCAGGACCATGTAGTTACGTCTAATATCCAAATATAGATATCTCAGAATTTCTTGCTAAACTAACTAGCAAAAAATGAAGACTGAACAAAGGTAGAGCTTAATAATTTATTTTTAATCTTAAAACAAACAGTTGCAAAATGCTGATTACAACAGTTTTAAATTTCATATTCGACTACATAATAAAGCTCTTAGAAATATTTAATAAATGGAATTTTGTAAAAATGTGTTTGCCAAGTATCTTGTCTTATTAATCTAAAATTAATTTTAAGTATAAAGGGAAATAATAAAAGTGACTTTTAATCAATTTTGAATTATCAAGTTTTTTAATATTTTAAATCAAAAAATCCTAAACTGAAATATAAATTCAGAGTAATAGCTAAGGCTTAAATAAAATTGATTTAAGTACCTAAATATTAGTTAAAGTTTTGTTAGTGTAATAAAATAACTTTTGGGAGTTTAAACAAAAAGCTTAGTTAACTTATAATTATTAAAGCTAAGATAGGATTTCTAATATTTAACCAACTTCAGCTTTATAAAAGCAAGCCCGGCTAACTCAGTCGGTAGAGCGTCAGACTCTTAATCTGGTGGTCGTGGGTTCGAGCCCCACGTTGGGCGTTTTTAATTTTATATATTTAGTAGGCGTACCAAAATAGTTCCGCATCCGGGGCTTGAACCCCGATCTTTCAAGTGAGAGCCGAATATCCTAAGCACTAGACTAAAGGGGATTGAATTTAAGAGCAACGAAAATGATTGAATACGCTAAATATGAATAAAAGGCTTTCATATTTGATGTTTAATCTACAGAACTAAGAAAAATATAAAAATCATAAATACAACTACAAAATTTATGGATTATAATTAAAAGTGGGAGATAAAAATATAAAAAAACTTATAAATATATTCTCTGTATTTCTTACTTATATATGATATACTAAGTAAACTTAGGATTTAAATAATAATAATTATTATTAAAGTTTATGAAGAAATAATATTCTAGATATATAGGAAATATTGTAAATTTAAATAAATTATTTCAAGCATTTTATCTTAGTTTCTCTATATATATAAATCCTAAGCTTTATATATATTTTTTTTAATTTGTAACAGTAATACTTTAAATCTCATTTTAGAGATAACTAGATACGTAGCAAGGCTAATAAATTGATTAAGTAAACTTTTTGATTAAAACATAAAATTTGATTATTCTTTACTTTTTGATTATGAAACTAGAGGTTTATTGATATAAATAATTTGATACTCACTTAATTAATAGACAATTAAGAGTATGATAAACAATTTATGATAGATTTATTAGTATTTAATAGGAAATTAATTTATTATATTTATTCTTTTTAATCTATAGTTATTATATAACTTATACATGCTTAAATACCCATTTACTTTAAGTATTATTGATATATCACTTCTTCAGAATTATAGAGATTCTTCAAATCATTTATTTTAATATCAAAGTTATATTCAAATAGATAAAAAAGGATTATTATATTCAAATTAAATTGAAGATAAGAGTTTAAAGCAATAAGGGATTAAATATTACTTATATTTAATTAAAGCAAAACTAATATAGCCAAGTCTAAAATCATATTTCGCTAAAAAGCGTTCCAAAAATATTAAAACTGTTAAACGCTGAGCTTAAAACGCAAAGCCTTTTTATATTATAATTTAATAAAGAAAATAAATTAAATTAATTTAAAAAAAACAATCTAAAAATATTAAGTTTTAAATTATAGACAAAAGTTTAAAAAAAATTACAAATAAATTAAAAAAAGCACATAGAAAAAAGTAAATTTTAAGTAATAGCCAAGCATAAAAATATTATGTTTTAATTTAAAAAAATTAAAACAAATTAAAAATATTATTAAATAATAATAGCCAAAAATATTAAATATTAAATAATCTAATTTTAAAATTAAAATGCCAACAAAACTTTAAAATTTTAATAAAAAAACATGGAAAAAGATATTGAAAAATCTAGATAGAAAACTTGTAAAATTAAAAGCGAGCAATAAAAAGAAGAAATTAAGTTAAAAAATAATCTAGAAATGAATCACTTATGATTCAAGTATTTCAAACAGAATTCTTGAATATCATATTATAATAATAAGTTTATGAGAGAAGTAAGAAATAGACAAAGAAAAAGCATAATTAAGAAAAACTGAATGAAAATATCGAAAGACAGAATTTTCAAATAATTTAAGATGTGACTTTAATAATAAGCTTAAGAGTGAATTCTGAAATAAAAAAAAGATCAGGTTTAACTAAGTAAAACTGAATGAATAAATGACAGATAGAAATTAGAATAAGCGAATATATTACTTAAAAAAAGCTTAAGAAAGAAATTTGAAGCAAGACAGAGAAAAAACATAATTAAGTAAAAATTGAATTTTTTCATTGAAGGAAAGAAGATTTGAATATTGGAAGATGTGACTTTTCAGAAGCGCTTTACTGAGAATTTTTAACAAGATATGGAAAAGTATAGATAAGGTAAATTGGATTCATTTTATTACAGAAAGAAACTAAAAGATTTGAAGGATAGACTTTAGTTTAAAGATATTTAAGAAGTAAGAAGTAGATCGGAAATATGAATATCTAAGTAAAAAATGAATTTTTTCATCGAATTCAGAAGATTTGAATAATTAAAGATATGACTTTAAACCTTAACTTAAGAGAGAAGTTTAAAGATAATAAGGAAAAAAGCATAGATATTCAAACTGTTTCTCTTGATTAGTTCTAGTCTTAAAATTCAAAGAATAAGAAACTCTTGTGTATTATTATCACTTCAACACAACTTGTAATTTTATTCACTTGAGATTTTAGAAATGAAACTTATTGTCGAATTATTATAATTAATGATTATATCTACGTCAATTTATGAGAATCTTAATCTTTTATCAATCAATTAAATTCTAATTTTCTTCTTCTTTGAAAATTTTTTCGATAAAATATCGTTAAATTCTCAAAATGGAGTGAGTAATAATCTTTAATTAAGAGTCTTAGATTAGAGCTATAAATGTATTAATTTTATGTTTAATAGCTTTAGGACTTTAACCACAATATAATTTAACAAAGCAACAATTAACGCTAAAAATAATATTTTGACTAAATAAAAAAATATTAGGATAATTTAAAAATGGCACCTAAGAATTAGATTTCTTCCATAAATTTCAGAATATCTTAGCTAGATATTACAGATGAACTATACTTTTTGTAGTTAGAGAACAAAAAACTTGCAAAAAACAGTAAGTAATCTAACCCAATAAATTGAGAATTTGATGACATCCATTAATCTATTTATAAATGAAAATAAAATTATAAGACAATAAATAAACTGGATTACTCTATCTTAATAAATATTGCTGTAAATTAATGCAATTTAAAATAACCTAAAAATTATGCAAATTTAAAGATATTTTGAATTATAGCAAACCTAACTAAGTGAAGAAAATAATCCGAGATAATTGATTAATATCTTTTCACCGAAATTTTAAAATTTTAGTATAAAAATAATGAAGTGTTGATACTGCAAATGTAAAGGGCATATGGTAAGATAATGCTTTGAATTTCCCTAAAAAAAAGCGTAAATAGGAAAAAGTTTTTGCATAATATGCTTGAGATATATTGATCATCTAACGGAAAACTCTGAAGTATTGTGATAAACTTTATACTAAATAATTAAATTAATAATTTTAACTAAAGAATTTTGGGAACTGAAACTCCTTTCCAGTTATACGACCCGATGCTCTTTTTTTAGGAATACTGGGAATATCCTATTGTGTCCAAAAATAGCCGCCAGGAAATTCCATCGCTATGAACAGCAAGGCTTCAAGCCCATACCAAGAGTGGATAATCTAGAAGACAGAGTTCCCTTGAGAAAATGACTCTGAACAGGGACTTTAGTCAAGAAGGTCAATCTCAGCTCCCATCATCTTTTAAACTATATTATATAATTAAATAATTCTCTTAAGCTTTCTTTCTTATTTTTAATTTTTTTGGTGTGGTAGTTATGCTAAATTTTGAAATCTGAAAGAAAGATTGCTAAACTTTTTATGTAGTCATAAATGAAATAACTGCTTTAATTGAAGTAAAAATAAGCAAAGTATGCTAAAAAATTACGAATGGCGAACTGGAAAATAATAAAACTAAACTGTTTATAATTGAAAGGAGCAAAAATTATAGCTTTTTTATAATTTTATTATTTTTGTTAAAAGCAAAAAGATTATATTTCATGTTAGTTAAATAAAAATTCTAAATATTTTTTGTTTGTAGTCGATAAAAAAATCTGAAATCCAGCATTCTAGCTTAATATTTATTGAATAAAATGTCTATTAAAGTTAAGAAAAAATAAAAAATGTAATCAAAATCTAAAGTTGATTATATAATTACTAAAATATAATATTTTTGTACGATTAAAGAAAAGCGAGAGTAAGATTTTGAATTATCTGATTTTATTTCTAATCTAAGAGAGGTCATTAGCAGGATCAAAGATCTTGGATGGAGTGCTTATGAAAGGTTTTCAGTCTTGAAGTGGATTTAATTAATGAAATTACCCTTGAAGCATTGATAATTTTAATAAAATTTTATATTAAAATTAATATAAACATTTTAATTTTGCTTAAGAGCCCAATTTCGGAATCAAGAAAGCATTAAATACAACACATAATAACCTCACTAGAATCTATGTTTGAGAATTGATCTTCTACGCCTAATTTGTAGATAATGCCAAGTCATCATAGAATCTGCAATCCATTGTAAACATTGCAATCCTCCTTATCTAAATCTCATATTCCCAAAATAGTTAAGAAAGCACACCACCTCATACACCAATTAAAGGTTACAATTAACCAAAATAATTAGTTGAATTTAACTGCTTGTACCATTCCCCTTTTTACAATATTTAATTATAACATTATGATATTATACTAAATTATTCTATTAAAGTTAGTTTTTTGAGATTAAATTATTATTAAAAAAATACAAATCTAACGTGTAAAACTAATTATCTTAAATAAGTCCTTATATTTATATGTAAACCAGAGAAAGTCTCAGAATTTATTTTTGCAAATAAATAAATTATTTTTTATATTAGTGATTTAAGAAATTACCTCCTTAAGAACTAAAATTTTATACAATATTCTATTTATTTTATTAATATTGCATACAAAATTTTGACTATCTTTGGTTTTTCTTACGATTTAGATCTTTATGGTGATTTAAACAAAATTAAAAAATTTAAGTTGATAAATTTACGTTCAAATGTTTACAAAAAAATGTAAAATTAGAATATATTATTATGCTAATATAATTAGTATAACTAAATATTTTTTAATCATAAAATTATCATCATTTCATAAAGATTATGAAAAAAATTATTGAAATTTATAAATTTTAATTTATCATTAAATATCAAAATTGTATAATGATCTAGCATGTTTCACTCCCTTACTTCTATTGTTAAAATTAACTTAAGAGATATTAATAGTTTCAACTTAATTTTTTATAACATCTACAAGATTTTTTAATTTCTTAGTATTTAATATAAATTAATAAATTTAATTATTTAAATTATTTTTTTTAAGTTCGAGTCTTTTGTATTTTTGCTATTTTTTAAACTTATAAATTATTTTTTTTAGAAAAGTTTTAAACTAAATTAAATTAATTTAAATTGAATTAGATTCTCCTTTCTGCTTTATTAGATCTACAAAATAGCTTAATTTCTTGATTCTCTCTACGATGCCACCTAAATAATACTTACCTTTCCTCAAAAAAGGCAAGTAAAATGAGATCGGAATGTAATATTTTGCCCTTAAAGCTGAAAGCTTCCAAACAATGTTGGTGTTCAGTATTAACTACGCATCTCCGCTTACTCAATTGCGAACAACGGGGTCCAAATTCAATTTCCATCTGTTATCCATTTTTTATATAATTTTAGATAATTAATTAATAATTATTTTATACTTATTTTCTATTAATTTTTTTATCTTAGTTTTGATATTCTTATCATTTATTCCACTTAAACAATTTTTAAAGCTATTAAGTTTAATTAGTATACTAATAGTATTTTTTTCTAATTTAATACAAATTTTCTTCAAAAGTTCATATAATTTAACCATTTTTTCTGTTGTTTTAACTTTTGCAAAAGCCTTGAATAAAATTAAATTTTTAGTAAGAATAATAGAAGGATGGGAGCTTAGCCACCAGAATAAAACTAACAGAAGTAAATAAAAAAACCGCGGTTAATAATGATCCAGCAAAAGCTGCATAAGTAATAGTTTAAACTAAAATATCAGAATTATGAATTTACACCCTTTTATATAGGGGAGATATGTAATCTTACTCTAAGAGAAAGTCTGTAATGTATTTTATAAATAAGTTTCGTTTGAATTCTTCTTATAGTCTACTGAACAAATTCCAGAACTTGCATTTTTCTAATTTCTTTACACGAACAGCCAAATAAAAGTGAACTTTTTTAATATATTAAATCATTTTTTTCTATAATCATTTATCATTAGACTAGCCCTTTGAATGGATACTATATTCATAGAATTACTATTTATATCTAAAGCTTAATATAGCAGTGGCATAAATTTTAGCAAATAACAAGAAGATATTTAAAATTTCTTAATGATACTTAATGATGAATATCACTGAAACTAAATATGATAGCCTTTGAAAAAGGTTTCTTTGCTCTCTCAATCTAATAAAATAGGTATGGAGGTATCTAAAGATTTTTTTTTCTTGATTAATTACTCTTGGACATATCCAAAACTCTTATCTAAAGCTATTTGATAACTTGTAACTAAATATCTAAACTTTAAGTATGTCTAATTAAATGCCCAATCCTTTCTTTGCACCCTTTAATTAAAGTAATAATGTTGATCTACTGGCATCTTATTCTAACTGCTTGATCTTCTTGATTATCACTTCCAATCTCACTTTCTATTCCTCTATCAAACTCACTCACTTTCTTAGCTTCAAGTATTTCTACTATTTTAATCACACACAAGTTGCTCCTTTAGCTTTTCATTTAGTTACTTGGCAAGAAAGAATAATCAAGATTTTTAGCTTTGGCTTGTTTTAACTATTTATTAATGTGCTCTAGATTTTAGCTAAAAGAGAAAAAGACACTTGAAGTTTTCTGCTGAAGCTAAATTAACTTAATAGATAAGCTACATTTAATTGGGTTTGCTTCTTTTTAATTATCAACCTTATGCTTATATTTCCTTATTTCATTTCATGTTCTGACGATATTAGGTCATGCAATCTTAAATCCATTTGACTGAATAATGAAGAGCTGATAGTTTGAAGTTTAGTGAGTCAAAACTTCTTAGAAAACTGAAATTGAGCCTTGTAATCCCACGGGTTATCCTTATATGATTTCAATCAAGGAACAACTCTTAATTTTAGACTTTTACTGTAGATAAGTAGTGCATCTTGGAGTAGTTCGGGTAGATCAGCTTTTATCTGCGACTGACAAGCTTTATCTAAAATTAGCTTGTCTTATATACTAGCTGAAGAGTTTGCTTTATCCTATTTATTCAAGGACTGAAGTTAGACTCTAAATTATTATTTGCCTTAAAAGAGACAACTTTGTCTTCATTCCTTAGAATATTTGAAGCTTAGCTTAGTTAGTAAATTAATATCCTTATACAAATTTATTTTATCTACCTTAGTCTTAGGTAAAGATAAAACTTATCTCCTTTAGTACTTTGGATGCAAGTCTGGATATTTTGCTTCACTTGGGTACTTTAAGCTTATAGTTCTATCTTCAAAGAGGTCTATCACCTTTGCTTGATCCTTAGCGCTTTACTCATTTCTTTAAGTATCAGCTGAGTGCATTTTATACTTTCCTGCATTTAGATTTTGCAGTTCTAGTAGTGAAGTTTAGCGCTTTAAGGCTTAATCAGTGTAATATAGTTTGGCTTAAATTACTTTTTCAGTCTATTTCCTTCTTTAAGTACAAACTAAGGCTAAATCTTCTTTCAGCTACTTTTTATTCTTTCACTTTCATGCTTAAATTACAACTTATGCCTAATTTTCTTGATCTTCTCTATATTACTATTATTAACTGAAATCCAGATTACCTTTGACTATTTAAAGTAATGCAGATGTTTAGCGTTTCTATAGAGATCTATGAAGATCAATTTCAAACCATTAAATGAGATATTTTGTACTTTTACTGCCAATGAAGGGTGGAGAACTGCTGCTCATGCTTCGAGATTTTAATTACTTTAAGATCTTTAGACTTATATAAAAAACTAAGCTTTGAAGCTTTATTAGAAGGTTTAAGTTCTAAAGTCTTTTTATCTCTTAATCAAAGAGAGTAGAAATTCTCCTAATCTGCCTTATTTCAAAGCATGGCTTGATTTGATTATTTGAAAGAGTCTGATTAGTTAATGAATAAAAGGTAAGAGATATATAGTCATTACTCATATATTGGTCTTTAGTTTTCTGATGCATATAAGATTCATAAACATCACGTTATGTATTATTTATGCTATAAAGTATCTTTATTAAAGTAAGTTGGGCTATCTTCAACCATAACATAGATCTAGAAGTTACTTTTAGGTTAGTTAAGTCAATTCCTTTTCTCATTTTAACCTTCCTCCATCTAATTACTATCTTAAGGAGGATGAACTGCTTATGATATTTAGGATATAGTTTTATTCATCTACAGTCTAAGCATCTTTTTGAGCATTATATTGCAATAAAAGACTATAATGGATCAAATAGAGATAATAGAAAATTTAGCTGATAAAGAGATAAGATAGTCAAGAATAGTTTCTTCAGTGTTAAAAAACATGAAAATGTATGAAATGAAATTTAAGAATAAAATGCAGAAGTTAAAATAATTACCTACTAGATTTTCTTAAACTATATTGGGATCTTTACAAACTACTTCCTTTTAGGCATTCCTAAACCTACTAAAACCGTAAATCCAAAATCCTAGCCTAAACTTTTCTATTAAGTAGCAATTATAAGGTTTACCAGAAAGCATCACGAAGCAATAGCAAAATCTATATACAAAATGAAATTTTTTTTAGAGCTTAGGATTGAATCTTTAATCAAGGAACTGTCATGAAAGCATTAATTGTTCATTGGGATAATTTTGGTATATTTAAAGAACTAAAATATAAAGCTCTATCTAAATTTTCCTTTTTCTTTGACATTACATGCAGAGTTATAAATATATAAATTGAAAAATATTAAACATAAGATTACTAATGATTAAGCAGGATTGGATGTTTATAACTTGACTAATTTCCATTATCCTCTCTTTTTTCATTTAAGTCCAGTCCTAAGTTTGATTCTTCATAATTTTACATTTCTTCGTTTCTCTCTTCCTAAATTTTATTCTCTTATCCTTGCTTTTCTTCATTTTATCCTCATTTTCTTATTCTTCTACCTCTTATACAACTGAAGTGAGTATAAAAAGTCCTGACTAACTACAATTTACACCTATAATAGTTAACTAGTTGGATTTTTTCTATTGAGCATGAAGTTCCATTTTCTCATTTTTTTAATTGATATCTCACGATTGGCACACTACATTTGAAGATGTTTAAGTTTGGTTATAGCTTAGAACATATTCGACTTAGATTTTAAATATCTTCAAATTATCCTTCTTATATAGAATCTATCATTTCAGATATTTAGTAAACAGAAGATTTAAATAATGGATATAACTAAAATCATCCATTTCACATTAATTGTTCCTTCAAATTAAAAGATTACAACAAAGCTTCCTTTAATATCATTGAATAGCTTAGGAATTAGGCAGAGAAATTCCCATTACTATCATTATTTCTCCTTTAGAGTTTCAACAGTTGAGATCATAAAAAAGAAAAGACTCTATTCTCGTAACTCTTTTCTTTAGTAGGAATTTCTTTCTCCTTTCATAGAATAGAAGAATTATTACAAGATTTATCAAATTTAGATTTTAGAAGTTTTATATGTAAAAGTATGATTATTTATATAGTTAAAGGTACTTCACCTAGTTATTAGACAAGGTTATACTTCTTGTTCAATGTTAAATTTTATATATTAGAACTGTTTAATTATCTACGTAAGCAAAGACGTCTAATTTAAGGATATCTTGTACTTTGTTCGCTAGTTAAGACATTGGTAGATACTGTCTATATAACTCTGCAGGCTTTCAGATGTTACGTTTAGTCTTACTTCTTAGTAACTTGAAACTGCTATTACCATCTATTCTTGCCTCTATTTTTTAGGATAGATATCATAAGAACTGTTTCATATCTAGAGGAGAAAAACTAAGAGTATTTAAATAACTTAAAGCTTTTAGTGTTAATATTCTTCATCTAATTTAAAGGAAATTCTTTATAGAATGATCCCATGCAAAAGAACTGGTATCTTAAGGGATAATCTTCATCTAAATCAGTAGCATCATCACACTTTAGAGTAAATTAGGTATCTTATGCTTTTCCTTTTTGAGAGCTCACTATAAAATTTTCAGCTTAAGGAGCTCTGTAAACATAGATTATTTTTGGCTAGTACACTTGATCACTCCTTATACTTCAAAAATAAATGTATGGTAATTTCCTTACTCTAGTTCTTATGCCTTAATTTATATAAACAATTTAGTGACAAAGAAGGTAGCAGATTATCAAAATCTACCAGAACTTTGGTATCAAGAAACTGTCTTTATATCTACACTTGAATTAGAAGCAACTCTATACTTTTTTAAAAATTAGCTGGATTTATTTTGCTATATTCATTATTCTGTATCATTATAGCCACTGGAGATACCTTATTATTGGTTATATTTAAGTACACTTTATCAGAGGTTTATTTTCGTTTGTTGAAATAAACACGAACATCAAGTTCTAAGAATGCTCATACTAGAAATTACTATCCTTATAACGTAATGGAAGATGTACAGAAATTACACTTTTCTTCTACTTCTTTTTTGATTGTCTCATTATATGAAGTCTATTTTTAGTCTATAGCTTAACAATTTCATTCAAATCTTAATTCTTCACTCGGAATATCAATCACTTTTTAAACAATGTGTAGTTATCCTACAAAATCATCTCTCTATACTCATTACCAGAGATATAAACTTTCATCATCTTAGTTAAACTAAAGTATAAGAAGATTAAAATTTTCATTTTACCAGAAATTTAAAATAAGAAAATTACAAATTAGACCTTCATAATACTATCTAAGTATCTTAATTTGAATCTTTAAGTCTAAAACTATTTTACTTAATGTCTTTTTGATGAGTTAGAGATTCTATTAGTTAGTAATATTCTGTTTTTCTAAAGCTTTTAAGTAGATCCTTAATAGAAATACCAGTGTCATTAAAGTCTACTAATTTTGCCTCTGAGATATATTTTTGTAATGTCTTGAAGTTTGATATCATTTAAAATATGAGATCAGTTTAGATATGTTAATGTGGATTTGAAATTATTGAAGAGGTAAAGTCGAGAGAATTAGAAAATTTGGTTAGAAGCATGGAAGTTAACGATAATAGCATTAAGGATAAAGACTAGCATGACTCAATTTTCATCAAGTGCTAGATAGTAGTAGCGTAAATAAAAAGCAAAAGCAATCTCTTCCTTTTCTCCCTGTAGTAGGAAGAAGCAAACCCTTCCAAAATATTTTTGGAAAGATTTCTACCTTCGGAAGCTTCAGCTAAATTACTGGCTTTAGAATAGATTATTCGATTTTTTTCCTTCAGCAAAATTTATGCTTAATTAGGAAGGCTTCAATTTCCACAAGGCTTTGAGGTATAATACAAAGCTGAGGTAGCAAAAATAAAGCAAGAAGATCTATTTCACGCTTGATAATAAGAATTGACAAACTAAAGAGATGCAAGCTTCGAATTGCAAGAAGAAGAACGATACTTTGTATGCTAATAGGTGAAGTTTCGACATTACCTTGCATGGTTGTTTCCAGATTGATTGCATAATGGGTTTTATTTTAAAGAAATAAATAATTTTTAAATATAAAATAGATTCTACACTTACTTCTGCTTAAATTATCTACTATTTACTATCTTAAGATATAAGATGTGCCATTTATTATTCCTAAAAGTCTTTCTTCTAGTTAGAATAATGAGCTAACTTTTTATATCAGCTTCTAAATAAATAAACCTCTCTCTTTAATCTATTAACTTTAAATTATCTTATCTTTTCATTTGGTCTCTCATCTCTGAGGTATAGGTTTGGACATTATATATAAATGTTGTAAATAGAAAAAGAAATTAAAAAGGCTAGCTTAGTAGACTTAATAAAATAATTAAGTAGCAAAATAATCCTTTAGAAAGCTACTAATTATACTAAAAGTATATCCTTCCTATTATAAGTAAAAGCATTATAAATAGATAACTATTATTAGTATACAAAAGCTATGATAGTAGCAATATTGATTGCATTAAAGTTCTAAATGATAGACTACATGAGTATAGATAGATAGTGTTAATATGATATGGATTAAAATGAATTAACTAATAGCTAAATGTTTAATTAAGTTAATATATGAATTCTTAATTTAGAAAAGCTTCTTAGCTTTAGACTAGTATAGTAACTATCTAATTATTAATAACTTATTATTTTCTTAAGCTTTAGAATTAAACATAAATAGATTTAAACTATTTAATTCACTTTCATTATAATCAATATGGCTGAATCTAACAGGTGCAGCTCATGCTTAGTTCATTTCGACTCCTCAATACGAATTCCCGTAACCCTTCCTTGTGGACATCAAGTATGCCAAATTTGTATTCTTGAAGAATACTTAAAAGAGGGATCTAATCAGTGCCCAAAAAGAAACTGTAGAAAAGTTTCATTTAATGATCCAAAAAGTTTAATAAGCTAAAAGGGCTAATCAAGTGAAAGTAAATAAGAATATAAATAACTTCATCTTGAAGAAACTAAAATTGAACTATCTTATTAGCAGAAACCGAAACTAATAAAAGTCAAGATTTTAAGTAGAAATGAAGAAAAGATAAACTTAACAGTAGAGGAAGGAGAAACAATTGAATAACTGAAATAAAAAGTAGAAAGACTAGAAGGAATTGACGCTGATTTTTATGAACTTTATAGAGGATAAGAAAAATTAGATAGTTAGCATAGAATAAATGAAATGGAGAATAAAGATGAAGTTTAGCTAGACTTAATGTTGAAGGATTGTAATTAATATAAATTTAAGGAGGTGAGAAAATAAGATTTAGGAGGTAAAAAATAAAGATAGAAAGTAATTAATAAAAAATTAGTTTTCGAGATAATGAGAAAATAATATGGTAAATAATATAATAATAGAATGTAAATAATAATAAAAATTAGAAAGCATTAAATAATCAAAAATAGGAGAAAGTAAGAAAATTTAAAAAAGGCTAAAATGACTTCGAAAAAAGTTAGAAATAAATGTATAGGAGGTAAATTTTAAAAAAGTGTGTAATATATTTAACAAAAGTGAGTAATACTTTAAAAACTAGAAAGTAATAAATAAAATTTAAGAATGTAATAAAATAAATAAGATTGTAAGAATACTAAGAAAGGGAGTAATAATTAAATATAGAATGTAAAAAATAAAAAAGATTGTAAAATAATTATGTTAAGTTGGTAATTTAACAAATCCAGAAAGTAAATTATTTAATATATAGCAAGTAAAAATAACAAATAAAGGAGGTAAAAATTAAAATAAGATGGTATTTCTATTTAAAATAGAATGTAAGATATTTTAAATATTTATAGATTGTAAGAAACTTTAAATATTTATAGAATGTAAGATATTTTAAATATTTATAGGGAGTGATATATTTTAAATATTTATAGATGGTAAGATATTTTAAATATTTATAGATTGTAAGATATTTTAAATATTTATAGATTGTAAGAAACTTTAAATATTTATAGAATGTAAGATATTTTAAATATTTATAGGGAGTGATATATTTTAAATATTTATAGATGGTAAGATATTTTAAATATTTATAGATTGTAAGATATTTTAAATATTTATAGGGAGTGATATATTTTAAATATTTATAGATTGTAAGATATTTTAAATATTTATAGATGGTAAGATATTTTAAATATTTATAGTTGGTAAGATATTTTAAATATTTATAGGGAGTGATATATTTTAAATATTTATAGATGGTAAGATATTTTAAATATTTATAGATTGTAAGATATTTTAAATATTTATAGTGGGTAAGATATTTTAATCATTTATAGTTCGTAAGATATTTTAAATATTTATAGGGAGTGATATATTTTAAATAATTATAGTTGGTAAGATATTTTAAATATTTATAGGGAGTGATATATTTTAAATATTTATAGATGGTAAGATATTTTAAATATTTATAGTGGGTAAGATATTTTAATCATTTATAGTTCGTAAGATATTTTAAATATTTATAGGGAGTGATATATTTTAAATAATTATAGTTGGTAAGATATTTTAAATATTTATAGGGAGTGATATATTTTAAATATTTATAGTGGGTAAGATATTTTAAATATTTATAGATTGCAAGATATTTTAAATATTTATAGATTGCAAGATATTTTAAATATTTATAGTTCGTAAGATATTTTAAATATTTATAGGGAGTGATATATTTTAAATATTTATAGATTGTAAGATATTTTAAATATTTATAGATTGCAAGATATTTTAAATATTTATAGTTCGTAAGATATTTTAAATATTTATAGGGAGTGATATATTTTAAATATTTATAGATGGTAAGATATTTTAAATATTTATAGTTGGTAAGATATTTTAAATATTTATAGTGAGTAAGATATTTTAATCATTTATAGATGGTAAGATATTTTAAATAATTATAGATTGTAAGATATTTTAAATATTTATAGATGGAAAGATATTTTAATCATTTATAGATGGTAAGATATTTTAAATAATTATAGTGAGTAAGATATTTTAAATATTTATAGGGAGTAAGATATTTTAAATATTTATAGATGGTAAGATATTTTAAATATTTATAGTTGGTAAGATATTTTAAATATTTATAGTGAGTAAGATATTTTAATCATTTATAGATGGTAAGATATTTTAAATAATTATAGATTGTAAGATATTTTAAATATTTATAGATGGAAAGATATTTTAATCATTTATAGATGGTAAGATATTTTAAATATTTATAGTGAGTAAGATATTTTAAATATTTATAGGGAGTAAGATATTTTAAATATTTATAGTGAGTAAGATATTTTAAATATTTATAGATTTTAAGATATTTTAAATATTTATAGGGAGTAAGATATTTTAAATATTTATAGTGAGTAAGATATTTTAAATATTTATAGATTTTAAGATATTTTAAATATTTATAGATTTTAAGATATTTTAAATATTTATAGTGAGTAAGATATTTTAAATATTTATAGTGAGTAAGATATTTTAAATATTTATAGATGGTAAGATATTTTAAATATTTATAGATGGTAAGATATTTTAAATATTTATAGATGGTAAGATATTTTAAATATTTATAGAATGTAAATATTTTTTATTGACAGTTTGTATTTAAAAACTATTATAGCTAGTATTTTTTATTATTATAAGAGGGTATTAAATTACCTCAGGCGGTAATATTCTACTTCAGGTACCTTTTTAATTTTAGATTGTAAGAAATAATTATAAGATGGTTTTGATTTTATTGAAGCTAGTATTTGCTTATATGAGCTTGTATTATTTAACCTAAGTTAGTAATAAAATGATATAGAATGTAATATTATTAATATTTATAGGGGGTAATGATTGATTTGAAAAGAAAGTAATGCCTAATAAAATTGATTAAAGAATGTTATAGTAATGATTAATATTAGATTATCTATACTAGGTAGTTATTTTTCTATTTTAGGATGTAAATAATTTAATGATAAGTAAGTTTTTCATTATAGAGGGTAATTTTTGATATAAGCAGAGATGGAAAAAACATTTAACAGCTTTAAATATTTATCTTAAATTAATACTTAATTATTAATTAATTTTTGATTTAGATACTTTAGCTATTTTAAAGTTACTAAACATATTAGCATTATATTTTAAGATCTTTGCTAACTTTCTTGCTTTTTTCACTTTATTGATGAAAAATTGATTGCTATTAAGGAAATGTTGGAATTAGTAATTAAGGTAATATTTTGATAATAGGTATAGTTTTTTAGCTGATGTATTAGATTTGTTGATAGTAGTTGCTTGATTTTGAAATAATGTCTAGGTGTTAATTTGATATCCTTTCTATTAATGTTTAAAATAGGTTTAGTAATTTTGAAAGATAATATGTAATGATCTAATATAGTGTCTACAAAATGTGTGTTTATGAATTATAAAATAGTTAGTTTAAATAATAGTAAATAAGGATGTAGTTAGTTAGTTTGATTTAGTTATGGTTGTGTAATAAAGTGTTAAAGTGTTACTGAGATATTGTTGCTGGTATTTTAAAAATTTGTAATAGATAAGTATTTAATTTATAATCTATGTAATAATATGATTAAAGCAGATGTAAGAATTTAGCTTATATAATGATTGTTATTATAAACTACTACTTGAATATGATTAATTTGAATTACTAATATTATAACACACAGTCTATACTTTATAACCCTATTTTATATTCTAATTAATATATTAACTACTTATTTTTACCTATTTATTAATATCCTCTATCTATATCTTCTATTTTATTTAATCTACTAATATTATTAGTAAGATTTCTCTAGTTTAATACTATTAAGATGTAGTGTACTCTTAAACTACTTTATTTACATATTTTATTATTAACTTCTAATTTATGTCTATAATCAGAGTTATTTATTTCTATTATCATTTCAAATCTTAAGTACACTCTAAAATTATATTATATACTAAATTATTACTAGACATCAATCAAATAAGTTACCAACAAGTGTAATTGATAAGGACAACTAGAAAATGGTATTTTGATTTTAAAAGTATAATATAGCATAATATAAAAGTAAACATTATAAACAATATAAATAACTAATAATCTAGCTAACCCTTTATAAATATAATAACAAAACATATCCTTAATTCAATTCAAAACACTATCATTTCCTTAATATATCCTAACAACATTATCACTCAAAAACTATCTAATACACTCAATTTTATATTACTATTCAATTCATCAAAATCTTATTTTTCAAACTCAACTAGTCAGTCATAGATCAAAGCTATTATCAACTTAAACATTATTTATATTATCCAATAAACCTCTTATCAACCAAAACACTAACTATTTTAACTATCAATTACGAAAAATATATATATATCAAAAATAACAAAAATCAAACCCTAAAATTCCAAGTTTCGGATTTAAACGAAAAAATTATAACATTTTTATAAATCGTTATGAAGATAAAGTAAGAAAATAAGCAATTAAAAAAGTAAATCAACAAAAACCGGAAATGCAAAAGGTAAACTTCCAACTAAAGTAAATAGAAGATAGACTCAATTTTTTAATTATATTAGTAATTAATAATCTAGAAAAATTAAAGTAATGCAGATCCTATGGATATTGAGAAAAATCTAAAAATAAATTAATTATTTAGTAGATAAGAATATTATGATGATGATTCTGCAAGAAAAAAGAATATCTAATAAGAATATGTTAACAGTTTAAAATTAAGTAAATACTATAAGTAAAAAAATTTGAAGAAAACTGAGTTAAAATATTATACGCAAGATGATTAAACATTTTTATGATAAAACTATCAAGGAATGGAATAATGAATCAATAATGGAAATGAGCAATAAAATAATGAGGAAAATGTTTAAAGGAGCTATAGAACGTATAGAACTAGAAGAGGAAAAAAGGAATGATCTTCAAGATGAAAATTGAACCGAAGAAAAAAGAAGAACAAGAAATCTTCGAGCGACTTCGCAGGAAGTAGCAGAACTTTTATAAGCGCAGATACAAGTGAATTTAAAGAGGTTAACCTTAGAAACGTAGTGCCACTATTATTTATTTTTTGTTATTATTTATATTGAAAAATATTTTAGAATTAAAAATTATAGATAAACAGAAAAAAATATATCATGCTTTTAATTAAGAGCAAATTAAAAAAACATAAAAAATTACAAAAATATTAAAAGGAAATACGAAAAGAAAAAAATTGCAACTTTGATCCAAAAATTAAAAAAATTATATGCAAAAAATTTGAGAGGAAAATTTAAATAGAGATAATCTGAAATATAAAATTAAAATTTAGGTTATAAAAATCTAAAATTCCTTTAATTTATCAAAAAAAATACCACGTATTATAGCAAAAAAATAATAATAAAAGATTAATGCATACAAAACTTTAAATCTTTCAAGATAAAAATCTTAATAAAAGTAAATTATAAAGAACTAAAATTAACATTTTTCAAAAGAATAAAATAAATTATAAAAAAATGGTTTAAAATAAAAAAATCTGAAAGTAAAGTAAAGAGCACGCCAAAAAACTTTATCTAATAAAAAGAAAATGAGAAAAAAAGAGAATAAAAATAAAATAGAAATATATGAAAAAAGACAAAGAAAGATAAAATATGAAAAAATTTGGAAAGATTTTATTTTAATTTTGGTTTGAAAAATTTTTTATTTAAAGTTTTTTTTTTACATTTAATTTTACTCAAATTCTTTTTTTCTATCTCATTTTTGTTGTATTTATTTTAGTTAATTTATTATTTATTATCAATTACAAATAATTTTTCTATTATTTATTCTTTTTGAGATAACTTTAATTTATATTTAATTATCTGGATAGAAACAATTTTTTTTCTGAATCTTTTAAAGATGTATAATTGATTAAAAAAAATATATTTAAGATTTTTTTATGGAAAATTCAATTTTTTTTTAAGTGATGCATAATCAATAAAATTATTTCCTTTTTTAATATTTGCATCAAAAATTTCTAAAAGAAATCCTTTATTTAAATTATTTAAATATTTTGACTATTTAATTAATGTTTTTGATTAAAGTTTTATAATTTGGAACAAAATTTTAATATTTTATAGAAAAAGATTTAGACTTATTGAAACGAATGATAAGATTTTTTATAAAAAGTACTAAGTTTTAAATTATTTAATAATTAAAAGTTTTTATCATAATTCTTTTTGTTATTTTAAGTAAAATACTCTAAACCCAAAAATAGTTTAATTATAAAGATGCTATAATATGTTTAGGATTCAAATCAGGATTTTTCGCGGTTCCAAAAAGGTAGGAGTTAATGACATCCTAGAGAAGTTTGGACCAAAAAATGGGAAACAAAAAGGTCAACATTAAATCGAACCACCCATTTTTGAAGAAAATCCTAGGAAATATACTAAAAGTAATATGCACTCGGAAGTTTCCAATCCCATCACAGAATAGTAAATAAGACACGATTAGCCGATAAAAGTGGTGTTAGACCTCCAGAAGAGGTAAAAAACTAGAAAAATGGAAAAAATTATAATTCCAGACAAAATATAATTGAGACTCATGATCTAAAAAAGAGGCCTTAATCCATTTTTCAATGTTTCACAAGACCGGGACAATTAATCATAACACTATTAATAGAAACAGAAAGAATTTATCAACAAAATAGAAAAAATCGAAGATAGCCAGCAAAAATTACAGCGTTAAATTGACCTAAAAGAATAAGGAAATGATTAAATAATAATTGAAAGAGAAAAAAACTCAAGATTTTAACCTAAAAGAGAATCTAAAAGATACTATTATTGTAACTCTTGAACGTATCTATGGAAAAGATGCTAGAAATTTCAAAAATTTAAATAAGAATACTGAAACTACAAGAAGAAGTTGGAAATAAAAAGAAGATACAACAAAAACTAAAATTAAAAAGACAAAGACAAAGAGAAAGATTACATTGCATCAAATTTTGAAAAATATAAAAGACTTAAGCTACCAATCATTATCTAGACGAAAAAATACCTCAGTGACAGTATGAATAACAAGATGAATATTTGTAGAGACATATAAACTTTTATATTTAGCCTTTAGAGCAGTCTAGAGGTTGGTGGGAAAGAGATTGAAATACCTATAAGAGCGCCAAACATTTAGTTTTGTATTTTTATATTAAAAAGATATTTTAAATATTAATTTTTCTTATCTAATAAATTTATGTCGTCTATTATTTTATTTTTAATTTATTAAAAAATAAGAAAAATCTCTACAATTTTAAAAAAGTATGTTTAAAAATAAGATAATATTTTTGAACTTATCAGAAATAAATCTTTATAAATTAAACATGTAAAAAGATAATAATAATAATAATAATTAAAAAAAAACAAAGATTATAGAGCGCGTAGCACTACAATAACGCGCAGCTCTTTAATTAAAGTTCTTAGAAGTTTAAAAACGTATTATATTACATTCTTCCCTGTGCTAGCATCCCTTGGAAATTCTTTTCTCCTATAGAACACATGTCGGAGTACTTCCCTAAAGAGACCTTATTCTTAGGCATCGTTCAACATATTGTTACTTGTGATGCCTCAGTCTTGACATCCTTGACTCCTGCCAAGATTCTTGTTCAGGTCTTTACACTGGTGCTTCCTGGTACACAATGTCTTAATGAAGCACCCTCTATATATTCTATCTTCTCATATGGTAATCTTCACTTTTATTATTATTTCATTTACTTCCATTTCCTGATATCAACCAACAATTGTCAACACTTAATGACAAACTACCTACAGGATCCGTATAATCCTGTAATAAGATACATTCCCCATTTGAGAAACTTCATATCTTAATTGTTTCATCTTCAGAACCCGATATTAAATACTTATTGTCCGATGATAGTATTACCGATTCTACATATTCTTTGTGACCTTAAGAGTACGAATTAGCTAACCAGTTGAGAAAGAGCAGATCTTTATAGAAGAGTCACCAGATGCTGATACAATATAGTCAGAGTCTAGGGAGATACCAACCGAGAAAATTAAAGATGATTGACCAGTCAAAGTTCTTAGGAGAGTACCATTGTGAAAATTCCAGATCTTTATGGTTTCGTCACCAGATGCTGATACAATACAAAAAAATTTTGGGGAGTTAGGGAGGTAATGTAGTTGGAATGATCAGTGATGATATAAGGCTACTCGGTAATGATATTAGTAAGGTTATTATTAGAAAGGCTACATTTAACAAATTTAGTATTTTGTAAATTCCATTGCTAGAAGGTAGTGTTGCCGAAATTGCAGTTAGTAAATATCGCATCTGATAGATCAGCTTGAATTCAATTTAAGTTTGCAAAATTCTATTGATTTATTTGAACTTTCATGTAAATGAGTGTTGTTATAGCATTGGATAATACTTACGACAACTTTTACGATTATTTAGATAACTCTATTAACTAAAATAATTTTTGCACGATATTTTAATCTTTCATGGGGATAATTATAATAATACTGAAGGTTTCTCTGATAAACTAGATTGATTAAAGGATTCTACCTCAATTATTAGATATCGATATTTGATTGTAGTAATTGATTCAATATTTGATATAATTAGTCAAGTGTTAGGTTATTAGTAATTGCTGATATTATATTTATTAAATTTGGATATTCTTGTAATTAAATAAAAGTTCTTTTTTCATTTGAATAGTTTTTCTTTTATCATTAAACAAATTATTAAGATTTAATTTAAATAATACTTAAACATTTTTTTCTAATTTTTTCTTAAATTTGATTCTACTTAAGAGGATATTCTTGGCCTATGGTTCTATCTTAATAAGAACGATTTATAATTTATTATTATTACTATGAGACTTAATATTATTAATTAAATTAATATTAAGAGTGATCTTACACTTATGCTGTTTATAGACACTATTATCTTTTATTATTGCATAAGCCTCTTATCATACTATCCTAATTGAAATAAGTTTATGTTAACTATTTTACTTTTTGCTACGTCAATAGTGATTGTAAGCTATCCCTTAGATATATCATTATATTGAAGAATATTCTTAAATATTTACTCTTAAGCTTTAAACATTCAAATCTAACTCTTAACGGTTCTTTAACTCATTTATCTCTCTCAAGATCTCATTTAAATACTCTTATCTTTGCTGAATTAATTGCTGTCTCTAGAGTTGATTCTAAGGATTGATATTTTAGAGCAATTAGAAGTTCGTTTCTAATTATTCTATTCTGATAATTCCTAGCTATTTATTTTCAATTTTTTATCTTATGAATTAATCATCAGGTGTTCAATTTTTCTTTCGAGTTTATGATTTCAAGTTTATAGCAACTACTAAAATAACTAAGTTTGCTGTTTTTAAAAATAACATCCTTATAGATACTCATATGAAATAATTTTGCACTAAAAAGATTCAAATGTCCAGTGGTTAGAATATTCTACTATAACTTGAAAGTCCCAAGTTCAAGTCCTGATATTATCTTTTTATTAACTAATAAAAATAAAAACGCCCAACGTGGAGCTCGAACCCACCAAATTAAGAGTCTGACTGAGCTAGCCGGGCTTATTCTTTATAACTCATCTTAAATATTTTTTATTTGTTTTATTCTCAATATTTTTAAATGTATATATAATGTAAGTTTTAATATGATTTTAAAAATAATTTTTTATTTTTTTTTTATTTTTGCTAATGTTTCGTGTTTTGTGTATTTTTTTTTTACTTCTTTTGTTAGTTTTGCTTATCTCTTTTATACTTTCATCTATTTTTTGTAAATCAATTTGTTTTCATTTCCTTTTTTTTTTATTTAAAAATTTATTTTTTTAATAAGGAATTTTGTTATATAGAATTTTATTCATTTTTGATATTTATTTATTACTATTTTTTTATTAGTTTTTTTTTTACATTTATTTTTTCTTATTTTCTTATTTTCTTCTTTTTGGATTTTTGGATTTTTGGATTTTTTAATTTTTCATGTACAATTATTTTACATTGTATACAATTTTTTTAAGAAACGTTAATTTTTTTTAGATTTCCTTTTTTTATGTTCGACTTAGATTTAAATATTATTTCGAGTAGATTTGTTGGATTTTATAATCTTTAATTAAGGAATTTTCGAATTAATACGCATTAGCTAAAATTAAAAAATTGTTTAAGCTACTTTTTTATTAGTAATCCAAAAAAAGTTTTTTTTATCTATCTTTTTGAATATAGGTCATATAAAAATTAAAATTAAATAAAAAATAAATAAATAATTCGTTTTCTTTATGTTATGGCACTTTTAGATTTCAATGGTTTTTTATATTTTTCTCAAGTCATGCTTTTTTTTTCTTCCAAAAATTCTTTTTTCTAAACAACCTTTATTTTAAATTATTTTCTCTTATCTATCATAGTTAAAACCTCTATCTTTTTTTCATCTCTTTATATATAAAAGATAAATTAATTTTAAAGGTTTTATTAAGAAAAGGAATGGATAAGAGAACGAGACAGATTTTTTTTTTAATTATAATAATTAAGTCTATAAAATAGGCTTGAAATTTTACTCTTATAAGTTTATATTTACTAACTTAATTTTTTTTTAAATTCATTTTTCGTATTATTTTTAGAATTTTTATTCTCTTTATTAGGTGATTTTTTTATTATCATGCTTTTAGACTTTCTTAGTTACTAAAGTATCTAAACTTCTATTAAAATTTAGTTTTTCAATTTTTTAATTTAGTAAATAGTTTCTTATTATTTTTATCTTTTGTTAATTATTAAGTTTGTCAAACTTTTATATTGTAAAAGTTCTGTTTTTTGTAAATTTTTCTTTGTATTTAGCTCATATAAAGAATTTCTAAAGGAAAGTTCTGTTTAGGATTTAAATGTTCTAATTTATATATTTTCGAAGAGTTTTTAATTTTACTATCTTTTTAGTGTAAATGTTAGAGACTTTGAGTATGAATTAAAAAATTGGCTTATCAAAGATATAGATGTAATAGTGTTAGTGACGAGGTTTTTTTGGTATCTATGTCCAAATTAAAGTACAACTAAGCTAAAAAAGATTAAAGCCATCCGTCCAGTTATTAAAATTGTTAATAAGGAATATAAGATATAAACCTTAAACTAGGGAAACATCTTTTAGATCATATAAAAACAAATTAAAGTTTTACATTTTTCTGACCTAAATCATTAGATAATAATTAGAAGTTTGAAATCAAATTAAGAAGATAACTTGAAATTTTTAGTTAAACATGAAGCGCTTTCTGTAATTTATAACCAGTTTCAATGAAATAAAAATAATTCCAATTAAAGAAATAAATAAAAATAAAAAGAAGCAAAGAAAGACAAATATCTCGGAACAAGTTATAGATTAAACAACAATTTTTTGGCTTTACGTGTATTTAGATAGCCTTTATCTTAACATTCTTCACATTAAAAGCCTTAATTATAAATATTCTTGCTAGTTTATTGACTCTTTTAATTTAAAATCTTAAAAACAAAATGGTAGTATGATTATTAAAATAGTGATGAAAAGAAGCTAATGTAAGAAGTAGCTATAATAATAATTAATAAAGAGATTGTTCAAAGAACTATAAATAAAGCAAAATAATAACAAGTAAAATAATGTTTAATTAAACATAGTTAACTATATTGCTTATATCATTTAATACTTTGAAGATTATTAATCAATTTAATTTTAATTAAAAAGATTCTTATTTAATAAACAAATAAAATATTCTATTTTTAAAAGAAATGTTTGGAATACTTAAAAACCTTATCTAAAATCCTATTTCTACAAGTACAAGCTGAGCAACAGCATAAAAAATAAATAATAAGTAATAGATAGTAAAATAGAACAACTTAGAACAATAATCATTAGGGAGATATTCGATATAACAAAAATTAAATTTTATGTTAAAATAATCTATTTAAGCTGAATCACTAGTAAGGAATTAAGAACACTTGAAATCGAACTTGCTCAAAAGAAAATTTTATTTTCTAATTTCTATTTATAGATACTTAAAGTCACTGAAATAGTTCTGCTCGGATTAGAATATTTGGACCTTATCATCTTTTTTCCATACTTATTTTTTATTTAAAGGTAGTTCAGAATCCATTTCTTTTCACGCTCTGAATACTGTAAATGTCGTGTTTTTAAGAATATTCTTTTTAGGATTAAATGGTAATTTCATTCTTGATTAATCAGAAGTAGATACGATAAAGACATCTCTTGATTTCTTCTTTCTATTTTAGGTATAGATCATTTTACACAGATAAAACCCTTCTAGTTTTTTTCCGAGCGAAAGAATCAAATGTGCTATAGAATAAGAATCTTCTATCAATTTGATTATTTTAAATAGAAAGATTCATCTTTCATCTCTTCTTTATTTTCTAAATATTTGCTAGTTTTTTTTTTGGTATAGATAAGTGTTTTTTAGTTGTGGCTGAATATTTTCCATTTTATTTGGCTTTAAAATTTTAAGATTAACTAAAATTAAAAAAGATATTAAGCTAGATTACATCTAAAGCATTTAAAGAGTTAAAGTTAAAGTTAAAAGATAATTAAAGTGATTTAGTTAAGCTACTATATTTAATATCAAAAATAATCTTAAATTAAAGGAAAACTTTAGCTCTTTATAAATAATAACCTTCTCTAGTTTTAATGTTCTAAGTTTCTTTTTGCTATTCTAAGCTTATAAGTCTAACTTAATTGTTTTTTAATTATTAGTTATGTGAACTATAAATAATTAAGTTTTAACTTGGAGATTCTATTATTCAATCTTATATCCAAAATAAAGACGCTATTTAAATACTTGAGGTAAACTAATTTACCATAGTTTGCTATATTAGTGATTAGATCTATATTTCTTTTATTCATTTATTCTAGCTGTGTATCAAGCTCAGTAGTTTGCTTGTTTTATTTTCAAATCTTTTGAATCTTTCTAATATTTTAAGATAATTTTCATCTAATGTAGTTCATTTAATTCTTTTAGTGGAAATATTGCTTAATAATAAAAATAAATAGAATGCTAATAAATATATAGTAATAGTATAAGATACCTATTGATTAAGATTAACTTAAGAAAGGAATAATTAATTAATTAGTTACTTTTAAAATACTAAGCTTCTTAATATTAGTTATATAGCCTTAGTTAAATTACTTATATAACCTTACTAATGCTATTATTTTTAACTTTAATTTGTATTATAATTTCCTTTATTTATTTTATAATGCTTTATTATTTTAGCTATAGACATTTCCTTATAACTAAAAGCATTAATATCTATATATTAGTGCTTCTTTATCTATTATTAATATAGTTTATATTTTAAAGATTGCTAAGAATAATAATTTAAATATAGTTAAATTAAAAATTTATATTCTGGTATTTATCTTTTTTAAATTTCATCTGCTTTTTGTAAGATTCAAAGGTTAATTTTATAAACTCCTAATTTAGCTTAAGATATCTTCAATTATTTTGTGAAATCGATGTTAAAAATTCCTCAGTTCCTTTCTATTAGTACATGCTAACAAAATTTTATTAGAATAAATAAAAATTGGCTTTCTAGGTTGATTTTGATTTTTAGATGTTTTTATTTGAGTCTTATTTCCTAAATTTTTTCTTATTCTATCATTAAAGAACTTCCTCTAAATTCTATTTTTTCACTTCCCATTTAATGAACTGAAGGCTGTAGCTCATTCTATGGTCTAAAATTATCTTGCTTCGTTATTTTTGCCACTTTTGTAATTATTTAATGAAACATTTCTTTTGTTTTACGAAGATTTTTCTGAATTCTCAAATTCAGAATTCAAACTGATTATAATATTTCCTATTTGTTTATTTTATACTTCTTAGATTTTATTTTTAGCAGGTATTTTTTGTAATTTTTTACTCTTATTCTGCCTAATTAATCCCTTTTCTTTTTCAAATAGAAATAATTTCTAATTGCTTCATTAAGCCTTAAAGTCTAAAGACTTTATTTTTGATGTCTATTAATTTCTTTTTGATTTATGACTTAAAATTTCTTATTTGCAAATTATAATTGTTATTCTTATTTACTTGCTAAGTCTCAAATCCTTATTTTGGAATCGTTTTTCCGTCAGTTTAGATGGAGTTAATACTTTAGTGAAGTTTAGAAGGTATTCAAACATTTAGTGTTCCCAGTTAAGACTTTTATTTCTTTAATTTAAATGAAATAGGAAGGTTTCTTTAATTTAATAAAGATTAATATTAAATTAAAGATATTCAGTTAATATATTAATAGAAATACTTTTAGCTAAGAAGTCTTCTACTACTATTATTTTTCTTATTCTTAAAATTATACTAATTCCCTTTATCTAAGCTTGAGTCTTATTATTATTATTTTAATCCTCCTCTTATTTTTAAATAGATACTATGATATTGCTCTAATGCTTTATAGCTAAAAGATTATAATTTAAATATTATTAAAAGATAACCAAGCAAACTAATGTTCTTATTCTAAATAATTCAATGAATGTTAAAGGTATTAGATAAATCAAGTTCACTTGAAGGCTTGAATCATTATTTCATATCTATAACTTGTTCCTAAGCTCTTCCTTTTTCCGCTTTTATTCCCTTTTAGTTATTTTTGTTTTTTGGAGTTCTTAATGTTCCAGCCAATGGAGAATTGACTTCTATAAAATCCTTGAATTTAAATTACGACTTTCAGCTAATCTCTTTAATTAACTTCAATCCTTTTAAACATCTTATTTGGAATCTTCTTTTTGCTTAAAAATTGTCTCTTTAAGTTAAGTCCAAGTATTTTTAAGGATCAACATCTCAGCATGATACCATTTAAGAATTTTCAGTGAAGCTGAAATTTACACCTTTAAGTTTTATTTAAATTAGGTTATAATTATACATATTAGTGATATTAAAGTGTTCTTATCTTAGTCTTCATTTGTTACTTCTAATGTTTATATTATTCTATCAAGAACTAAATCTTTTCCTCAATCTTGCAAGTTAACTGTTCGCAATTTGTTTACGATTAATATCACTAAAATAGAAGGTTTAGCTGATTCTATAAATCATTTATAATGGCATTTAATCTCTAGAGCTAATACAATTGTTTAGTAACTTTTATTAAGTTGATAAAGATTTACTTGCTTCAATAAATTAAGGATTAGCTTTTCTTTTTTTAATAAATTTAATTTAAAAATTAATAAAATGTAAGTGTCTATTTATTAAAATAGAGCCAAGAAAAGAGTTTATTAATAACTCTTCATTACAGTGAAGTCTTAAGTTATTAAAAATTAATAAAGTAATTTAAGCTTTTTAAGTAAACAAAACATAGATAGTCAAAGACTACAATTATAAACAAAATTAGCCTGAATATTTACCTATACAGTTAAACATTCCTATATATCTCATTGGAGATTAGATGAGAAGTAAAATTTATAAAAAACGGAACTATATAAAAAGTGTAATAATATGAAAAACAATCTATATTGCAAGATGCATAAATAATAAAAGAGTAAGTATTTGTAAATTTAGAAAAATTAGAAGCATAAAGCTAATTAGAATCTTATAATTAGTAAGATAATAAGACTAATTAGTTCATCAATTGAAGAAAGTTTTAATAAAGAAAGTAAAATTTATAATAAATCAGAGGAATATGAATTATTAAAGAAATTTAAGAAAATAAGCTAATTCCTATAGATACTAAAAGATAATAGCTTGTTTATATAAATTAGTCTTCATTGATCTTCAAATTAATATCCTAAGATTTATTCTTAGATATTATATTTCTCAGCTGTTGGAATTTTTTAATGCAAAAATTATAAAGTTAAGAAATAGAAGAGCTATGAAAATGTATAAATTTAATTGAGAAGCACTAAGAAATAAAAAAATATGCAATTAATTTTGTTAGAATAAAGGTAAAAAAATAAATTAAAATTTAGGCTTGAAAAAACTCTAAAGGCTTAAATAAGCCAAAGCACACACTCAAAATTATCATAACATCTTTATAAATTGCAATTAGAGATCTAATTCTTGTTCTTTTAATTTTGTTCGAATTTCTACAGTAATATATCGAATGTAAGTTCTACTCATTAGAAACAAGTATTGCTTGAATTTATGGTTATTCAATT
This sequence comes from Loxodes magnus, assembly GCA_946699065.1. Lineage (NCBI taxonomy): Eukaryota > Ciliophora > Karyorelictea > Loxodida > Loxodidae > Loxodes > Loxodes magnus. The sequence continues at coordinate 423,913 of CAMPDV010000156.1, read as the reverse complement.
TTTTTTCTAGTTTTCTTTTCATAGTTATGTTTATATTCAGCATGCATTATATTTCTTTTTCTTTTAACACTGATATCTAGCAGAAAAATTACACAAAATAACTTTATCAATAGATTTAGGCCTTCTTTTAATTTTATAGCATCTTAGTTTTTTCTTAAATTTTTCTTTTTATTATTGTTGTTTCTCTCATTTTATCTTTTGTTTTATTTTATTTATCTTTCCTAAAATTGTTTTATGCAATAGCTATTTCATACAATTTTTCAGCTTTTGAAGGTAATTTTCATCAAAATGGCAATCTAAAATTTCCAGCTTTAACTTAAATATAATTTACTTAGTTATAAATTTTCTAGATGTAATTTATTTTGGTTGATTTAATGAAGTTATTATTTTATTTGATTATAGATTTTCATTTAGCTTTTATCATATTAGTCTTGTTAGCCTTATCTTGAATGATACTTAACTAACTTCAATTTTATTGTTTAACAGCAACATCTAGCATGATTAAAAATGAGATCCTTAATTATATAGTAAAATAGCTTATTAATAGAATAAATTGTTAGTCTTAGTTAAAGAAATGTAAAGTGAGTTAAAGCTAAAGGCTTAATATTAAGAGAGATAGTAAATTTAGTATAAATAAGTAATTTTTAAAGGTTTAGTTTATAGCTATTATATAAGGTAGCCTGTTTTTAGTTGTTAGAAACTTAATTTTAGTTTAGTTGATTGATTTTATAATGATAATTTATGTGAGTATCTGAGTAATAGAAATGAGATAATGCAACCTAATACAATTTAAATAAAGATAAGTGGCAAAAATAAGATTTAATTTTAGCTTATGCTTGGCTTTTAATTAAGCATAATATAATTAATTAGTTAAAAAAATCTTTTTACGCTAAATTTGAGTTCTTAATTCATTTTCACTATCCGTTAATCTTTTTTAAACTTATCTTAGATTAAATTCAACTTTTCTCTAAAATTCCTCTTGCTTAGTTTCTATTTTTTTTGTTTAGTTAATTCATTGTATAATAACGTATGTTCATAAGATCACCAAAAAATATTTGCCAATTACTTTTTAATATGATAAAATTCTTTCAATCTTTTCTTCCTTTTTTTAATATTTCTTTAATGTAATCTTTTACTATAAAGTCTATTTATTACTTCAGTTTTTTTTATTTATTACGTATTCAGTAATCAAATTTTTAACTGCCTCATATATGTGTATTAGTTCAAAGTTTGGTAAATCTATTAGTTCTAACCTGTTATTGAGGTAAATGTTGTACAATTAAAATTTACATCTTTATCTTTCTTCCATATTTTATTCGCATGTACTTATGATGGGAATTTCGTCTTATACTCCAGTACTGCAGAATTTAAAAATTAGATGTGCTATAAAGCAAAACATGAAATATTGCTGATTAGGAACCGAAAGATATAGAATAATAGTAGACTAATAAAATATATTAAGAGTAAATAATAATCTGTTAGATTAGTTTTAAATAGTTAATACTAGCTAATCTAATACTTATATTATCTCATACTTATTACAAAGAAACATATTATGTTAAGTTAACTCTTTCTATTAATTCAGAAAATATTTATAGAAGATATTAAAAATATTTTTCTTTCTTGGAAGCTTATAAATTTTTGAACAAAAAACAAGTTATTTTAAGAAAGAGAGTATAAATAGTGGTAACAATATAATATAGATTTGTATAGAATAATAGAATTAAGTTTTTATCTTTAAATAATTTAGAATAATTTAGGTATTATTAATTAGAAATGATAATTACATAAATAACATAAATAATAAATATAATATTAGTTTGCTATAAAAAGAGAAAGTTATCTAAATGTATTTATTACATTTATATATTTTGCTTAGAATCAACATCATAATTAATAAGTTATATTAGTTTATTATTTTAAGAGAGACCTTTATAAGTAAAAAGTTTTAATGAAATAGCAGTAAGAAAGTGGACAATTAAAAGATTTAATCTTATAAATACTAAAAATGCTTTGTTTTAAATAATTTGATGTTTTTTAATATTTATTTAAGCTAATTAATAAGAAACTTATTTTATTTCATTTTTTAAAATTAGTAAAAAGCTTAAATAAATGTTTTTTTTGATTAAATGTAAGTGAAAAGCAATAATTAATAACAGTAGATTTAAATTAATTGTAATATTTTATTTATCATTTAAAAGGGTCTACGAAGAAATAAGGTTTTCTTATTAAGAGTCTTTGATTTAAAGCAAAAATAAATTGTAATTAATAAATGCATATTAAAGTTATTATAATAAGGATATAATTCTTCGTTATAGCTTTTGAAATAATAATCTTTTATTTAAAAGTAAAAAGATATAAAATAATTAAAATTGTAAAAGTTTGTACACTATTAGTTTAATATCTCGTCTTGTTTTAGGACAAAAATAGAAAAATAAATGTTTAAGAAATAAGATACTTATAAGTATGCTTAATAAATAATAAAATAATTTAATTGTTTAATTGTATTGAAATTAAGTAAGTAAAATTTATTGAGTTATTTTAATTAAATAGTTATTAAAGTAAGTTATAAAAATTAAAATGGAGAAAAAAGAAAAGCAACTTACTAAAAGTATTTTTTTAAGAAAACTCTTAAGAGCGAGAAGCCACATTTTAGGGAAAGTATCTCTTCTTCATTTTAAGTATGAAATTCTGCCCAACTTATGCTACTAAAAACTAATAAATAAGATCAATTATGACCAAAATAAAGGTATTTCTTTAATATTTTTTAGACTAAGTCCTCACTGGGCACTCTTCAGTTGTTTTATCGGTAGCCATATCAAGTGACCTGAATTGAATTGTATCAGGTTCAGCAACTCCTGAAAATTCGATAGAGGTCTGGAACTTCCAGACAGGTGTTCTTCAAAGAACTATAAAAGGACATACTTCTGATGTTTTATCGGTAGTAATCTCCCCAGACTCTAGCTATATCGTATCAGGATCTTCTGACAAAACCATCAAGATCTGAAACTTATAGACTGGTGCTCTCATAAGAACTATAACAGGGCATACTTCTCCTATTACCTCGGTAGTAATCTCCCCGGATTCTAGCTATATAGTATCAGGATCTTACGATAACACCTTAAAGATCTGAAAATTCCACAATGGTTCACTCATAAGAACTATAACGGGGCATAATGATGCAGTTTGATCGGTAGTAATCTCCTATGACTCTAGATATATTATATCGGGATCTTAAGATAACACTATAAAGATTTGGGATTTCTAGACTGGTCAGCTTGTGCGAAATCTTACTGGGCATTCATATTAAGTTTGATCGGTAATAGTGTCTAAGGATAATAGGTATATAATATCTGGTACTTATGACAGTACTATTAAGATATGGGACTTCTCTTCTGGTTAGTGTATTCGTACTCTTCAAGGTCATACAGGTGTTGTAACAAGTATTCAGTTAAGTGTTGATTCAAGTGTTATCTTCTCTGGTTCTGGTGACAGAACAATCAAAATATGGAACTTTGATAAGGGTGAGTGTATATAGACTTTATAAGAGCATACAAATTTAATATAATCTATAGCATTGAGTGTTGATAATAGATGGTTGGTATCGGGAGCTGAGGACAGGACAATTAGAAAGTGGAGGATTTCGAGTTGAGTAACTTGCTATTTGACTTAATTTAATTTTACGATTAAAGATATAAGATATTGATAATGCATTTAAATGAAAGTTGAATGGTAATAATGTTTGTAATTTTATGAAGCGTTTGCTTTATATATTTATTTAAAATTTGTATATTGTTAAATATTATAGGTTTAAAAGAAAGGTTGAGTGATATGTTATTGAAATTAGTGAGGTATGTTGATTTAAAGTGTTTATGTTTAAAAATATTTTAAATATAATTTTGTTAAATGAAGCCGTAAAATAAGTTTATATTTTATTTTATTCTATAAAATTTAATAGATTTATTTTTAGATTTTGTAAAAATTTCAAGTTAAGTATAAATTTTCATCTTTTTTTTGTGAAGTAGTTAAAATATTATTTATAAGGTTAAAGTTAGTTAATAATCTAGATTATTAATAAAAAAATTTAATTAAGTATTTTATTTATTTTATTTTAAATTAAATTTTGTTTTTTATTATTTATTTTTTATGATTGATATTTATGATTGATTATTAATTATTATCAGTTATTATTAACTATTATTAAGTATTTTATTTATTATTATTTTAAAATTTAAAATTTTATGTTTAATATTTTATGTTTCCGATTGGAAAAATAATTTTTCTGATGGTAAGTTTTTATTTTTCAATTTAAGAGCTTAAATTTCATGAAAATAAAAAATTTATTTTTTGCTAAGCGTTTTACACTACCAAAGATTTTTGGGACGGAATAAATTTAATTATTTCGGGATAAAAAATCATAAATATGAATAAATTTTTTTATTTATGGATGAAAAAAGTTAAAAGGGAATATTTCAAAAAAAATTCCAAATATAAAAGCTTTTCGAAAAAATAGGAATTTAAAAAATTTGTTAGTATAATTAGAATTTGTAAATCTTTTTTTTTTAATGGTATTTTGTAAAAATGAAAACACTTATTTTTGTTTTAAGGAAAAATATTTGATCTGAAAAATTTTAGGACATTTTTTGTTGCTTTTTTATTTCAAGAAAAAAAATTTGATAAGTTTAATTTTTTTGAAATGATAAAAAAAAACTATTGTTTATGTTTTTAATAAAAAATAATTTTTTTTGACTTGGAACTAAAATTTAAAAAATTTGAATTTTTTTCAAGTAAATGAAAAGACTAGTGATAAAATTTTTAAATTTTATAAGAATTTACTCAATTAAAAAGGAAGAAAAGAAAGTAAAGAATGAAATTGTGAACAATTATTTTTATATTTTAGCTCTGAGTCTTACACTACAGAAGATTTTCGGGATGGATAAATTAAAAAAAAGGGTTAGATTTTTGATAGATATAAAAATTTTTAACAATGGTTTTTAAATTAAGATATCAAAGATTAAGCTTATGAACTTTTTAACACATTGCTAAATAAGTTTGATGAGATTCCACATATACTGACGGGAAATTTCAACACTTTTTTATAAGGTTTTGTATACAATCCTGAAAATAATTTGATAATAAATATAGATTATAAGAATTTCTCCTACAAAATGATCTTGAAATAATGAATGATAGTAAAGTTAAATACATGTATACAAAGAAACTGTATAATTGTGGTGTAATGATTATATCATTAAAAGCACCAATTTAAAGTAAAAAAAATGAAAATACTTAAAATTCACTAGTTTTAACTAGCGACTCTTCTTTAATTGATTATAAAGAAGCTTCAAACTCGTAGATAAAGCACAGGCAGGTGCATAAAAACCTCCAAATAAAAGAATTAGAGTTGCTAAAATTCAAATAAGTAAACATAATAATGCATTTATTAAGAAAATTACTAAATATCTGTAGTTAAAAACTAGAAAATAAATTCTTACGCGTTCCACTGAAATCACTTCGAAATTCTCTTCATCGTGGACATCAACTTTAGCATCTATTGAAAGAAAAATAAACCTATAGGTAGAAAACTAGTTTAACCGCCTAAAATACTTACGCCGAAGATACAAAAAGATCATCCAAAAAATCTTCTCAAAATTAAGATATTATCTAAGATACTTCGATCTCTTAAGATATGCTTTCAAATCTGAATTAAATATTAAATAAAAATATACTTTTACAATAGTCAAAAAGTACGTAAGCTTTGATTTATTTTTGAATAATAGTAACCAGTAATTCGATTAAATTGAATCTAATAAAAACAGTTAAAAGTAAGACAATAATATTAATTCTGTTAATTCAAAGTATCACTATTTATCTGATCTTAAGAATTAAAATAAACAACTTTAATAAAATGTTGACCTAATAAATGCAATATAAAATTAAGCAATTAATAATTCATTTAATGAAAATTAGTTTATTTAATAAATAAAAGTACTTAAATATGATATATAAAGACTAAAAGATAAGAACTGTTTATTAAATGAAAATTTAGATAGTACAGAAACAAAATACGAACTAGAAAAATAAATCTTGATAAATAACTAGGAATCATCAAAAGCATATTATAAAGCATATATTAATAAAATTAATTATAAATACAAAAAAAATTAGTTACTAAAATTGACTTATAATATTATTAGGAAAAGCTATTGAAAAAATAATTAAATATTATAACATATAAAAAATAACCTATTAATAATTTTAAAGTAGAAGATTAAACTGAACAATTTCATTAGATAATGTTACTTATAAATAATATCTTTCTTTAGTAAAACATAATTAATAACTACTTTAGAAAATTTTCAATAAAGATTTGAGAGTAATTAGTTTTCATTTTAATCCAAAGAGTAAATAAGAATTCACGAATAATCAGTATAAGCAACTTATGTCAATTCTAAAGAGATAACTGTTTAAACAATTTTTATAATAAAATGTATTGAATAAAGAACTTAAACTAACAATAGAGTTTTTATAAATTAAGAAGCGTAAACGCAATAGATAAATTAGAAATGGATCAAACATAAACTGAAGAATCATTATTATATTCAAAATAGAAATATTTAAAATTATAAATTTCATTCTGCTAATAGTAAATTTCTGGATAACAACACATTTGGTGACTACTTTAAGAAGTTTGATAATAAAAAACTAATATTGAACTTGAATTAAACTATATTTTTAATTATAATTAATAACTGAAATCTTAAAATTAAAAAGCAACTGATTATGTATAAATATTATAAAGCTAACTTGAAATTTTTAACTTTGAATGAGAAAAGAAATATTCTTATAAATCTTATTTATGTAATAATCTTTAATAGAATCTATAACTTAAAGAATTGGATTATTAAAGCATATTAAGTTCATTACATTTACAAAAAAATAAGTATATCCAAAAATTTAAAAATTCTTTCATATAAGCATTAACTATAGAATGATTACACATTTGTTGAAATTTAATCCAGTGATTAAAAAATTCAAACAGTTACTTTGACTTTAGATACTGCTACTGGAACAGACCTACTACAATTGGATTAAATTTCCTAGTGCAACTTTATTGATTATAAATACATGAAACTGTAGAAATAATAAGATCAATTAAATTAGCAACTAATCAATTAAATCAAAGCTTTTGATAAAGTAGCATCAAAAAAATGTGCTTTAATGGAAAATCTGAAATAGAACCAAATTTTAAAGTAGTAAATTTCTTCCAATTTAACATTTCTATCCGTAAAATTCTGTGAATAATCTTTTTAGATTTCCAACAACTCTCATCCATAAAATCTAAAATAGGATACTTAAGGATTTCTTTGGAATAAGATTCTATAAATTAATTAAAGAGAAAATATCAAGATCCATATTTTCCATCTACTAAATAACATATCAATAAAATGGAACAAAATTATGGTTTTATAAAAAATTACAATGTTAATTCAAAATAGCTAAGAGACTTTATATTATCTAACTTTTGAAGAAGAACTAATTTCTAAACTATAATTTAAAACAGATACGTTGTACTTGACTAAGAACTTGATAAAGGATAGATTGACAGTCAATTAGTTAAAATTACCATTGATAAGAGATTATTAAAGATATATAGCAGAAAATATCTCTATATTATAATTTAATTTTATGACTAAAATAAATAACATTAAAAAAATAAGTTCATCTTGAAATCAGTAGTCAAAAAATGAAATTTTAATTTATGAACCTAGGTGGCAAGGAGGCTCTTAACTAAATCAACAAGGAAAACAAATTATTTTAGATCAAGATAATCACTAAAAAAGAAGTAGCATCAATCAAATTAAGATTGGATATGTCAACATAAATGGATTAGCAAGTAAACTATATAAAGTAGAAGAATTCATAAGAGAAAATAGTATTGACATTTTTTCAATTAATGAAACTTGGTAAAAGCAAGATTTCCATCCAATATTAATATAATGTTATAGGACTTATTACAAAAATTCAGGAAAAAGAGGAGGTGTATGTCTAGTTATTAAAGAAGAACTTAGCAGTACTGAAGAAACTAATATAATTGATGTATCCATGAGACGATTTATCATAGCCAAACTAGATAATATATTTATTATGTCCAGTTACATGGCAGATAATAGCTAAAATGAGAACATAAAAGACCAAGCATATGACTATATTAATTTGCTACTTATTCAATTCCCAAATAACCCACATAATCTAATGGGAGATTTCAATGCTCCTCTATAAGATTATGGAGATAATCCTAATAATAACTATGATAATACAAACAGATTCTAGGAACTTCTTATTCAGAAGTATCTTGAAATAATAAATAATATGAACAGCAATACTTGCATACATAAAGGAACATATTTTATGTATTGCAATGACTATATTGTAATAAATAATCACCTGAATATTAATCAATTTGAAAACTTCTAGGTTCATTATAACTAACTATTTACTGACCACATACCAATTGCGGTAAATTTTCTCTTCAACACAATTCTCTATTAGGACATAATTACCTAAAGAAATATAAAATTACCAGGCTACGAGACCCTATTGACAGATAAAAATATTAAGAATCTTTTTTTGAAACTTATAATGAATTTTTCAAATTGATAGGAATAATTTAGAGGATTAATACTAATGTATTAAACGCAATATATAATATAATGCAGATGTAATATTAGGTTCATTTATTCCAGACCCTAAATATAATAAACTTACAAAAGACCTCATAAAGAAGTATATTGAAGTTAAAAGAGCTAATCAAGTATATAAAGAAACTCACGCGTAGTTTGGAAGAATTAATTAATAAGTAATTCCCTTTTTAAGAACAATTGGTAAGAAGGATATTTATAGAGAGATTAAGTAACAAGACTATCTGAATATTACAAAATAGATATTAATAATTAGGAATATAATAGTAGCTTTAATACTTTTACAAAATATATTAAAAGTAAGATTCAACATAAATTTTATGAAGTAACTATTAAAAGACTAAAAAGGAGGCCCACTGCAAAGTTATTTATAGAATAATTAGAATAATAATAATAATTCCCGTAAATTACCTATCCAAAACTAAATAAATAGTATCGAAAAGAAATTATTAGTAATACAAACTCAAAACCGAAAATTACAACTTTCGCAAGGATCTTTAAGACAGACATTATTTAGTTGAGAATTCCCATTATATGTGTTTTATAATTGAATTTAAAAATCTTTTTACCATAATGTGATTGAAAGATAACCAGTTTAAATATATGAAATAAAACTTATTAATGTTGAAGCTGCTGCTTAAAATATTTTCTTGAAATCATTCTCATACTTGATTCAATTCTATTCAAAACTCTAATTATTCCTTTCTGAAAACACCATGGTACTACTTCTACTCCATATTCTGCTTTAGGTAGTGTAAAAAATATGCATAAAGTTTTAAAATGTCAAGAAATCACATTCTTATATCTAATTAGTTGAATACCAGCTTTTTTCATTGCAGCTAAATACTCGATCACGACTTCTCTACAATTAGGATTATAATTCTTCTTCTGATATAGCATTACTTCTAAATATGTTACTTTTTCCTTTTAAATATTTGGTTAATTATCTAATCACAAATCTAAATTTTATTATTTATAATGTTCTTTAAAATTTAGATGCATTCAGATTTGATAACATTGATCTTTAAGTAATTTTATGTAAAAATCTTACTTACTTCATTTATTAACTCCTTCAAGCACTTTGCAGTTTTGGAAAGAAGAATCAGATCATCTGCTCATCGTCTGCATGCGAAGTTAATATTCCAACCCTGGCATTTGAATCTCAATTAAGTACTTTCATTTTCCAAATATCTAATTACTATGTCATAATATAACAATGCTAAAATGGTCCATGCAAACTTCCTTACATAACTCCATTGTTGTATTATAAACAAATGAAAGTCTTCTTTCTATTGAGTCAAACATTTTTTCAACATCTATCAGTGTTGCTATCAATTTAGTCTTACTTTTAGCACTTTTCCGATAGTTATCAATTGTTTGCTATATTATTCAAATTTATTAAGTTTTTTATCTAATTTTTATAAATCCCATTTATGAAGGGTGAATCAAATTTCTCTAATAAAGCAGACTGTATAGTCTTTTTGTTAAAGCTTTATCATATAGTTTTATAATAATATTAATAAGAGAAATAGGTAGTCAGTTTTTCCAGTCATCTTTATTTCCTTTTTTAAATATTGGAATTACCGACAATGTATTTAATTCCTAAGTGATTCTTCCAAATCTTAACATATTATTCAGAAAAGAGTGAAGAATTATTAACAAATATTATCCACCATATTTCGGAAATTCACCTTTTATTCAAGCTGAAACGGCTGCCAATCCATTCGTAATTTCTTTTATAATTTCTTGTATTATTTGTATGGTAAAAAGATAAAATCCTTATAAATATGAGAGTTGATAATCTTTAATTTCTTAAATACTATCTTATATTTTATCTATTTTTTAATTACTAAGATTTATTTATTATTTAGTTAGATTAGAATGTTTGTTAAAAATACAATTATTCCATGAATCAATGGATTTATTTTTGATTTCTTAATTAAAGTTCATTTATTTAATTTTTTTGGTTTTTTAATTTTTTTAGTATGTGAAAATATTTCTTTAGCATCTCCATTTAGAAGTAAAAGTTTCTTTTTTGCTTTGCTTTTTCAAAATTTTACAAATTAGACTTGAAGTCATTCAGAATGTCGTTTCAATTTTTCATGAAGATTAGTTACTTATTTGTTTATTCTTCCAGATATAATATGTGCTTCTTTATATACTGAGTTAGCCCTTTTAGGCCTACATATTTCTTAATAAAATCTCGAGGAAATTTGTTATAACTTGAGTCTGGAATAAAGGATCCTAATGTTTAATTAGCATTGTATTAGATGTTATTTTTGATAAATTTATATTAAATTTCAAGATTATCTTAATCTATCTAAAGAATTCTAGATAAGTTTGCAGGAAGGATTCTAAATATTTTTGACGATCTATTGCATCTTATAACCTATTTATTTTATATTTCCTCAAATTCTGGCACATTTTCAATTAATCTCATATAAAAATAAGTTTTGTTTTATAAATCAATTTGCAGGAAAAAATTTTATTTTTAAGCTATAATATCATCTTATCACTGTTTATCTTATAAAAGAATTATTTTAAGAATTAAGTTTTTATCTTTAAATAATCTAGCAATTTTCAGTTGATATCATACTTTATGAATAAATATAATTACAATCTTTAAAATATCAATTAAATAGATAAATGAACAATAAATAATGACTATTTAATTAGAAAATGAATATGAAAACATTTTAATTTAATTTCTTGATAAGATATTTTAAATTAAAATAAGTGCTTAATCTTTTAAAAATCCTATTTATTAAACCACTTTAAATGTTTTTATGTTTATGAATATTTAGTATCTTAAATTAAAAAATACTATATTGTATATTAAAGCAAACATTTATTAATGGAATGCTTAAATTAAAAATTATAATTTATGTGTTTAATAATTTAGAATAAAACAAAAATAGCTCATTATTAAGGATATTTATGAAATTGTGGGCTATTAGCATTATCGGCTTAATAGAAACTTTGCTTTTTATTATGCTATATATGTTTCTTTTTATATTGTACGAAATATTTGCTATTTTTTATGGCATACTTATAATAGTTATTAAATTACACTTTGTATATTATTTTAGATAATACAAAAGATTAAAGCTTTTCTTTTAATCTTTTTTGATATAATCAAAACTATATTGATTTCTTAATTATTTACACTTTCATTTTGTTAATTCTTATTATTTAATATTAGAATATAATTTTATTCTTATTTTAGATGGAAATATAAGATAATTTACAAGAAAGTGAAGATTTTTTAATTTTGCATATATTCAAATTATTTATATATTTTACTAGCAAATGTTTTTATATGATAAATAATCAATCAATTTTTAAAAAAGCTTTCAGCTTTATTAGAAATTCAAATTTTAAAATTAATAAATAAAATCAATTTTCTATATACATAGTAGATATATTCAAGTTGCTTAAAATCAGAAAGCTTATATTTAAAGCTATTCATTTTAATATTACAGAATGAGAAAAAATTTTAAAGAGAAAAAATACTTAATATAGCAATTTTTTCTTAAAAACTAGTTTTTCTCTTTTAAATTAACATCTTTTCGCAAACTAAAAACAGATAGTTAGTCGTAGTAAGCTCTTTTCAAAACTCTTTTACTCATCTTTTCGATTTTTAATGTTTTTCTAATTGATATAATAAAGCAGAATATTTTTAAACTTAATTAATAAATTTTTGTTTCTATATTTTATATAGTTAGATTAGATATATTATTTAGATCCTTGTTTAATTCCTTTTTTAGATTCTTTGTAAATTGGCCTAAAATTTATTATTACAGATGTATTGTACCTCATTTTTTCTATTTAATTGACCATATTTTTATAAAGAGATTTTTTAGCTCTTTTTAGATTAGTTATTTTTAAAAATTCGCAATATCTATTAAAAAGGTAGTTTTAAGCCCTCTTATAGAAAATTTATTTTTACTTATTTTGTTTCTTCCTAAAATTGTCATTTATTTGTTTATTTTTACTTCTTAAAAGTAATTTAAAAAACTTTTCAAATCTTTTAAAATTCTATCCCTTTAAGAAAAGGATTTATCCATCCCAAAAATCTTTTGTAGCGTATAACTCAGAGTGAAAAAAGGATAATATTTTCACGATTTCATGGTTTATTTTATTATATCTCCTTTTTTCTTAAGATCCTTTTCATAATAATAATAATATACTTAATTAAAGTGTTTGTGGTTTTGAGGTGTTTCAACCTCATTTCCACTGACATCCAGTGATCGCTCCTGTATGCTTAAAATAAAAGTTCGGGTCATCCAGTTTTTTCGGAGTTCTGGAACTCGAATGGAAAATTCTTCTTCTGTAAATTCTTCCTTCTATCGTCACGTAAATTCTTGTTAATTCTCTTCAGATTTCTTCGCTATTTCTCTTCATCTTTTCCTTGTATATCTTGCAACTCTTGAATATATGGAATCTTGATTAGCACAGGTAACATCTCTTGAGAATCCTTCTAATATTGGTTGGTTCTTTTTACTTATCGTCTTCTACTTCCATTTTTATTTCTTAGATTAGAGGCTCTATTCTTTTTTGTCCAAGTTGCTATACTTCGAATTCTTATTTGACTAATCTTTCTTCAGTATTTTAACTTTTTTCTAATAATTTTTTGTTTTCTTATCTTAATATTTTTACTTCTTCTTAAAGAATACGCACAGATTTCAAGAGACTTTCAATTAATAATTATTCTTCATTTGTCTGTTTTTGCATCGTTTTTGGATTCTCTTATTTCCTATAGTTACTTGGTCTAGGTTTAGGAAGAAAGTCAATATTTTATTATTAGTTTTATTCTGTTTATGCTTATTTAAGTTCTTATTTTATTTAAGATTGTCTTTAATTTTCAAATATTAGAGGTTATTAAGATTAAGAAGATTATTATTTTATTAAAGAAGACGTGATGGATGAAGAATTAGAAGTCTCTGGTTTTTGCTCCTTTATCTATGGAGCCTACAAAAAACCCTTCTTGAGACCTTCTGCCATTTTATAAGATCCTTTTCATTTAAGTAAATTTTTATAAGATTAAAAATTTTTTAAGCGAATTTTTTCATTTACTCGAAAAGAAGTTCAAAATAAAAAATTGTATTTTTTCCAAAGCATAAACAATAATTTCTTTTATCATTTCAAAAATAATTTACCTTTTCAAAAATATATTTTTCAAATCAAAAAATTTTCCAAACAAAAAAAATTTTTTTTATTTTTACAAAATACCATTTCGACAAAAAAGATTTCCAAATTATATTTTAATATAAAATTTTTTTAAATTAATATTTTTTACTCCAAAATCTTTTATATTTTGAATTTTTTCTTGAAATTTTATTCCTATTTAGGATTTTTTATCCCGAAATCAAAAAATTTATTCCGTCCCAGAAATCTTTGGCAATATAAAACGCTGAAAAAAAAAACAAAATTTTTGTTTTCATGAAATTTAAGCTCTAAAATTGAAAAATAATGATAAATAAAAAATTTAATTTCAGAAAAATTAATTTTCCAATCGGAAACGAAAAATTTTAAACTTAAACATTAAAATTTTATAATTATAATAAATAAATAAATAAATAATAAATAAATAAATAAATAAATAAATAAATAAATAAATAAATAAATAAATAAATAAATAAATAAATAATAATTAATAATAATTAATAATAAGAATAATAATTAATATTAAATATCAATCATAAAAAATAAATAATAAAAAACAAAATTTAACTTAAATAAAATACTTAATTAAAATTTTTAAATAATAATCAAGATTATAAACTAATTTTAACCTTATAAATAATATTTTAACTACTTCACTAAAAAAATTGAAAATTTATACTTAACTTGAAATTTTTACAAAATCTAAAAGTAAATCTATCAAATTTTATAGAATAAAATTAAACTTAAATTTATTATACAACTTCATTTAACAAAAGATATATCTTTAATATTTTTAAATATTACCCACTTTAAATCATACCTCACTAATTTCAATAACCTATATTATTCAACCTTTTTTTAAGCCAAGAATATTTAAGAATATAACAAATTTTAAATAAATATATAAAGCAAACACTTCATATAACTACAAACATAGTTATCATTAAACATTCATTTAAATGCATCACCAATATCTTATATTTAATCGTAAAATTTAATTAAGTCAAATAGCAAGTTACTCAACTCGAAATACTCCACTTTCTTATCGTCTTGTCAAGTCCCCCCGTTACCAACCATCTATTATCAACATTCAATGCTATAGAATACATTGGATCTGTATGCCCTTACAAAGTCTATATACACTCGCCCTTATCAAAGTTCCAAATCTTGATTGTTCTGTCACCAGAACCAGAAAAGATAACACTTGAATCAACACTTAACTGAATACTACATACAGCACCTGTATGACCTTAAAGAGTACGAATACACTAATCAGAAGAGAAGTCCCATATCTTAATAATATTGTCCCGAGAACCAGATATTATATACATGTTATCCTTAGACACTATCACCGATAAAACTCCACCTGAATGCCCAATAAGATTTCGCACAAGCTGACCAGTCTAGAAATCCCAAATCTTTATAGTTGTATCACCAGATCCCGATATAATATATCTAGAGTCATAGGAGATTACTACCGAGTAAACATAGCGAGTATGTCCAGTTATAGTTCTTTGGAGAGCATCATTGTGGAAATTTCAGATCTTTATGGTTTTGTCATCAGATCCCGATACAATATGGCTAGAGTCAGGGGAGATTACTACCGAGTAAATGAAAGAAGTATGCCCCGTTATAGTTCTTATGAGAGAACCAGTCTATAAGTTTCAGACCTTTATGGTTGAATCTCCAGATCCTGATACTATAAAGCTAGAGTCTGGAGAGATTACTACCGAGTTAATTGTAGAAGTATGCCCCGTTAAAGTTCTTTGGAGAGTACCTGTCTGGAAATTCCAGATCTTTATCGAATTTTCAGGATATGCTGAACTTGATACAATTCAATTCAGGTCACTTGATATGGCTACCGATAAAACAGGTGAAGTGTGATCAGTAAGGATTTGATCTGAAAAATAATAAAGAAATACCTTTATTTTGGTCATAACTGATCTTATTTATTAACTTTTAGTAGCATAAGTTAGGCAGAATTTCATATTTAAAATGAAGTAGAGATATTTTCCCTAAAATGTGGCTTCTCGCTCTTAAGAGTTTTCTTAAAAAAATACTTTTAGTAAATTGCTTTTCTTTTTTCTCCATTTTAATTTTTATAACTTATTTCAATAACTATTTAAATAAAATAACTCAATAAATTTTATTTACTTAATTTCAATACAATTAAACAAATAAATTTTTTAATTATTTATTAAGCATACTTACAAGTATCTTATTTCTAAAACATTGATTTTTCTATTTTTGTCTTAAAACAAGATAAGATATAAAACTAATAGTGTACATGCTTTTACAATTTTAATTATTTTTTTCTTTTTACTTTTAAATGAATGGATAAATTATTATTTCAAAAGTTTTATAACGAAAAATTATATCCTTATTATAATAACTTTAATATGTATTTATTAATTACTACTTAATTAGTTTAAATAGAGATTAAAAAACATCAAATTATTTAAAGCAAAGTATTTTAAGAATTTAAAAGATAGAATCTTTTAATTGTCCACTTTCTTACTACTATTTCATTAAAACTTTTTATTTATAAAGGTCTCTCTTAAAATAATAAACTAATATAATTTATTTTAATGTTGATTCTAAGCAAAATAGGTTATATAAATGTAATAAATAGAAGTAGTAGAAAGTAAATATTTAAACTAATTAGAAATGGTGTATCACTAATTTTATCTTACAATTATTAATAGTAATATTTAATTTTATTATTAAAATAAGCTTTAATATGTTTAATTATATCTATTAAATACTTAATATCTTATCCTTTTAGCTTTATTAGTTATTAATTTAATTTCTCTTTAATTTATAAAGATATTAGATTATTTATAATTAATATATTTAGATAACTTTCTTTTTTTTATAGCAAACTAATATTATATTTATTATTTATATTATTTATGTAATTATCATTTCTAATAAATAATACCTAAATTATTCTAAATTATTTAAAGATAAAAACTTAATTCTATTATTCTATACAAATCTATATTATATTGCTACCACTATTAATACTCTCTTTATTAAAATTATTTGCTTTTTATTAAGAAAATTATAAGCTTTTAAGTAAGAAAACATATTTATAATATCTTCTATTATTATTTTCTGAATTAATAGAAAGATTAAACTTAAAATATGCTTCTTTGTAATAAGTATGAGATAATATAAGTATTAGATTAGCTAATATAAGTTATTTAAATATTAGCATTCTAACTTTAAATATTAAGTAAAGTAGCAAAATTAATTAAAATTTTGAATTAAAAACATATTTATTTTTTTATTTTATTGATTAAAATATGCCTATAAATAAAAAAATATGAAACTAGGAGTATTTTTTATTAAAAGGAGAGTTAAAGATTGTCAAAGAACAATAGATTTACAAATAAAATAAGATTAAATTTGTTGATAAATTTCTAATTAAAAAAATAAAATATAAATGATAGTAAATTTGAATATTATTCTTGATTATTTAAAATTTAATATTATTTAAATATTTTAATTAAAATAAAAATTTCTGGTAATTAAATTTTATAAACCTTACTCATTTATAATTACAAATTATAAACTAAAATAATAATATTAAAATAATAGTATTTATAATTTATTTATGTATCTTATATTTATTATTTTTATAAATTTAATTTCATAGAAAAAAATTAATAATGATTAATATTTAATAATTAATGCAATTGTATCTAATTTCTAATTAAAAAAATAAAATATAAATGATAGTAAATTTGAATATTATTCTTGATTATTTAAAATTTAATATTATTTAAATATTATTCTTGATTATTTAAAATTTAATATTATTTAAATATTTTAATTAAAATAAAAATTTCTGGTAATTAAATTTTATAAACCTTACTCATTTATAATTACAAATTATAAACTAAAATAATTCTATTAAAATAATAGTATTTATAATTTATTTATGTATCTTATATTTATTATTTTTATAAATTTAATTTCATAGAAAAAAATTAATAATGATTAATATTTAATAATTAATGCAATTGTATCTAATTTATAATTAAAATCAAAGTTTTCAAATTCTAGGTTTAAGAGATTGGAAAATGCTATTTTTTAATTAAAATAGATAATTAAAATTACATAAGAAAAAGTTATTTATTTATAAAATAAATTATATCAATAGAGTATAAATCCCTTCTTATTTTTAGTTTAAAATATCCCTTTCTATTAAAATTTATTTTTTAAACATTTTCGACGAAACTAATTATGAAAATCTCTTTTGTAATAAATTAAAAACTCTATCAAGTTGATAAGTAATATCTATGTTTTTATCGAAGAGAATTTCTTTCTAACTATATTATAGCAAGTGGTTATCATACTTTCAAATATATATAAAAATTAAAAAATGTGAGACTAGAATTTTAAAGCCTTTGCATTGTAAAAAAAGGCATTTTATAGATGATAAATTTAAACAAAGAAATTATAAAGTAAATAAATAAAATAATAATAAATTTTACATCACGAAGGGATTCTTTTTATCTATTATAAAAATATTTAATTTCTTATTATATATTAAAATAATATATTTTTATATTTATATAATAGTTTTAATTAATTTTTCATATAACTTTAGTTTAGCAAAATCTTTATAAATTAAAAAATATTTAGATATCAAATTTAAAATATTTAATTTGTAAAATGATTAAAAATGTACTAAAAATATAATATTATTTTAAGATATAATTAGAAGTTAAAGAAATTATAAAATTTATGTATCCTATTTAAAAAATATAATTAAATTTATTTAATATATTTAAATAGCTTAAAAAATAATTTTCTTTAATTTTAAACATTTTAAGCATAGTTTTAAATAATTTTAAGTTATATATAGAAATAAATATTACTATTTTAATAATAATTATAAATAAAATAGTTTGATTTATATAATTCTTTAACACTATATTTATATCATTTTCATTTCTTATTATTTTTATTGCTTATGCATATTTATTTATAATTTTTATTATTAGATTCTAAATATTTTTAATAGTGAAATTTTATATTTAGTATTTAATTGTTTCAATACATTTTTCTTCGTTATAATTTTATGATTGAATTGTGTCATTTATAATATTTATCATATTCTTTTAGATTCTTTTACGACTGATTTTCATTACTCAAGTATATTCCCATATTTTTCAAAACTAAATTGTATCTATTTGAACCAGTTTTTACAAATTAATTTACTAATAATTCACACATCGTAATAATTACATTCTATATCAAAAGAAAACGGGCCATAAAGATATGCTTATTTTTAACTATATTAAAAATTAAACTTTTTTACTTTTTAAGAAGGTAAAAATATCATGACTGTATATAAACTGGCAGGAAATATTCTGAGATTATTTAAATATTTTTTTACAAATTTATTTTTAGACCAGAATCTTAGTTAAATAAATGTTATTTAATTTGAAAATATTTTAAAAAATATTAGAGCATTTTAAATAGTAAATGCATTCAATTGCAAAAATTATGCTTTCAAGTTTATAGCAACTACTAAAATTACTAATTTTGCTGTTTTTAAAAATAACATCCTTATAGATACTCATATGAAATAATTTTGCACTAAAAAGATTCAAATGTATAAGTCCAGTGACTTTAAATTCTATAATTAAAAGGTTATCTTAATTTAATAAATAGAGCGATAAAGATATCTAAAACTTAATAAATTCTAATAGTAAAAAGTTGAAATTAAAAGAGATAATATTTATAGGATATTAATGAACCTATTAAGTAAAAAAGAATTTCTAAAGTTTTATTATTATTAAATAATTAATTCTTATGCTACATAATTATTTGATTTAGTATAAACTAGCTAAAATGTAATAAACTGAAAATATAATATAAAATTAGTTGTTTAAGTTTAATAAATAAAATAGATTTAAAATACTTTGATTAATATATAGTTAAATATTCTATAAGGGATTCCTTGATTATGAAAATTTTAAATTAGTTTAGCTTTTTAATAAATTGAATATGATTTAGTGATAATTTTTGAATATTTAAAGTAAATTAGGATTATTTAATAAATGATAATTGAATTTGATTAAAAAGGATAAAATGATTAGTTAGTATTTTGACTTAAAGTAGTTAATGAATAATAGACTAATGATTTAATGATTATATTGATTTTGAATAATAATGTTTATAGTTTTAAAATATTAGTAGTATAATCTCTTTAATCCTTTTATATTTTTGATGACTAATTTAAATTAATCTTTTTTGATAAAATAATAATTTAATTAATTAATTTTATTATTTTTAAATTAAATATACTAATTATTTATTTATCAATTCATAGTCATTTAACATTATTTAAATAACATTTAACTATATCAACAGTAACTATCAAAACTACTATTACTACTATCAAATATACTATTTACATATTTTTACTAACAAACCTAAATAACTCATTTCAAATTACTTCTTATTCCTTAATTCTTTAATAACTTATATAATATCTATTTATTACTTAACATACAACTATTACATTCTACTATTATAACAAAAACTATAACTTATTTTACTTCTACTAAATCCAAATTCATACCTAGTTATTAGATTATTAAAACTAAATATCATTTACTTTATTCCTATTAATATCAAACCTGTACTAATATTATTTCTATTTCTCAAATAAGAAAAACAAAGTCAGCAATAGTTTAAAGGTACTTCTAAAATTAAAATTTAGAAATTTAAAATGTTTAGTTCAAAGTTTCCTTCTTAATAAGCAGTTAATTTAATTATTTGCTTTACTATAATGAAACATACTATTATTTCCTAAAATAGTACTTTAACATAAGAACAACATGTGTAAGAGAAAGATTTAGATCATAAAATATTGCACAAGTATATGGAATACTAGTTGATTTTTACCTTTCATTATAATATCAGCAATGATAGCTCCAATTTAACAAAAATAATTCTACTTAGTAAAAAGATAAAAATTACACCATTTAATCTTTATTCTCAAAATCATAGCAAAGAAATTAATCTGAAGTAAGAAATTATTTTTTTTAATTAAGAGTTATCAAGATAATCAAAACCTTACTTACTTATGAATATTTGCAAATTGATATTATAATTGATGATTTCAAAGAGTTTAATAAGAATAGCAATATTTAAAATAAAAAATTTATTCTAAGAATGCCTTTAAAGAAATGAAGTCATATCAACAACAAAAAGATTTGCTGATTTAATAAAAGATATATAAAACGTTTTCTCTTTAATAATATACGCTAGATACAATAGACATCTAATTAAAGAAACTATTTCAATCTAAAAACTAATTACTTATACTTATAATTTTTAATATGAACTGAATCATCGATATATCAAAACTAAATTTAATAAACTTTGCTTAATTAGATAGGAATTTAATACATTTTAGCACACTTTCAAACGTAATCTTTTTAAAAATATTTTAAAAAAATTTAGTAAACTTAAAATAATTAATTGAAAATAGTGTAAAAGACTTACTTTATATGACTAAAACTATATTAATAAATAGTTTACAAAAGATAAGATAATTAAATTAGATAAGTACATAAAATATTTCATCAATAATATTTAGAAGACCATTAAAGGTTTTTAAGAACTAGAGTGAAGAGAAAAATAGATTATATTAAAAACCCATAAACAGATTTAAGGAACTAAAAAATTCTTAATCAAGATGAGAATCATGAATGAAATATAGAAACTTTTAAATTTAGCGTAATTTGCCTGGTTAAATGCCAATAATTATACAATTATGTCTCAATATTTAAAATATTTAAGCTCTCATAGTTTATTATTATGACTTATTATTTAAACTTTTAAATAGTGAATAAGATTTTTTATTTATTAATTTTAAAAAATTAAAATAAATTATTTTAATAATTATCATTTATTTTAATTATTTTTAAGATAAAATATGGGAATTTTCTAATATAATTGTTGATATATATAAAATAAAAATGATAGGAAAAATAAAATTTAATCTTTTAGCATTTATAATATTAAAGGATAGTTTTAATTAAAATATATTTTTAAATAAAAGAAATAAAGTAATTTAATTATAGTTAAATATTTTATGTAAGTATAATTTTCTTATTATTAGCAAATTAATAATAATGGCTTATATTTAAATTTCTTTAAACTGACAATTATAAAATAATTAATTTTATTTTATACAGTTATCTCTAAAGATATATTAACTATATTTACTTTTTAATTCACTAAATTATTGTTTTAATTATTGTAGACATTAATTATTAAACGTGAACTTTTATATTTTTATAATATAGTAATCAAATGCTTATTGTTAACCAATTATTTAAAACTCATATCAAAATTATAAAAAGCATCCTCTTTATTAGTTTTAAATTGATACAAAGATAATTAATTCTAGCATATAATTATTAAATTATTTTAGATTTTTGATATAGTATTTTTAATATTAATATCTTACTATTATAAAGGATTATTTTAAACTATATTTTAATATCATTTAGAATTTTATATTATTAAAGTAATAAAGCTAAAGTTTCCTTTAGTTTACTTAGAACTTAAATTCCTTTTAGATATTTCTTCCTTTATATTCTCTATGTTTTATTAATTATAGTTAAATAAAGATTTATTTAAATGGCTTCATTAGCAATTTAATTAGTTTTTAGAACCTAAATTTTAATATTTATTTATAAAAATAAATGGTATAAATTAAAGCTATTTAGTAATAATATTTCACTTTAATAAAAGAGTTATTGTATGAAACTGTTTATTTAAATTTTAAACTAAAATAATTTTTTTACATCTATAACTGCAAAAATTGCTTCCTTCAATTAGACATTAGTAAATGTTTTTAATATTTTTTAATATAATCTTGATCTCATCAATTTTTAATTACTCTTGTTATAGTCTCATCTTTTATTTCTCCATTTTTACTTTTTCCATTTCTGATAATTTAATCTTCTTGATATAAGTTTCTTGTGAAATATTTTTATTTATAAATATAAATATCCCAAATAAGACTTAGGAAAGAAGTTTATAAGTCCTTAATCATATAATATAATGCGTCTTAAGTCATAATTCCCAATCTTTTACGATAGTCAATTTCTTATATTAGAATAGTATATACATTTAAAAATGTGCTAAAATGTACCATACTCTCCACATATACAGTAGGGATTATCAATAGGATAATGAAGATCTTAAAGATCTTTTCGAAAATTAAAAGATTGGGTTCTAAGTTTATATATACTGATAATTTCTTGTCTAAATTATTTGTTCAACTTAGTGTAAGTAATTACTAAAAATTGGCTAAGTTAAGACTACTAAACTGCTTAGTATATATTTAGCTTTTTTCATGCTCTTAAACTTTTGAGTAGCTGTATTATAAAAATATTATTGTATTTTGACTCTTATATACTTAGTAAAACTTTTTAATTTGTACTAATCTTGGAATTCTACAGGGCGATACTATAGATGTCTGATAATTGCTAAACTTGATCATAGCATTGAAATCAAATTTTTCAGTTGGTAATGGAAAGAGAACCTATTGTCGATGTTGGAAAATTAAGGCTTTCTTATTTCATTTTATAATAGAATTTAAAAAACTTTATTGCCATAATGTGTTTGAAAGATAACCAGTTTAAATCTATGAAGCATAATTTATTAATTGCTGAAGTTGCTGCTTAAAATGCTTTTCTTTAAATCATTCTCATACTTGATTCAATTCTATTCAAAACTCAAGTTATTCCTCTCTGAATACACCATGGTACTAGTTCTCTCCATATTCTGCTTTAGGTAATGTAAAAAGTTTGCATAAAGTTTTAAAACGTCAAGAAATCACATTCTTATATCTAATTAGTTAAAAAAACAGCTTTTTTCATTGCAGCTAAATACTTGAACGCGACTTCTTTACAATGAGGATTAAAATTCTTCTTCTAATGTCGCATTACATCTAAATATGTTACTTTTTCTGTTTAAATAATTGGTTAATTATCTAATCATAAATTTAAATTTTATTATTTTTAATGTTTCTTTAAAATTTAGATCCATTCAGATTTGATAAATTTGATCTTTAATTGAGTTTATGTAAAAATGCTTACTTGTTTCATTTATTAACTCCTTATCTACTTTGCAGTTTTGGAAAGAAGAATCAAATCATCTGCTCATCGTCTACGTGCGAAGCTAATACTCCAACCCTGGCATTTGAATCCCAATCAGGTATTTTTACTTTCCAAATATCTAATTACTATGTCATATTGTCCATGTGACTTTCCTTACATAACTCCATTGTTGTATTATAATGTTCTGATGTTCTTTCCTCTATTTTAAATGAAGAATTTAGGTTTTTATAAAACGATTCTAAGGTTATTATTATTCCAAGTGATAGTTTAACTCTCTTAAATTAATCAAACAAAAGTCTTCTTTCTATTGAGTCAAACATTTTTTCAACATCTATCAGTGTTGCTATCAATTTAGTCTTACTTTTAGCATGTTTCCGATAGTTATCAATTATTTGTTATATTATTCAAATTTATTAAGTTGCTTATTTAATTTTCATAAATCCCATTTATGTAGGGTGAATCAAATTTCTCTAATAAATCAGATTGTATAGTCTTTTTGTTAAAGCTTTATCATATAGTTTTATAATAATATTAATAAGAGAAATAGGTAGTCAGTTTTTCCAATCATCTTTATTTCCTTTTTTAAATATTGGAATTTTCGCCAATGTATTTAATTCCTAAGGGATTCTTCCAAATCTTAACAAATTATTCAGAAAAGAGTGAAGAATTATTATCAAATATTATCCACCATATTTCAGAAATTCACCTTTTATTCTGTCTGAATCAGCTGATTTTCCATTCGTAATTTCTTTATAATTTCTTGTATTTCTTGTATGGTAAAAAGATAAAATCCTTATAAATATGAGAGTTGATAATCTTTAATTTCTTAAATACTATCTTATATTTTATCTATTTTTTAATTACTGAGAATTATATTATTGAGTTAGATTAAAATTTTTGTTAAAAATAAATTCTTCCATGACTCAATGGATTTATTTTTTATTTCTTAATTAAAGTTCATTTAATTTATTTTTTTAGGCTTTTTAATTTTCTCAGTATGTGAAAATATTTCTTTAGCATCTCCATTTAGAAGTAAAAGTTTCTTTTTTGCTTTGTTTTTTCAAACTTTCACTAATTAGACTTGAAGTCATTCAGAATGTCGTTTCACTTTTTCATGAAGATTAGTTACTTATTTGTTTATTCTTCCAGATATA
The DNA here is from genome assembly GCA_946699065.1 of Loxodes magnus. Taxonomy (NCBI): domain Eukaryota; phylum Ciliophora; class Karyorelictea; order Loxodida; family Loxodidae; genus Loxodes; species Loxodes magnus. The sequence goes on along the minus strand of CAMPDV010000156.1, from coordinate 398,731 downwards.
ATATGTACTTCTTTATATACTGAGTTAGCCCTTTTAGGCCTACATATTTCTTAGTAAGATCTCGAGATATTTGCTATAACTTGAGTCTGGAATAAAGGATCCTAATGTTTAATCAGCATTGTATTAGATGTAATTTTTGATAAATTCATATTAAACTTCAAGAATTTTAATCTACCTAAAAGAATTCTAGATAAGTTTGCAGGAAAGATTCTAAATATTTTTGATGATATGTTGCATCTTATAACCTATTTATTTTATATTTCCTCAAATTCTTGCTCATCTTCAATTAATCTCACATAAAATTAAGTTTTGTTTTATAAATCAATTTGCCAAAAAAATTTTCTTTTAAAGCTATAATATCATATTATTACTGTTTATTTTATAAAAGAATTGTTTTTAAGAGTTAATTTTTTATCTTTAAATAATCTAGCAATTTTCAGTTTATATCATACTTTATGAATAAATATAATTACAATCTTTAAAATATCAATTAAATAGATAAATGAACAATAAATAATGACCATTTAATTAGAAAATGAATATGAAAACATTTTAATTTAATTTCTTGATAAGATATTTTAAATTAAAATAAGTGCTTAATCTTTTAAAAATTATATTAAATAAAGCATTTTAAATATTATTATGTTCATGAACATTTAGTATCTTAAATTAAAAAATATTATATTTTATATTAAAGCAAACATTTATTAAAGGAATGCTTAAATTATAAATTATAATTTAGTTGTCTAATAATTTAGAATAAAGCAAAAATAGCTCATTTTTAAGGTCATTTATGAAATTGTGTATTATTCGCTTTATCATCTTAGAAAAAGCTTTGCTTTTTATTATGCTATATATGTTTCTTTTTATATTGTACGAAATATTTCCCATTTTTAATAGATATAATTATAATAGTTATTAACTTACACTTTGTATATTATTTTAATTAATACAAAAGATTAAAGCTTTTCTTTTAACCTTTTTTGATATAATTAAAACTATATTGATTTCTTAATTATTTACACTTTTATTTTGCTAATTCGTATTATTTAATATTAGAATATAATTTTATTCTTATTTTAGATGGAAATATAAGATAATTTACAAGAAAGTGAAGATTTTTTAATTTTGCATATATTCAAATTATTTATATATTTTACTAGCAAATGTTTTTATATGATAAATAATCAATCAATTTTTTAAAAAAGCTTTCAGCTTTAATAAAATAGCTTTATTAGAAATTCAAATTTTAAAATTAATAAATAAAATCAATTTTCTATATACATAGTAGATATATTCAAGTTGCTTCAAATCAGAAAGCTTATATTTAAAGCTATTCATTTTAATATTACAGAATGAGAAAAAATTTTAAAGAGAAAAAATACTTAATATAGCAATTTTTTCTTAAAAACTAGTTTTTCTCTTTTAAATTAACATCTTTTCGCAAACTAAAAACAGATAGTTAGTCGTAGTAAGCTTTTTTCAAAGCTCTTTTACTCATCTTTTCGATTTTTAATGTTTTTCTAATTATTATAATAAAGCAGAATATTTTTAAACTTAATTAATAAATTTTTGTTTCTATATTTTATATAGTTAGATTAGATATATTATTTAGATCCTTGTTTAATTCCTTTTTTAGATTCTTTGTAAATTGGCCTAAAATTTATTATTACAGATGTATTGTACCTCATTTTTTCTATTTGATTGATCATATTTTTATAAAGATATTTTTTAGCTCTTTTTAGATTAGTTATTTTTAAAAATTCGTAATATCTATTAAAAAGGTAGTTTTAAGCCCTCTTATAGAAAATTTATTTTTACTGATTTTTTTTTTCCTAAAATTGTCATTTATTTTTTTATTTTTACTTCTTAAAAGTAATTTAAAAAACTTTTCAAATCTTTTAAAATTATATCCCTTTAAGAAAAGGATTTATCCACCCGAAAATCTTTTGTAGCGAATAACTCAGAGCGAAAAAAGGATAATTTTTTCACGATTTAATGGTTTATTTTATTATATTTCCTTTTTTCTTAAGATCCTTTTCATTTAAGTAAATTCTTATAACATTAAAATTTTTTAAGCGAATTTTTTCACTTACTCGAAAAGAATTTCAAAATTAAAAATTGTATTTTTTCCAAAGCATAAACAATAATTTCTTTTATCATTTCAAAAATAATTTACCTTTTCAAAAATATATTTTTCAAATCAAAAAATTTTCCTAACAAAAATTTTTTTTTAATTTTTACAAAATACCATTTCGACAAAAAAGATTTCCAAATTATATTTTAATATAAAATTTTTTTAAATTAATATTTTTTACTCCAAAATCTTTTATATTTTGAATTTTTTCTTGAAATTTTATTCCTATTTAGGATTTTTTATCCCGAAATCAAAAAATTTATTCCGTCCCAGAAATCTTTGGCAATATAAAACGCTGAAAAAAAAAACAAAATTTTTGTTTTCATGAAATTTAAGCTCTAAAATTGAAAAATAATGATAAATAAAAAATTTAATTTCAGAAAAATTAATTTTCCAATCGGAAACGAAAAATTTTAAACTTAAATATTAAAATTTTATAATTATAATAAATAAATAAATAAATAAATAAATAAATAAATAAATAAATAATAATTAATAATAATTAATAATAAGAATAATAATTAATATTAAATATCAATCATAAAAAATAAATAATAAAAAACAAAATTTAACTTAAATAAAATACTTAATTAAAATTTTTAAATAATAATCAAGATTATAAACTAATTTTAACCTTATAAATAATATTTTAACTACTTCACTAAAAAAATTGAAAATTTATACTTAACTTGAAATTTTTACAAAATCTAAAAGTAAATCTATCAAATTTTATAGAATAAAATTAAACTTAAATTTATTATACAACTTCATTTAACAAAAGATATATCTTTAATATTTTTAAATATTACCCACTTTAAATCAACATACCTCACTAATTTCAATAACCTATATTATTCAACCTTTTTTTAAGCCAAGAATATTTAAGAATATAACAAATTTTAAATAAATATATAAAGCAAACACTTCATATAACTACAAACATAGTTATCATTAAACATTCATTTAAATGCATCACCAATATCTTATATTTAATCGTAAAATTTAATTAAGTCAAATAGCAAGTTACTCAACTCGAAATACTCCACTTTCTTATCGTCTTGTCAAGTCCCCCCGTTACCAACCATCTATTATCAACATTCAATGCTATAGAATACATTGGATCTGTATGCCCTTACAAAGTCTATATACACTCGCCCTTATCAAAGTTCCAAATCTTGATTGTTCTGTCACCAGAACCAGAAAAGATAACACTTGAATCAACACTTAACTGAATACTACATACAGCACCTGTATGACCTTAAAGAGTACGAATACACTAACCAGAAGAGAAGTCCCATATCTTAATAATATTGTCCCGAGAACCAGATATTATATACATGTTATCCTTAGACACTATCACCGATAAAACTCCACCTGAATGCTCAATAAGATTTCGCACAAGCTGACCAGTCTAGAAATCCCAAATCTTTATAGTTGTATCACCAGATCCCGATATAATATATCTAGAGTCATAGGAGATTACTACCGAGTAAACATAGCGAGTATGTCCAGTTATAGTTCTTTGGAGAGCATCATTGTGGAAATTTCAGATCTTTATGGTTTTGTCATCAGATCCCGATACAATATGGCTAGAGTCAGGGGAGATTACTACCGAGTAAATGAAAGAAGTATGCCCCGTTATAGTTCTTATGAGAGAACCAGTCTATAAGTTTCAGACCTTTATGGTTGAATCTCCAGATCCTGATACTATAAAGCTAGAGTCTGGAGAGATTACTACCGAGTTAATTGTAGAAGTATGCCCCGTTAAAGTTCTTTGGAGAGTACCTGTCTGGAAATTCCAGATCTTTATCGAATTTTCAGGATATGCTGAACTTGATACAATTCAATTCAGGTCACTTGATATGGCTACCGATAAAACAGGTGAAGTGTGATCAGTAAGGATTTGATCTGAAAAATAATAAAGAAATACCTTTATTTTGGTCATAACTGATCTTATTTATTAACTTTTAGTAGCATAAGTTAGGCAGAATTTCATATTTAAAATGAAGTAGAGATATTTTCCCTAAAATGTGGCTTCTCGCTCTTAAGAGTTTTCTTAAAAAAATACTTTTAGTAAATTGCTTTTCTTTTTTCTCCATTTTAATTTTTATAACTTATTTCAATAACTATTTAAATAAAATAACTCAATAAATTTTATTTACTTAATTTCAATACAATTAAACAAATAAATTTTTTAATTATTTATTAAGCATACTTACAAGTATCTTATTTCTAAAACATTGATTTTTCTATTTTTGTCTTAAAACAAGATAAGATATAAAACTAATAGTGTACATGCTTTTACAATTTTAATTATTTTTTTCTTTTTACTTTTAAATGAATGGATAAATTATTATTTCAAAAGTTTTATAACGAAAAATTATATCCTTATTATAATAACTTTAATATGTATTTATTAATTACTACTTAATTAGTTTAAATAGAGATTAAAAAACATCAAATTATTTAAAGCAAAGTATTTTAAGAATTTAAAAGATAGAATCTTTTAATTGTCCACTTTCTTACTACTATTTCATTAAAACTTTTTATTTATAAAGGTCTCTCTTAAAATAATAAACTAATATAATTTATTTTAATGTTGATTCTAAGCAAAATAGGTTATATAAATGTAATAAATAGAAGTAGTAGAAAGTAAATATTTAAACTAATTAGAAATGGTGTATCACTAATTTTATCTTACAATTATTAATAGTAATATTTAATTTTATTATTAAAATAAGCTTTAATATGTTTAATTATATCTATTAAATACTTAATATCTTATCCTTTTAGCTTTATTAGTTATTAATTTAATTTCTCTTTAATTTATAAAGATATTAGATTATTTATAATTAATATATTTAGATAACTTTCTTTTTTTTATAGCAAACTAATATTATATTTATTATTTATATTATTTATGTAATTATCATTTCTAATAAATAATACCTAAATTATTCTAAATTATTTAAAGATAAAAACTTAATTCTATTATTCTATACAAATCTATATTATATTGCTACCACTATTAATACTCTCTTTATTAAAATTATTTGCTTTTTATTAAGAAAATTATAAGCTTTTAAGTAAGAAAACATATTTATAATATCTTCTATTATTATTTTCTGAATTAATAGAAAGATTAAACTTAAAATATGCTTCTTTGTAATAAGTATGAGATAATATAAGTATTAGATTAGCTAATATAAGTTATTTAAATATTAGCATTCTAACTTTAAATATTAAGTAAAGTAGCAAAATTAATTAAAATTTTGAATTAAAAACATATTTATTTTTTTATTTTATTGATTAAAATATGCCTATAAATAAAAAAATATGAAACTAGGAGTATTTTTTATTAAAAGGAGAGTTAAAGATTGTCAAAGAACAATAGATTTACAAATAAAATAAGATTAAATTTGTTGATAAATTTCTAATTAAAAAAATAAAATATAAATGATAGTAAATTTGAATATTATTCTTGATTATTTAAAATTTAATATTATTTAAATATTTTAATTAAAATAAAAATTTCTGGTAATTAAATTTTATAAACCTTACTCATTTATAATTACAAATTATAAACTAAAATAATAATATTAAAATAATAGTATTTATAATTTATTTATGTATCTTATATTTATTATTTTTATAAATTTAATTTCATAGAAAAAAATTAATAATGATTAATATTTAATAATTAATGCAATTGTATCTAATTTCTAATTAAAAAAATAAAATATAAATGATAGTAAATTTGAATATTATTCTTGATTATTTAAAATTTAATATTATTTAAATATTTTAATTAAAATAAAAATTTCTGGTAATTAAATTTTATAAACCTTACTCATTTATAATTACAAATTATAAACTAAAATAATAATATTAAAATAATAGTATTTATAATTTATTTATGTATCTTATATTTATTATTTTTATAAATTTAATTTCATAGAAAAATAATTAATAATAATTAGTATTTAATAATTAATGCAATTGTTTCTAATTTAAAATTAAAATCAAAGTTGTCTAATTATAGAGAGATTGGAAAATGCTATTTTTTAATTAAAATAGATAATTAAAATTACATAAGAAAAAGTTATTTATTTATAAAATAAATTATATCAATAGAGTATAAATCCCTTCTTATTTTTAGTTTAAAATATCCCTTTCTATTAAAATTTATTTTTTAAACATTTTCGACGAAACTAATTATGAAAATCTCTTTTGTAATAAATTAAAAACTCTATCAAGTTGATAAGTAATATCTATGTTTTTATCGAAGAGAATTTCTTTCTAACTATATTATAGCAAGTGGTTATCATACTTTCAAATATATATAAAAATTAAAAAATGTGAGACTAGAATTTTAAAGCCTTTGCATTGTAAAAAAAAGCATTTTATAGATGATAAATTTAAACAAAGAAATTATAAAGTAAATAAATAAAATAATAATAAATTTTACATCACGAAGGGATTCTTTTTATCTATTATAAAAATATTTAATTTCTTATTATATATTAAAATAATATATTTTTATATTTATATAATAGTTTTAATTAATTTTTCATATAACTTTAGTTTAGCAAAATCTTTATAAATTAAAAAATATTTAGATATCAAATTTAAAATATTTAATTTGTAAAATGATTAAAAATGTACTAAAAATATAATATTATTTTAAGATATAATTAGAAGTTAAAGAAATTATAAAATTTATGTATCCTATTTAAAAAATATAATTAAATTTATTTAATATATTTAAATAGCTTAAAAAATAATTTTCTTTAATTTTAAACATTTTAAGCATAGTTTTAAATAATTTTAAGTTATATATAGAAATAAATATTACTATTTTAATAATAATTATAAATAAAATAGTTTGATTTATATAATTCTTTAACACTATATTTATATCATTTTCATTTCTTATTATTTTTATTGTTTATGCATATTTATTTATAATTTTTATTATTAGATTCTAAATATTTTTAATAGTGAAATTTTATATTTAGTATTTAATTGTTTCAATACATTTTTCTTCGTTATAATTTTATGATTGAATTGTGTCATTTATAATATTTATCATATTCTTTTAGATTCTTTTACGACTGATTTTCATTACTCAAGTATATTCCCATATTTTTCAAAACTAAATTGTATCTATTTGAACCAGTTTTTACAAATTAATTTACTAATAATTCACACATCGTAATAATTACATTCTATATCAAAAGAAAACGGGCCATAAAGATATGCTTATTTTTAACTATATTAAAAATTAAACTTTTTTACTTTTTAAGAAGGTAAAAATATCATGACTGTATATAAACTGGCAGGAAATATTCTGAGATTATTTAAATATTTTTTTACAAATTTATTTTTAGACCAGAATCTTAGTTAAATAAATGTTATTTAATTTGAAAATATTTTAAAAAATATTAGAGCATTTTAAATAGTAAATGCATTCAATTGCAAAAATTATGCTTTCAAGTTTATAGCAACTACTAAAATTACTAATTTTGCTGTTTTTAAAAATAACATCCTTATAGATACTCATATGAAATAATTTTGCACTAAAAAGATTCAAATGTATAAGTCCAGTGACTTTAAATTCTATAATTAAAAGGTTATCTTAATTTAATAAATAGAGCGATAAAGATATCTAAAACTTAATAAATTCTAATAGTAAAAAGTTGAAATTAAAAGAGATAATATTTATAGGATATTAATGAACCTATTAAGTAAAAAAGAATTTCTAAAGTTTTATTATTATTAAATAATTAATTCTTATGCTACATAATTATTTGATTTAGTATAAACTAGCTAAAATGTAATAAACTGAAAATATAATATAAAATTAGTTGTTTAAGTTTAATAAATAAAATAGATTTAAAATACTTTGATTAATATATAGTTAAATATTCTATAAGGGATTCCTTGATTATGAAAATTTTAAATTAGTTTAGCTTTTTAATAAATTGAATATGATTTAGTGATAATTTTTGAATATTTAAAGTAAATTAGGATTATTTAATAAATGATAATTGAATTTGATTAAAAAGGATAAAATGATTAGTTAGTATTTTGACTTAAAGTAGTTAATGAATAATAGACTAATGATTTAATGATTATATTGATTTTGAATAATAATGTTTATAGTTTTAAAATATTAGTAGTATAATCTCTTTAATCCTTTTATATTTTTGATGACTAATTTAAATTAATCTTTTTTGATAAAATAATAATTTAATTAATTAATTTTATTATTTTTAAATTAAATATACTAATTATTTATTTATCAATTCATAGTCATTTAACATTATTTAAATAACATTTAACTATATCAACAGTAAGTATCAAAACTACTATTACTACTATCAAATATACTATTTACATATTTTTACTAACAAACCTAAATAACTCATTTCAAATTACTTCTTATTCCTTAATTCTTTAATAACTTATATAATATCTATTTATTACTTAACATACAAATATTACATTCTACTATTATAACAAAAACTATAACTTATTTTACTTCTACTAAATCCAAATTCATACCTAGTTATTAGATTATTAAAACTAAATATCATTTACTTTATTCCTATTAATATCAAACCTGTACTAATATTATTTCTATTTCTCAAATAAGAAAAACAAAGTCAGCAATAGTTTAAAGGTACTTCTAAAATTAAAATTTAGAAATTTAAAATGTTTAGTTCAAAGTTTCCTTCTTAATAAGCAGTTAATTTAATTATTTGCTTTACTATAATGAAACATACTATTATTTCCTAAAATAGTACTTTAACATAAGAACAACATGTGTAAGAGAAAGATTTAGATCATAAAATATTGCACAAGTATATGGAATACTAGTTGATTTTTACCTTTCATTATAATATCAGCAATGATAGCTCCAATTTAACAAAAATAATTCTACTTAGTAAAAAGATAAAAATTACACCATTTAATCTTTATTCTCAAAATCATAGCAAAGAAATTAATCTGAAGTAAGAAATTATTTTTTTTAATTAAGAGTTATCAAGATAATCAAAACCTTACTTACTTATGAATATTTGCAAATTGATATTATAATTGATGATTTCAAAGAGTTTAATAAGAATAGCAATATTTAAAATAAAAAATTTATTCTAAGAATGCCTTTAAAGAAATGAAGTCATATCAACAACAAAAAGATTTGCTGATTTAATAAAAGATATATAAAACGTTTTCTCTTTAATAATATACGCTAGATACAATAGACATCTAATTAAAGAAACTATTTCAATCTAAAAACTAATTACTTATACTTATAATTTTTAATATGAACTGAATCATCGATATATCAAAACTAAATTTAATAAACTTTGCTTAATTAGATAGGAATTTAATACATTTTAGCACACTTTCAAACGTAATCTTTTTAAAAATATTAAAAAAAAATTTAGTAAACTTAAAATAATTAATTGAAAATAGTGTAAAAGACTTGCTTTATATGACTAAAACTATATTAATAAATAGTTTACAAAAGATAAGATAATTAAATTAGATAAGTACATAAAATATTTCATCAATAATATTTAGAAGACCATTAAAGGTTTTTAAGAACTAGAGTGAAGAGAAAAATAGATTATATTAAAAACCCATAAACAGATTTAAGGAACTAAAAAATTCTTAATCAAGATGAGAATCATGAATGAAATGTAGAAACTTTTAAATTTAGCGTAATTTGCCTGGTTAAATGCCAATAATTATACAATTATGTCTCAATATTTAAAATATTTAAGCTCTCATAGTTTATTATTATGACTATTATTTAAACTTTTAAATAGTGAATAAGATTTTTTATTTATTAATTTTAAAAAATTAAAATAAATTATTTTAATAATTATCATTTTTTAAATTATTTTTAAGATAAAATATGGGAATTTTCTAATATAATTGTTGATATATATAAAATAAAAATGATAGGAAAAATAAAATTTAATCTTTTAGCATTTATAATATTAAAGGATAGTTTTAATTAAAATATATTTTTAAATAAAAGAAATAAAGTAATTTAATTATAGTTAAATATTTTATGTAAGTATAATTTTCTTATTATTAGCAAATTAATAATAATGGCTTATATTTAAATTTCTTTAACTGACAATTATAAAATAATTAATTTTATTTTATACAGTTATCTCTAAAGATATATTAACTATATTTACTTTTTAATTCACTAAATTATTGTAGACATTAATTATCAAATGTGAACCTTTATATTTTTATAATCTAGTAATCAAATGCTTATTGCTAGCCAATTATTTAAAACTCATATCAAAATTATGAAAAGCTTCCTCTTTATTAGTTTTAAATTGATACAAAGATAATTAATTCTAGCTAAGCATATAATTATTGAATTATTTTATATTTTTGATATAGTATTTTTAATATTAATATCTTACTATTATAAAGGATTATTTTAAACTATATTTGCTATCATTTAGAATTTCATATTATTAAAGTTATAAAGTTAAAGTTTCCTTTAGTTTACTTAGAACTTTAATTCCTTTTAAATATTTCTTCCTTTATATTATCTATTTTATATTAATTATAGTTAAATAAAGATTTCTTTAAATGGCTTCATTAGCAATTTAATTAGTTTTTAGAACCTAAATTTTAATATTTATTTATAAAAATGAATGGTATAAATTAAAGCTATTTAGTAATAATATTTCACTTTAATAAAAGAGTTATTGTATGAAACTGTTTATTTAAATTTTAAACTAAAATAATTTTTTTACATCTATAACTGCAAAAATTGCTTCCTTCAATTAGACATTAGTAAATGTTTTTAATATAATCTTGAACTCATCAATTTTTAATTACTCTTGTTATAGTCTCATCTTTTATTTCTCCATTTTTACTTTTTCCATTTCTAATAATTCTAATCTTCTTGATATAAGTTTCTTGTAAAATATTTTTATTTATAAATATAAATATCCCAAATAAGACTTAGGAAAGAAGTTTATAAGTCCTTAATCATATATTATAACGCGTCTTAAGTCATAATTCCCAATCTTTTACGATAGTCAATCTCTTATATTAGAATAGTATATACATTTAAAAATGTGTTAAAATGTACCATACTCTCCACATATACAGTAGGGATTATCAATAGGATAATGAAGATCTTAAAGATCTTTTCGAAAATTAAAATATTGGTTCTAAGTTTATATATACTGATAATTTCTTGTCTAAATTATTTGTTCAACTTAGTGTAAGTAATTACTAAAAATTGGCTAAGTTAAGACTACTAAACTGCTTAGTATATATTTAGCTTTTTTCATGCTCTTAAACTTTTGAGTAGCTGTATTATAAAAATATTATTGTATTTTGACTCTTATATATTTAGTAAAAAATTTTTAATCTGTACTAATCTTGGAATTCTACAGGGCGATACTATAGATGTCTGATAATTGCTAAACTTGATCATAGCATTGAAATCAAATTTTTCAGTTGGTAATGGAAAGAGAACCTATTGTCGATGCTGGAAAATTAAGACTTTCTTATTTCATTTTATAATAGAATTTAAAAAACTTTATTGTCATAATGTGTTTGAAAGATAACCAGTTTAAATCTATGAAGCATAATTTATTAATTGCTGAAGTTGCTGCTTAAAATGCTTTTCTTGAAATCATTCTCATACTTGATTCAATTCTATTCAAAACTCAAGTTATTCCTTTCTGAATACACCATGGTACTAGTTCTCTCCATATTCTGCTTTAGGTAATGTAAAAAGTTTGCATAAAGTTTTAAAATGCCAAGAAATCACATTCTTATATCTAATTAGTTAAAAAAGCAGCTTTTTTCATTGCAGCTAAATACTTGAACGCGACTTCTTTACAATGAGGATTAAAATTCTTCTTCTAATGTAGCATTACATCTAAATATGTTACTTTTTCCGTTTAAATAATTGGTTAATTATCTAATCATAAATTTAAATTTTATTATTTATAATATTTCTTTAAAATTTAGATGCATTCAGATTTGATAAATTTGATCTTTAATTGAGTTTATGTAAAAATGCTTACTTGTTTCATTTATTAACTCCTGCATCTACTTTGCAGTTTTAGAAAGAAGAATCAAATCATCTGCTCATCGTCTACGTGCGAAGCTAATACTCCAACCCTGGCATTTGAATCCCAATCAGGTATTTTTACTTTCCAAATATCTAATTACTATGTCATATTGTCCATGTGACTTTCCTTACATAACTCCATTGTTGTATTATAATGTTCTGATGTTCTTTCCTCTATTTTATATGAAGAATTTAGGTTTTTGTAAAACGATTCTAAGGTTATTATTATTCCAAGTGGTAGTTTAACTCTCTTAAGTTAATCAAACAAAAGTCTTCTTTCTATTGAGTCAAACATTTTTTCAACATCTATCAGTGTTGCTATCAATTTAGTCTTACTTTTAGCACGTTTCCGATAGTTATCAATTATTTGTTATATTATTCAAATTTATTAAGTTGCTTATTTAATTTTCATAAATCCCATTTATGTAGGGTGAATCAAATTTCTCTAATAAATCAGATTGTATAGTCTTTTTGTTAAAGCTTTATCATATAGTTTTATAATAATATTAATAAGAGAAATAGGTAGTCAGTTTTTCCAATCATCTTTATTTCCTTTTTTAAATATTGGAATTTTCGCCAATGTATTTAATTCCTAAGGAATTATTCCAAATCTTAACATATTATTCAGAAAAGAGTGAAGAATTATTAACAAATATTATCCAACATATTTCAGAAATTCACCTTTTATTCAAGCTGAAACAGCTGCTTTTCCATTCGTAATTTCTTTTATAATTTCTTGTATTTCTTGTATGGTAAAAAGATAAAATCCTTATAAATATGAGAGTTGATAATCTTTAATTTCCTAAATACTATCTTATATTTTATCTATTTTTTAATTACTGAGAATTATTTATTATTGAGTTAGATTAAAATTTTTGTTAAAAATAAATTCTTCCATGACTCAATGGATTTATTTTTTATTTCTTAATTAAAGTTCATTTAATTTAATTTTTAGGATTTTTAATTTTCTCAGTATGTGAAAATATTTCTTTAGCATCTCCATTTAGAAGTAAAAGTTTCTTTTTTGCTTTGTTTTTTCAAACTTTCACAAATTAGACTTGAAGTCATTCAGAATGTCGTTTCACTTTTTCATGAAGATTAGTTACTTATTTGTTTATTCTTCCAGATATAATATGTACTTCTTTATATACTGAGTTAGCCCTTTTAGACCTACATATTTCTTAGTAAGTATCGAGGAAAATTGTTATAACTTGAGTCTGGAATAAAGAATCCTAATGTTTAATCAGCATTGTATTAGATGTAATTTTTGATAAATTCATATTAAACTTCAAGAATTTTAATCTACCTATAAGAATTCTAGATAAGTTTGCAGGAAAGATTCTAAATATTTTTGACGATCTATTGCATCTTATAACCTATTTATTTTATATTTCCACAAATTCTTGCTCATCTTCAATTAATCTCACATAAAATCAAGTTTTTTTTTATAAATCAATTTGCAGAAAAAAATTTTCTTTTAAAGCTATAATATCATATTATTACTGTTTATCTTATAAAAGAATTGTTTTAAGAATTAAATTTTTATCTTTAAATAATCTAGCAATTTTCAGTTTATATCATACTTTATGAATAAATATAATTACAATCTTTAAAACATCAATCAAATAGATAAATGAACAATAAATAAGACTATTTAATTAGAAAATGAATATGAAAACATTTTAATTTAATTTCTTGATAAGATATTTTAAATTAAAATAAGTGCTTAATCTTTTAAAAATCATATTTATTAAACCACTTTAAATGTTTTTATGTTTATGAATATTTAGTTTCTTAAATAAAAAAATACTATATTGTATATTAAAGCAAACATTTATTAATGGAATGCTTAAATTAAAAATTATAATTTATGTGTTTAATAATTTAGAATAAAACAAAAATAGCTCATTATTAAGGATATTTATGAAATTGTGGGCTATTAGCATTATCGGCTTAATAGAAACTTTGTTTTTTATTATGCTATATATGTTTCTTTTTATATTGTACGAAATATTTGCTATTTTTTATAGGCATACTTATAATAGTTATTAAATTACACTTTGTATATTATTTTAGATAATACAAAAGATTAAAGCTTTTCTTTTAATCTTTTTTGATATAATCAAAACTATATTGATTTCTTAATTATTTACACTTTCATTTTGCTAATTCTTATTATTTAATATTAGAATATAATTTTATTCTTATTTTAGATGGAAATATAAGATAATTTACAAGAAAGTGAAGATTTTTTAATTTTGCATATATTCAAATTATTTATATATTTTACTAGCAAATGTTTTTATATGATAAATAATCAATCAATTTTAAAAAAAGCTTTCAGCTTTAATAAAATAGCTTTATTAGAAATTCAAATTTTAAAATTAATAAATAAAATCAATTTTCTATATACATAGTAGATATATTCAAGTTGCTTAAAATCAGAAAGCTTATCTTTAAAGCTATTCCTTTTAATATTACGAAATGAGAAAAAATTTTAAAGAGAAAAAATACTTAATATAGCAATTTTTTCTTAAAAACTAGTTTTTCTCTTTTAAATTAACATCTTTTCGCAAACTAAAAACAGATAGTTAGTCGTAGTAAGCTTTTTTCAAAGTTCTTTTACTCATCTTTTCGATTTTTAATGTTTTTCTAATTATTATAATAAAGCAGAATATTTTTAAACTTAATTAATAAATTTTTGTTTCTATATTTTATATAGTTAGATTAGATATATTATTTAGATCCTTGTTTAATTCCTTTTTTAGATTCTTTGTAAATTGGCCTAAAATTTATTATTACAGATGTATTGTACCTCATTTTTTCTATTTGATTGATCATATTTTTATAAAGATATTTTTTAGCTCTTTTTAGATTAGTTATTTTTAAAAATT
Source organism: Loxodes magnus (assembly GCA_946699065.1). Taxonomy (NCBI): domain Eukaryota; phylum Ciliophora; class Karyorelictea; order Loxodida; family Loxodidae; genus Loxodes; species Loxodes magnus. The sequence continues at coordinate 383,568 of CAMPDV010000156.1, read as the reverse complement.
CGTAATATCTATTAAAAAGGTAGTTTTAAGCCCTCTTATAGAAAATTTATTTTTACTGATTTTTTTTTTCCTAAAATTGTCATTTATTTTTTTATTTTTACTTCTTAAAAGTAATTTAAAAAACTTTTCAAATCTTTTAAAATTATATCCCTTTAAGAAAAGGATTTATCCACCCGAAAATCTTTTGTAGCGAATAACTCAGAGCGAAAAAAGGATAATTTTTTCACGATTTAATGGTTTATTTTATTATATTTCCTTTTTTCTTAAGATCCTTTTCATTTAAGTAAATTCTTATAACATTAAAATTTTTTAAGCGAATTTTTTCACTTACTCGAAAAGAATTTCAAAATTAAAAATTGTATTTTTTCCAAAGCATAAACAATAATTTCTTTTATCATTTCAAAAATAATTTACCTTTTCAAAAATATATTTTTCAAATCAAAAAATTTTCCTAACAAAAATTTTTTTTTAATTTTTACAAAATACCATTTCGACAAAAAAGATTTCCAAATTATATTTTAATATAAAATTTTTTTAAATTAATATTTTTTACTCCAAAATCTTTTATATTTTGAATTTTTTCTTGAAATTTTATTCCTATTTAGGATTTTTTATCCCGAAATCAAAAAATTTATTCCGTCCCAGAAATCTTTGGCAATATAAAACGCTGAAAAAAAAAACAAAATTTTTGTTTTCATGAAATTTAAGCTCTAAAATTGAAAAATAATGATAAATAAAAAATTTAATTTCAGAAAAATTAATTTTCCAATCGGAAACGAAAAATTTTAAACTTAAACATTAAAATTTTATAATTATAATAAATAAATAAATAAATAATAAATAAATAAATAAATAAATAATAATTAATAATAATTAATAATAAGAATAATAATTAATATTAAATATCAATCATAAAAAATAAATAATAAAAAACAAAATTTAACTTAAATAAAATACTTAATTAAAATTTTTAAATAATAATCAAGATTATAAACTAATTTTAACCTTATAAATAATATTTTAACTACTTCACTAAAAAAATTGAAAATTTATACTTAACTTGAAATTTTTACAAAATCTAAAAGTAAATCTATCAAATTTTATAGAATAAAATTAAACTTAAATTTATTATACAACTTCATTTAACAAAAGATATATCTTTAATATTTTTAAATATTACCCACTTTAAATCATACCTCACTAATTTCAATAACCTATATTATTCAACCTTTTTTTAAGCCAAGAATATTTAAGAATATAACAAATTTTAAATAAATATATAAAGCAAACACTTCATATAACTACAAACATAGTTATCATTAAACATTCATTTAAATGCATAACCAATATCTTATATTTAATCGTAAAATTTAATTAAGTCAAATAGCAAGTTACTCAACTCGAAATACTCCACTTTCTTATCGTCTTGTCAAGTCCCCCCGTTACCAACCATCTATTATCAACATTCAATGCTATAGAATACATTGGATCTGTATGCCCTTACAAAGTCTATATACACTCGCCCTTATCAAAGTTCCAAATCTTGATTGTTCTGTCACCAGAACCAGAAAAGATAACACTTGAATCAACACTTAACTGAATACTACATATAGCACCTGTATGACCTTAAAGAGTACGAATACACTAATCAGAAGAGAAGTCCCATATCTTAATAATATTGTCCCGAGAACCAGATATTATATACATGTTATCCTTAGACACTATCACCGATAAAACTCCACCTGAATGCCCAATAAGATTTCGCACAAGCTGACCAGTCTAGAAATCCCAAATCTTTATAGTTGTATCACCAGATCCCGATATAATATATCTAGAGTCATAGGAGATTACTACCGAGTAAACATAGCGAGTATGTCCAGTTATAGTTCTTTGGAGAGCATCATTGTGGAAATTTCAGATCTTTATGGTTTTGTCATCAGATCCCGATACAATATGGCTAGAGTCAGGGGAGATTACTACCGAGTAAATGAAAGAAGTATGCCCCGTTATAGTTCTTATGAGAGAACCAGTCTATAAGTTTCAGACCTTTATGGTTGAATCTCCAGATCCTGATACTATAAAGCTAGAGTCTGGAGAGATTACTACCGAGTTAATTGTAGAAGTATGCCCCGTTAAAGTTCTTTGGAGAGTACCTGTCTGGAAATTCCAGATCTTTATCGAATTTTTAGGATATGCTGAACTTGATACAATTCAATTCAGGTCACTTGATATGGCTACCGATAAAACAGGCGAAGTGTGATCAGTAAGGATTTGATCTAAAAAATAATAAAGAAATACCTTTACTTTGTTCATAACTGATCTTATTTATTAACTTTTAGTAGCATAAGTTGGGCAGAATTTCATATTTAAAATGAAGTAGAGATATTTTCCCTAAAATGTGGCTTCTCGCTCTTAAGAATTTTCTTAAAAAAATACTTTTAGTAAATTGTTTTTCTTTTTTCTCCATTTTAAATTTTATAACTTACTTCTATAAATTTTTAATTAAAATAACTCAATAAATTTTACTGAGTTAATTTCAATAAAATTAAACAATTTAATTATTTATTAAGCATACTTATAAATATCTTATTTCTTAAACATTGATTTTTCTATTTTTGTCTTAAAACAAGACAAGATATAAAACTAATAGTGTACATGCTTTTACAATTTTAATTATTTTTTTCTTTTTACTTTTAAATGAATGGATAAATTATTATTTCAAAAGTTTTATAACGAAAAATTATATCCTTATTATAATAACTTTAATATGCATTTATTAATTACTATTTATTTGTGCTTTAAATCAAAGACTCTTAATAAAAAACCTTATTTCTTTATAGACCCTTTTAAATGATAAATAAAATATTACCATTATTTATAATCTACTGTTTTAATTATTTATTTTCACTTACATTTAATTAAAAAAATATTTCTTTAAGCTTTTTACTAATTAAAAAATGAAATAAAATAATTTTCTTATTAATTAGTTTGAATAGAGATTAAAAAAAATCAAATTATTTAAAGCAAAGTATTTTAAGAATTTAAAAGATAGAATCTTATAATTGTCCACTTTCTTACTACTATTTCATTAAAACTTTTTATTTATAAAGGTCTCTCTTAAAATAATAAACTAATATAATTTATTTTAATGTTGATTCTAAGCAAAATAGGTTATATAAATGTAATAAATAGAATAGTAGAAAGTAAATATTTAAACTAATTAGAAATGGTGTATCACTAATTTTATCTTACAATTATTAATAGTAATATTTAATTTTATTATTAAAATAAGCTTTAATATGTTTAATTATGTCTATTAAATACTTAATATTTTATCACTTTAGCTTTATTAGTTATTAATTTAATTTCTCTTTAATTTATAAAGATATTAGATGAATTATAATAAATACATTTAGATAACTTTCTTTTTTTTATAGCAAACTAATATTATATTTATTATTTATATTATTTTTGTAATTATCATTTCTAATTAATAATACCTAAATTATTCTAGATTATTTAAAGATAAAAACTTAAATCTATTATTCTATACAAATCTATATTATATTGCTAACACTATTAATACTCTCTTTCTTAAAATTAGTTGTTTGTTACTAAGAAAATTATAAGCTTTTTTAAGAAAGCATATTTTTAATATCTTCTATTATTATTTTCTGAATTAATAGGAAGAATAAACTTAACATAATATGTTTCTTTGTACTATTAGATAATATAAGTATTATATTAGTTAATATAAGTTATTTAAAACTAATCTAACAGATTATTATTTACTCTTAATACATTTTATTAGTCTACTATTATTCTATATCTTTCTTTTCCTAATCAACAATTCTATTATGTTTTGCTTTAGCACATCATCATTTATTAATCTTATACATTTAAAAGATTAAAATATAAAAAACCGATTCAGACAATTATAGAGTTATTTGAAGCTGAGACATTAAAATAAGTTTTAATTTTAGATTATTTATAATTTTCCTAAATTTAAATTATATTTATATATTCCTTTTTTTAACTATCTTTTGTAATTAACTTTTGTTTGGAAAACTGATAAAAAGGTACATTTTGTAAAATATTTAGTTTTAATTTATCTAAGTTTAAAAATGTTTGTGAGTATAAGAATATATTAAATTTAAAGTATTAATAATACTAGTTCTAAAAATAAAGCATTTAGGTAATTATATGTACTAAAATAAATAGTAAAGAGAAAACATTATTCTTTTATATAATTAAATAAAGAAAAGCTAGCTTAAATCTTCTATAGAGTCAATTATTCAAATATCTTAAATCCTCTATTTATCTTAAAATCAAGCGTTTAATATATTATAGCCTCCTTCACTAACTCACTTAATTATATTAACTCATAAAAACTTAAAAGAAAATTCCTTTTTACTTTAACTGTACACCAAATATTCTAAATGCTTTAACTAGTTAAAGATAGATTTAATTAGAGACTAATGAGAAATTTTCTTATCCTCTAGATAAATATTTAATAAAACTGTGATTGCATTTCTTATTAATGAAGAATAATATTTTAAATTAAAATAAAAATAAGGAAAATTAATATTTTTCTATTTGCTTAATAAAAATTTAAAATAATTTATATAAAATCAATTTATATTTTATAAAAAGCCAAAGTAAATGCAAAAACATTAATTAAATATAATTTAAAAATATTAAGAAAATATATAATTCTAAATGATATTATAAATAAATATCTTAAATATTTAATAATGTTTAGATAAAACATATAATAAATTATGTAATCTCTATTTTAACCTTAGAAATTTAGTAAAATATTTTTAAAAGTTAAATTAAAAATTATAAGGAAAACTTAAGAAATTATATTTTTCTATAAAAAAGGAATATAAAATTTACTAATTATTTAGTTGACACTATCAACTTCATTAAATTATTTAAAATTATTGTTAAAGAAAAATAAAGTATAAATTAATTAATTTAAAAAATTAAAAAAATTAAATTTTAAATTTTATATTTAACAATAATTGTGATAAAGATAAATATTAAAGAATATTAAAAATCTTACAAATCTAGCATTGATTGACTTCTTAAATAAAGAAATTCAAAAAAAAAATATAAAAAATTAAAAATGTTAAAAATGCTAAAAAATTCTCTAACTCTCAGATTTTTATAATCAGCCTATTCAAAGATAGTTTATTTTTACTATTTTTCATAAATTATGAATGTATATATGGTAAAAGTACTAATTATTTTACTAATCTAAAATTTTAAGTTCAGCTTAAATGAAAACTTTTAAATATTTGAATAAATAAGTAAACAAGATATTTAATTTTTTATTTTCTAAACTTAATATGAAATCCCGTAAAATGTTTTAAAAATAATTTGATCCATATTAATATTAAGATTCTAACTTTAAATATTAAGTAAAGTAGCAAAATTAATTAAAATTTTGAATTAAAAACATATTTATTTTTTAATTTTATTGATTAAATATACCTATAAATTAAAAAAATATGAAATTAGGAGCATTGTTTATTAAAAGAAAATTTAAAGTTTATTTAAGAACAATAGAAATACAAATAAAATAATATTAAATTTGTTGATAAATTTCTAATTAAAAAAATAAATTATAGTAAATTTGAATATCATTCTTGATTATTTAAAATTTAATATTATTTAAATATTTTGAATCTAAAACTAAATTTTGTTGTTATTAAATTTTATAAAACTTACTCATTTTTAATTACAAATTATAAGCGAAAAATAATATTATTATAGTATTTATAATTTATTTACGTATCTTATATTTATTATTTTTATAAATTTAATTTCATAGAAAAATAATTAATAATAATTAGTATTTAATAATTAATGCAATTGTTTCTAATTTATAATTAAAATCAAAGTTGTCTAATTATAGAGAGATTGGAAAATGCTATTTTTTTACTTAAAATAGATAATTAAAATTACATAAGAAAAAATTATTTATTTATAAAATAAATTATATCAATAGAGTATAAATCCCTTCTTATTTTTAGTTTACAATATCCCTTTTTATTAAAAATCATTTTTTAAACATTTTTTACGAAACTAATTATAAAGGTATCTTTTGTAATCAATTAAAAACTCTATCAAGTTGATAAGTAGTATTTATACTTTTATCGAAGAGAATTTTTTTCTAACTATATTATAGCAAGTGGTTATCATACTTTCAAATATATATAAAAATTAAAATATAAATGACTAGCATTTAAAGTCTTTGCATTATAAAAAATGTATTTTATAGAAATTAATTTAAACAATAAACTATAAAGTAAATAAAGAATATAATAAATAATTTTACATCATGGATGGATTCTTTTTATCTATTATAAAAATATTTAATTTCTTATTATATATTAAAATAATATATTTTTATATTTTATAAAATAGTTTTAATTAATTTTTCATATAATTTTAGTTTATCAAATTATCAATAAAAAAAAAATTAGATATAAATTTAAAATATTTAATTTGTAAAATTATTAAAAATGTAATAAAACTATAATATTATTTTAAGCTATAATTAGAAATTAAAGAAATTATAAAATTTATGTATCCTATTTAAAAATGATAGTTACTTCTTACTTAATTTTAAACTAGAATTTACAATAACTGCTAATTTTTTATTATTATAATTATCTATATTATAAAATAAATATAAATTATATTAGCTTTATTATATTAATAAAAATACAAAAAAATGAGTGAGGAAATAAAGTAAATCTTAGTATTAAAAAAGAAGATATTAATAAGATTTAAATTATTATATTTAATTAATCTTAATTTTATATTACTTTATTATAGTATAAATATATACAATTAATTCTTTTTACCATGAAAGATAATTAACTTTAATTTTTAACTATATGCAATATATCACAAATATTATATATATATACACTTTATATTCATAAACAAAAATAATGTATTTAAAAATTATAGTTTATAAATGTTATAATACTTTATCACTTTTAATTATATTATATTTAAAATACAATGTTTCATAGATTAAATGGAATGTAAATTTAATAATCATTAGTATAATTTGCCTTTTTATTTAAAAGTAAAAGTTTATTTGCTAGTTTAATTATTTACCCTCCTAACTATTTTACCTGTCTTATAGTTAATCTTGCAACTTATTTCTTTCTCCAGATTTATTTAAAGATTAATGAAAGAAAAAATAAATATGCTAATATATAAAAATTATTTGATTATTATGCTAAAACATAGATACTTAACCTAGAAATAATATATTGCTTTATATTATATGATCAATAAATTCTAGTCAGATTTAATTAATTTTATATTTAAAAAATTAACACTTTTTTTAATTTAGACTCATAACTTTAAAATTAAAAATCTTTATAGCTTTATAATATTAGCAATTTGGTATAGAGTTGTAATGTATTTATATAAAATGAAGATTTTAGTTAAAAAGTTATAAATTAAAATAAAAGATAAAAGACTAATTCTGATTAATTAGTTATCTATCTTGTTATTAATTAAACAACTAATAAAACATATTAATAGAACTAGTAACTTTCTTCTAAATAATTAATATTTTTATAATAATTCTATAATTTTTAACCGCAATTTATAATATCTTTCGAACAAATAAAGTAATTAAATATTATATTATAAATGATTTAAATATAATATCAAACCATAAAATACTTTTATAAATATTAAAAGTAAATATTAATATTTTTCAGTTTTTAATTATTTTAAATGCTCACTAGCTTTATTTTATTATTTTCTTTATTTATTCTATCATCTTGTTAAAAGGCTTAAGTTATCTTTTTTTATATTTTAATTAATTATCTCTACTTTTTAAGATAAGAGAACTTTGAGTGATATAACTTAACTAAATATATTGATTAAAATTAAGTAAAATAGAATTTAATTTTTTTGATCTTGCAAAAATGAATTTAATCCTTTCCTCTTCTAATTACTTATTTGCTCAATTTAATCTGTATTTTCAACTAGGATTAATAGTTCATTTTTGAGATTATAGGCAGATTTGACTGACAATTCGCTTATTTAAAATTTTTTATTATTCTTTATATAAAAAATCTCACAATTTTTGTTCAATTAAGTCAAAAATTTAAAATTTATATCCTAGAGACAGTCATAACATCAATTTCACTTTCTTATCCTCAAAATTATTGTGATTTAATTTATCTTTCTTATCCATCTCTGATAACAATCTAATTTACCGAATTCATTTATTTACATCAAAATTGATCTTCATTCAAGCTTTGCTTAATTCTAAAAAAGATAATTTCAATGAGAACTGAGATATAAATAACTTATTATGATCTAAGCAATCATTACCCTCAAGAACTTCTTTCATTTACTATTTTAAATGTTTTTCTAATTTCATTAAGCCAATTTGATTTTTAAGTTTGAGCTAGTATACTACTCAAGAAATATGAATAATAGAACATAAAAATATCTGTAAGCTGCTTCAAAACTTACACAGTCTTTTCTGCTTATAAAATATTTAGATTATGGAAAGAATTAGTATTATGATGTATTAGTGACTATAGCAATTTATTATTAAATAACAAAAAAATTTGATTCATTTTAACTTATAATAGCATCTGGATTGAAAAGCAAAGGCTTTTTTTCAAATCCATGAGATCAACTTATCTTATTTAAAATGTAAGGTTAAATCTCAAGAAATTGACTCTCTAAAGGAAAAATTTGTCTAACTTATTTCTACCTTTCTTCAAATTGAAAATGCAAGAAATAAACTTTAGGCAGGAAATCTAATAGAACGGCATGCTATTTTGCAATAAATCGGTTTTAACTCAATTAAGTGCCTATTTAGGTAAAAAACTCTATGATATCTTATCAGACTAATAATCTAAAAAATGTAATTAAAATTTAGAATGGGTTAATTAGAGCAGCTTCAAAATTAGACTCACTTTTCATTAAAGGTTGTTAAATCTGTAAAATTAATTGGCTAAAGCTGCTAAAAGGAACCGATAAAAGCTGCAATCACAAGAAAATTCGATTCTTTACTTAAAAAACTTTTCTTGTAATAAAGTAGGAAACCTAAACCAAGAATAAATGATGAAGTTTTAAAGATTATGACATACGAATCTGAGGGAAAGAGGTATATTATGAGATGTAAGTACTTAAAGACAAGGCTCAAACTTACAAAGGAAAAATTATCTGATTTTTACAGCCATTTTATCTTAATTATTTTAAAAGAGAAATACAATCAATGCGTAAGATATGTTACTCAATTAAGCCATATAATATATTAATAAACTCTACATCTAATTTAGATAAAGCTTTCAAAAAGCCATAAAATATTAAAGCTGTGTAAATAAATAAACTTAAGCTTAATATAATCCCGCCTAAATTAGTTCCTGTCATCATGATTTGATATTTTTTAAATTTAAAATAATATTATTAACTAAACTAAGCTTTTTTAACTATTTTTCCATCCTTTTATATCTACTTTAACACTTAATTGTCAAGTTTCTGATTTTTTTTAATTAAAAAGATTCTTTCTGTTAAATGTAAAATTCTTAGACAATTTTAAGGAATAGATTCTTAAATCTATTTTTATCCCAATTCTCTATTTATTCAATCTGATTATTCATTACAATTAAGTAGCAATTATTTACTTTAATATGTTAGTATTTTTAGTGAAAAGATATAAAATGAATAATAAAGAATAGGGATTAGAGAGTTATATATAGGTGTGATACAGATGATAAGTGTATGCTAACCTTTTAGTAATAGTTAAAAGGTATGAAAATGGATATTGAGTTGTGTAAAAGCAAATTACTATATTACTTTAAAACATTCTTTATCATACTAACATTTTCATATCATTTTTGCCCTTTAACTTAAGCTCATCTAATTATCTAATAATTATTCTAATAAAAGTGGAAATAAACTAATTTTTGGCTGTAATGGTTGCCTAATAAAAGAAAGTTTAAAATAATATTGTAACTTAAGTTTTAGTTAATAGATATATAGAGATAATTAATTACTTTTTATTAATTCTATTATATAGCATTATAATTCTAAACATCATTACTTATACTCATTACTTTCATTATTTATCAACTTACTATTTTATCTATTATTACTATCATCTACTAAGATATTTTCCTTCTATCTCATTCAGGTTCTCAGTTTCTATATATTAAACTCTAATTTATTCTAAAGTAAATAAAAACTAATTTAATCTACCTAATAAGTACTAATTCTTATAGCTTATGAACTAGTACATTATTAAATTTAATATATCTACTACCAATCATCTACAATCCTACTTCTTTCAATCTATTTATCATTTCTGTATTATCAACGTTTTAACTATACCCTTTAATAATAAATTTATTAATTATCATATTTAAGCTTTCAATCAGCATTCTCTTATATTAATTTAATATAAATAAAATTCTTTTTAAGCATTGTTATAAAGATGCTATAAACATTCTTATTAATCATTCTTATTTTCTCTTACATTTTAAAATTCCTTTCTCTTTTAATTTACATTACCTAAGTTAGTCCAATACTCTTTTTACTTTATATTAACTCTAGTTTTAAAATGTAAGAGACTCCTTCTAAAATTATCAAATTAGGAGTTAATATTTGTAATTATATCCTATTAATCATTGAGACTATAACTCACTTCCTAGCAGCATTCGAGAAATTTTCTTAGAGAGTAATTAGATTAAACTCTGCTCTACTAAGATTCCTTAAAATCTTGAGGTGCTTTAACTCAGAATAACAAGTTAACTTTTATTCTTCTAATAAGTTTGATTTCAGACTCACTTATTAGGCTGTAAATGAACTTAATCTGATTTATTTATTTAGACAAAGTCCATTAATTTTGAAAGTTTTAAGAGCCATATCTCGGCTATAATTTAAAGTGATAACTAGATAGACCAGCTCAAAAACTTTAGTCAGAGGAAGTTATTTAATGAATTGAAATTGTTTAAGTAGTAAAGAGAGCATACCCTAATTATTACCAAGACTATATAGTTTAGAGATTTTAATATAAATTTGAATTAACTGTCTTAGCTTAAACTGCCTAAGGCTTTAAGTCTTAAAATTTTGATCAATCAATGTGAGCCATCTGGAGTTTTAGTAAAAGGCTATAGATCTTACTGTCCAATCTGAGAAGGAGAACTGCTTAAAGAAGATGAACTGAATAGGAAATATCACAAACCTATTAAGTACAAACTTAATAGAAGATTAATATAATAGATAGATAATACCTGTTCATTATTTTAGTAGACAGCAAAGGTAAAACTATCGCATATCTGAATATATGAGATAGATATCTAATACTTCTAATTTCTAAATTTGCAGAATCTCAACTTAAATCAAAGTCACATCCAAGATTTCCCATTATCAACTCCAAGAAGCTGATAAAACTGATAGTTAGACAAAACTAAATCTTTAAAGTTGTCAGAAATTGAATTTTCCTTAAACTAATTAAAAATTCTGAAAAATTTGGATAGTTATACTTAGTTGTAGTGCTTGAAGTTTCATATTATAAAAGTGAATCTTAAGAGAAAATGCCCATTAAGATGTAAAGTTTGACTTTCCTTGAAAAGATATACTTACGATAAAATCAATTTGATTGTAAGTATTACCAATTTTAAAGTAGACGCTAAAGCTCTTAAAACAGAAAGTCAGTTAATAATTAAAAAGATGGTGGGAGCTGAGATTGACCTTCTGAATCATACTTTCTGGTTTTATGGCTAGGAACAAGTTCCTTTTCTATCGCTGAGAAAGTCCCTGGTCAAAGTCAACCTTTGCAAGGGAACGCCTTCCTTTTGATTATCCACTCCTGGTAGGGGCTTGAAGCCTGGATACCCATAGCGATGGAGCTCCCTGGCAGCTGCTTTTCGAAAGCAACAGGATATCCCCGTTATCCCATAAAGGGAGTGTTGTGGTCGTTAAACTGCAAGAAGTTGCAGTCCAAAACTCTTTAAGTTGAAATTAATTAAACAGAAAGTCAGTTAAGAGACAGTAAAATTAGAAAAGTATGAGTAACAAAATAAAAATTAGAGTTTTAATCAATCTAGTTTAAGAACAAGTTGGAGTAACTAAATTATAATATAGTATGAAAGGATTAAAACCTTAGATTAGGATTAAGTAAATGAAAAGAAAAGCAAGAACTTAAATATATGGCTGGAAATCTTGCTGATCTACTAAGTGAGAAAATTGAAATAGCAAGCTATTAAGAAAATTCTTAGTAAAAGTTAAATAACTTAAAGTATGCTAATTAGTAGCTTTTAAAAGGCTAATATCACTTATAGCTGAAAATTAGACTAATTCCAAGAGATGGGTAAGATTCTTTTAAATCCTTTCAGAAAGCTAAGATCTGTTTCACCTATGGAGATCTTCATTTCATCCATACTTCTTAAGAAATTAAAAAGACTAAGGATTTTTAAAACTTCATGGTTATCAAAATTTAACACTATCATAACTGAAAGCATAATTGAACAGGCTTAAGATTAGAATGAAATAGCAGCTCTAAAATATAAAGAAGAACTCAATGAAATAAAGCTAAATTCCATTAGATATTTGTTTAAAAGCATCAAAGAGACATATTCAGAAAAATCTAAGTCTTATTCTCAACAAGCAAGTTAGAATACTATTGGCATTTAATGTGATGCAGCTTAATCATCAAAGATATAAACTGAAGATTTACAACTTAAGCTTATCGCTAGGAAGATTTTCTAAAATTTTTTGAACAGAGCAATTTAAGAATAAATAAGGTTTAACCAATCTTGAAAGATAAAATTAAACTAATCAGTAGATATAGAAAAAGTAAGTGAGGTAAAGCAGCTAGATATAGACAAATTAAGCTCTGCTATCCCGGAAGAACTAAGTAAAAGAAAACTTTTAAAATTTATAAAATTTCGAGTTTCAAAATAATTAAACTAAAAAGAGTAATAATAGAGAAATAGTCAAACGTTTGTAATTAGAAGCATTATGAGGATAAGACAGAATATTTTTAATTTTTCTTTATTATCTCCAGATCTACTTGGAGATATTAATTAAATTAAAGTAATAAATTTAGAAAAAAATAATGATAATCAAAATATAAGCAATAGGTTGAATAGTAAAAGGAGATATGATAAAAAATAATAAAATTTAAAGAATCAAAAAGTTATGTTGTTTCACGAGTTTTTCAGTAATAAGCTCTCAGATTCAGTTAAATTTAGAAAGCCATTTAAATTCTTATTACAAAACAGATATACTAGTATAAAAAACTCCTTAAGTTTTATAAAGCCTATAACAATATTAGAGCGAAAAGGGATTCAATTTATGCTATATGATTAAATAGTTCAGAAAAAATCAGTCTATTCTATTAACTTAAGCTAAACATCCAAGAAGTTAGGGATATATAGAAATTTAGCAAATGCTAAGATAAAAGAAATGGTAATAAGAAAGAGGTAAAGAAGCATACTTTGGCTTAAGGATACAATATCAATAAAAATGTCTTGTATGAAAAGTTCCTCGTCTACCTTGTTCAAAATAGAACCTTGAGATAAAAGCTAAAAAGTAATAGCAAATGACTTTAAAAGAAACTTCAGTATCTAGAAAAAATATCAAAGTATATTGGTTGAATTAAAAAAAGTAAGGATTTATGCATAAAATACTAAGAAAATCTAAAATTATCAAAGTAAAATATTAAATAGCTGTTTACTAAAGAAAGAAAATCTAGATATCTACTAAGGAAAAAAGGAAATAAAAGCAAAAAGAGCTTTCTAGATTGTAGAGATATATGTAGTAGAGTTTAAATTCACAGATCATTAGATTATTTATTTAGCACTTCAAGATGTTCTAAACTGTTTAAAATAAAAATAGATTGATGAGTACTAAAAGCTAATTTGTTTAGATAAAAAGAGCCTAAAAAATTTTTAAATTCAGAGAAGGTCTTGAATAAAGATGCTAGTTATTAAAAAATGAAGTGATAGTCCTCAAACACGATCAAATAGTAGATTTTCTCGTCTAATTAAAAGAACTAAAGTAGACATATTTTCTGAATCAAGATATGTTTATATTACAAGATAAATTTCTGCCTTTAAAAGATTTAGAAGTGAAGCAATATAATTAGAACAGTAGATAACTCACAGGCAAAGACTTTATAAATATTCTCTTTCAATTATTTTTCAACCGAGCTGTTAAAGCTTGCTGAGAATTAACATCATTTTGGTATGCATGGTAAATTTTTTATATGTAGGATTAAGAAATTATAAGCACTTTGATTTCTTTATCAACGATATCACCAAGAAGGTTTTAAATATGAGTAATTTAATATTTTATTGTATAGGTAAAGTAGCAAAGAATTGAATGATACTCAGTCTTTAAAGTATTTAATTATAATAAAGCTTAGCAGGGTAATAAAAGCTTACACCTATAAATTATATGAACTGATTAACATAAACGCTAACTGAATTTAGCTTCTGTTTACGAAAATTTCAGAATATTTGAGCAAATAATAAACTCTTAATATGGATTCAACATTTCACAGAAGCCCCTTGAGCTACGATAGCTTTAAACAATTTAAGGGAGCAAGTATAACAGAAAGACATAAATCTAAACTAATTTTCTTTGGCAAATGAATAGTAAATTCTTTCATTGAATATTTACTAGATAATCTTGTCTGGAAACATGAGAAAATGAACTACTAAGCTTCAATAATTGTAAAGAGCAAGAAATATATAAACTTCATTTAGAAAAACTTTCTTCCAGGCTGCTAAATCTATTTTCTTTCCAAAAAAGAGAGTTAACTCAGTTTTCTATTCTTAAATCTGATTAGCATGGTAAGCTCTAAACAAATGGACATTCTTCTTATATATCAGCTTAAGCACTTTCTATAATACTCTTCTTTGTTATGGGTTTAAAATAATTAAATTATCTTCATATGTTTATAATTTACTTGGCAAATAAGGTTCTGGCTTGTCCTCAGTCGCTTTCTTAGGATAAAGATATAAATTAAAAGGAAAACATTTTAATTTTTATGGGATTGCCAGTTACTCAAGTAAAGGTTAATCAAGATCAACAACCTTGAAGTGAAAATGTTTTTAAGTTCTAGAGTAGTGCATAGGTCTTTTTACTAAAGTAAAGCATTCTCTTAGTTTATTGAACTAGAATTATGAGACAATTAGTAGTGCTTGAATAAATTGTATTTTTTGAGTATCAATTAATGATTAAATTTCTTCTTTTTAATTACTTAATATTAATACAGCTTTATCATAGTTAAGACACCCTAGGTTTAAGTATAGATATTAGCTATCTAATTACTATTGAATATAAAAATAGGAAGTAATAAAAATTGCTGATTATTAGTATCCTACTAATAACTGTAATATAACTGAAATAAGCTTTATACTAGTAATTGATAAGCTAATAATTAGCATCTACTTTGAACATCTAGCTTTAAATATTGATAAGCTTACTAAAAGAATGTACATTTAGATTTTAAATTAAACAAATAAAGGCATAAGTTATTAGTGTCCTAGTTATTACTTATATTTATATAATATCTTTTAGATAATTTTTCAATCTATTATTTCAAAGTATCTTTAGCTAATTAATGTAACAATTTTAGACTTATAAAAGCTAATTAAATTCCATAAGAGAAGCATACAAAGATACTAAACTATTACATTCAAGCTTTCAAAAGGGAATAGTATTTCTCTTGGTATTTTGCTTAAATGAATTAGAACATTAGAAGGATTAATAATTTACTCATTCACTATTCTTAAAATATTCCTTTAGTTATTTACTAATATATAATAACTAACCTATCAAGCACTGCCAACATTATAAACAAGTTTCAGTAAGCAACGTTTCTATTAAGCATAACTATCTTTTAAAAAGATTATATTATGGGAGATCTTAAGATAACATAATTAAGGAGATTGAGAATATAAAATAGATTTTTTAGAGCTTGAGATTAAATAACTAAATGCTAATATTAGTATTACTAGATTAGCTATAAGAACAATCTTTAAATTGTAGTCCTAACACTATTAATATTAACCTTACTTGCTATAAAGCTATTTAATCCTAATAATACTTCTATTGCTTATTAATATTTTACCTCTAATATCATTCTTTTATATTTAACATTAAATATATACCAGTCTAAGTTTTTACTCTCATTTCAATAGTAATCAATCAAGCTTCTAACAAACTTACACAAAAAGGCTAAACTCTAATCTAAATTTTTACCTGCTTTTGAAGAATATTACAAAGAAAATAAATCTTAATAGTAAAGTAAAGTGTCTAAGATAATTGCTGAAACTAAATTAACTAATGTTATTTAAATAAAGCTTCAAAACATTATTAAGAGACAACTAAATTTATTATTAAACTAATTTCCTTAAGACATCGCTTTAAAAATAGAAGGAGCATTATATTGGTAGAAATAAAAAACTTTATTTTAAGACTAAAGATCTTAGATTAAATTCAGTCCCTCTATGATACATAAAATGTATAATAAGTAGAATAAATACATTAAAAAGGATTAAATAGAAGTTGATAGAAAGTTGAAGTTTTGTAGTGTAAAGTAGATTCAATTAGATAACTGCTAGAGAGTCAAAAGATGGGAGTGATTAAGATTATAAATAAATCTAAAACCTTAGTATTAAACTGTAGTTAAATAAGAGATTTATTTTTGGAGAACGGAGGGTCTTAAAAGGTATATATTTATCAAATAAGGTAATATGACTAAATTATACTCCTATAAACAGTATTTTAGGACTAGTATATTGAACCGCCTTACTCTACTCCTGTATTTTTAGTAAATATGCGATGATAAAAGACGAGAACTCCATCGCTCATTTTAGCAATAGTATCTCCAAACTGAGCTTTATTGCTATAGAACGTAGAGTTGTGGATTTCAGTGTAATTGATTTGTTATAATATAATAGCACCACCATATTAAGTGGTACTGTACCTTTACTACCAAGTACGAGTTCTTTACTATAAAGCTAACTTATTTGTTCTTAGTTTGTATGCAAGCTGCACTACTCGCGTTGTTATCTGAACAATATAGGTTTTCTATTAGAATAGTGTTGAATGAGTCTAAATAGATCCCAGCAGATATTTAATTAGTTTTATTGCTTTAAATTGTGGTATTACCAAAGATAATATTTGAGGCTTTATCAATAAAAACTCAACAAATGTACAAGTATTTCCAGAATAATTTAAAGCTCGTCCTCTATCAAATGGATTGAATTCGTTTCCAGAAACCACCTCCCCTATTGTTAAGGATTTACCAGCGATATAAAAAGATTACGGGAGTAACTATTCTTTGACTAAATTAAATATCCATTGCATATACAATACTTCCTAAATCCTGTGAAGAGACTATAATATTCTTCTAAGATTAGCTGTTCATAATGTATAAGAAAGTGAAACCCTGTATTCCTTCTACATTTATCAGATAAACTCTTTACTGAAACTATTTTTTATTACCTTTAAAGGTTACTTTATCAAAGATCAGAACACCTTTATGAACCAGATTGAGTAAATACTAACTATAGTTAATATAGCTAATTATCGTATTTTTAAGGATCACCTTTGAAATTTAATTAGCTATTTCTTTAGATTTGGTCGATTTACTATCTGAAGTCGTTTAATTGTAATCAGTTATAATATGTTAGTCAACTTCAAGAAACTGCTATAAGAGTCATTGAAGACGCAGCTATTTATTACCAGGTAAGTCAACTAGATATTGCTATCCATGCTAGATAAGAAGATTAACCTTCCTTTAATTAACCAGTTCAAGTTGAAAAAAGAATTGACCATTTAAATATTTTTATTAGTTTGAGTTTAATTTAGAGTCAGTAAAGAGAGAATGTCAGCTTCTGATGCTTAATATTTAACTAGGGTTGGCAATGATATAGAAGGTATCTATAAGTACATTGTCATTAGTTGCAAATATTATAGCTTAATATTCATCTGTATTACTAGAAAAAATAGAATTAGAAATACTGAGAGAAATGCCAAAGTCTAGTTAAATAATTGATGGACCTTAGCCAATGCTTGAATGTCAGAGAATATCGTAATTTATATGATAACACTTTTAAAATATTGGAGATATAGTAACGAAGCATTATTCTGATAGCCATTTATATAATTTTGGGAGAATTAGCTTTCCTTTATATATAGTAGTATGCTAGGAGTTGATTATCAAAAGGAGAACACATTTTGGGAATTTTATTACTATTAAGGCTAATTATTATCAAAGTACCAAAGTCTTGAGAGGTAAAGACATGCAATCATATAACTCCTAAGAAAATCTTGTTATCGCCATAGAGAGAAGTTCAGTTACAAGTCTATTTCCACCGCTAGATTCTAGATATCTCTGATTTAAAAAGAAGAAAGCTCGTTTTCTGAGAGATGGTCTAGGAAATATTAACTACCATCTGGCTAGTAGTTTAATGAGACTCCAAAATACTTTGCAAAATTTTAAGTTTCGAAGTAAGAATTACCCTTGGATTTTACCTGAAGTAGAGATATTTACAAGTAGTTTTTAATGCTGATAACTGTGGAGCATAAGTTGGAAATAAAGTTAGCAATCTGAATGAGTAACTTGTTATCTAAGTTAAATTTAGATCAGGAATCATCTTTCCACTTACCTCCTTATTGATTATTTTACTATTATGAAAATCCGAACAGAAGAATGTAATTAATGTTTTGGATTTAATTCGTTTACTACATGAAGCAAGTGTTTTCCTTGAAGGTCGAATTCTTTATATTAACATTTGGAATAATAGAGTCTGAACTAGTTTATAAGGAAATAATGTATCTTGAGCTCTGATCTTTGTATCCACCGAAATTATTAGTAAATGAACAATTCTCGACATTTACAGTCAGATCTAAAGTTTGCTTTGTAAGAACGTACTAATAAATATAATTTCCCCGTTCCATGCCAAGTTACTACCAAAGATACAATCCTTGAAAAATATTCTATTTACATAATATAAATAAATAAAAGCTTGATCACTACAACATTAACCATTTTAGAAGCAGTTTACGATCTTATTTTTATCAAAAGTTACTTAGGAGATAGTAATATCATTAGCAAAATAAGTGAAAAGTAAGCCATTTTAAGATAGTAGAAGGCTCTAATTCTTTTAGGTATTAAGGTTGTAATCTTATGATTTGCGTTATAAATCATGAAAAAAGTTAAGATCAGTTACTGTTCCTTAGTATCATTAAAAGGTTTATACTTTTTTACTTCTTAATATAGTTTGCAGTTAAAAGCACATTTTATTTTTTTATTTTTTTTAAATTAAATTTCATATTTAATTAATATAATTCTATAAAAATAATTCTATAAAAATAATTATATTATAATATTTTTTTATTTTATTATTATTATTATTATTTAACGTATATATACGTGGATTTTGTTTAAAAGGAAAAGTTTTTTTAAAATTAATAATGTAATCTGAAATGTCCTAGACTGTTTAATGTCAATCTTGTAAAGAAGATTTTGACGGTTAGGATAAACTTCCGATGTTGCTACCTTGCAAGCATCACTTATGTTTCGTATGTGCGCATAACCAATACTCAACAAATAAAAGTATTAAATGCGTATATTAATCTTGCTAAAAAGTTCATAAGGTTCATCCAGTAAATTTACAATAAGACACTTAGTTACTCAAGCGTCTTGAACAAAAGAACCTCATGGGAAATATAACGATGTTATAGAATCAATCGTCAAGAGTTCGCCAAGCTTAGACTTAATTGTCCAAGGTCTACAGTCTTTTTATCTAGTAGTTGATAAAGCACGTGAGCGCTTATTTGTTTAAGGAGAATATCAGCTTACAAAGGCAGTTGGTTTAGCAGGATAAGTAAATCTAATAATAGTTGAGGTTTTTCAAAATCTAGAAATAGATGATGGATAAAAAAGGGAGCAGCTAGTAGTAGATCATTTATTAAGAATTTACTTAGAATGAGCAATAAGTTTCCAAATTGATAGCTGATGTATAAAAAACCATCTAGAAGAGCAATCAGGTATCGGTTAAAGTCTTTGAGGAACTAGACTCTTGCAAGTTTAATCTAGCTTAAGTGACATAGGAAAATAGTTACTTGAAGAATGAGATCTAAAAGTTAGATAGTTAAATCTAAAATATGTAATAGCAGTTATCATCTCTGCAAGTTAAGTAAATCGAATAGTAGCAAGTAAAGCCTTAAGTGATATAGCCTCAATAAATTCAATAACCTCAAAATATCCCTACTAAGCTATAGGACATCTAGATAACTATCGTATCGCCAAACAATAGAACGGTATCGTTATCAGTAAAACAAGAGACTACTATCGGTTAGATAAAGCAATAGATCTATTCATAAACTGGTTTATTACCTGACGGTTTGAGTATCGTTAAGAATAAGGTTATCTTGGATGACGGTTAAACAGTAGTGAGTTAAAAATTGTTGAATGGTGAGAGGTTGCAAATGGAATATAGTAAGTTCAAATTTAATTTTCTTAAATAATAATATAGACGGTAAATAGATTTTATAACTTTAATAAAGAGGAAGGTGAGTTTAAGATCTGATTTAATTAAAAGGATGTAAGTCTTAAATAATATCAATTATAGGGGGTAAGCATTAATTATAATATTTAGAAGGTAAGTTAGCATTTAATAATGATTTAGCATGTAAGTTTCATTTCAAATGTTTCGCAATAAGATTGTAAGTATCGGTGTCAATAAATTACGTTTAAAGGGAGTAAGCTTCATTTTACTAAATTACGTTTAAAGGAAGTAAGTTTCATTTTAATAATTAACACTTAAGTTGGTAAGTTTCATTTTAATAATTATTACTTAATATAGGTAAGTTAAAGTTTAAGGTGAAAATGAAGTTGGTAAGTTAAAGTTTAAGGTGAAAATGAAGGGAGTAAGTTAAAGTTTAAGGTGAAAATTAAGATCGTAAGTTAAAGTTTAAGGTGAAAATGAAGCATGTAAGTTAAAGTTTAAGGTGAAAATGAAGTTGGTAAGTTAAAGTTTAATAATTAACACTTAAGATGGTAAGTTTCATTTTAATAATTAACACTTAAGATTGTAAGTTAAAGTTTAAGGTGAAAATTAAGTGAGTAAGTTAAAGTTTAAGGTGAAAATGAAGGGAGTAAGTTTCATTTTAATAATTAACACTTAAGATGGTAAGTTAAAGTTTAAGGTGAAAATGAAGAATGTAAGTTAAAGTTTAAGGTGAAAATGAAGATGGTAAGTTAAAGTTTAAGGTGAAAATGAAGTTGGTAAGTTAAAGTTTAAGGTGAAAATGAAGAATGTAAGTTAAAGTTTAAGGTGAAAATGAAGCATGTAAGTTAAAGTTTAAGGTGAAAATGAAGTTGGTAAGTTAAAGTTTAAGGTGAAAATGAAGATGGTAAGTTAAAGTTTAAGGTGAAAATGAAGATGGTAAGTTAAAGTTTAAGGTGAAAATTAAGATGGTAAGTAAAAGTTTAAGGTGAAAATGAAGAATGTAAGTTAAAGTTTAAGGTTACATTTAGATCGTAATGTTCTATTTTAGTATGTAAGTATTTTTTTTATATGTTATTTTTCAGATCGTAATGTGTTTAATATTGATTTAGGTGGTAAGTGTAATTTTATTGTTAATATAGAATGTAAGTTAAATTTTAGCATTATAAGGGGGTAATGAGGTTTTTAAGGAAATATTTAGGATGTAAGGGAATAATCCGATGTTATGTAGTGATGAAATGAGAGTGAAGGACATTACGAACATATTTAAAACTTTACTTAATTAAGAATTAAAAAATATTAATATTTATAATTATTATTTTCTAATATACTATAGAGTAGGTATTAATAAGTTTACGTTATAAGTATATTCTATTAAATGAGAATAATTTATATAAGTTTACAATTATTAGATAGTTTCTAAGTATTTGGATATTATGTTATTATATATTAGTTTAAAATCCAGAAGTAGGTTTAACCTTAATGAGAGTTTGTTAAAGATTAATTTAGAGAGTTAAAGTAATAAATAAATATTGTAAAATGGCTGTGATGTGGGTGAGTATAGGTGGATAAAGTTCCTATTATTATTAAAAGTGTATATTTTAGTTTTTAAAAATTTATTTCTTAGGTTTTAGTTTGTAAGTATGCAATATTTAAAATAATTTTAGTTTGAATAATTTTAGTTTGAAGTATTTTGATTTTTTAATAATGTGGATATTAAAGTAAAATTAATATTAAAAGAGTTTTCATAGTTTCGCAGAATTTAATTTTAAAAGAGTGTTAGGGAGTATTATGCATATAAAAATTTATTTTTTATTTTTTTGTAAGTTACTTAATATTTTTTTTTTAATTTTGAATTTTATGGGTAGACAATTTTTTTAATTTTTTTTAAGAATTAAATTTAAAAATTCTTTTATGAATTAAGCTTAAAATTTTTTTTTATGATTTAAAGCTGAATATTTTTTAAGTTATTTAAGAATTTTTTTTTAGATTTTGTTTTATTAGAAAGTTTTGTTTAATCAAAGTATCACGTTAAAAAAGTAAAAAGGAAATTTTTTAAAGTGTCTGAGTATTTTTTTTTAGTATTATGTTATTTTTTTTTATTGTATTTGTTTATTTTAATATTTTTATTATTTGAATTAGTATTTTAAGTATCCAAAATTTCTAAAAATTTTATATTTGTTTTTTTGCTCAGCGTTTTGCACTATAAGAGATTTTTTGTGACGGACCAACCTTGCGTGAATTGGGATAATTTTTTGAATGGTACTAAGGGAAATTAAAAAAAATTAAAGTGTATGATTGGTGATAAATTTAGAATAAGGACTGAAAATTGAAAAATGTATTTTAATTTAAAAAGTTTTTTTCAAAAGTAAAAACGGAATAAAAGTTATTTTAGAGATTTTTTTTTAGAAAAAGTTTTAAAATTAAAAATTTTAAATTTTTTGTTCGAAAGAGAATTTAGAAATGGATTTTTTAATAAGCGGTTAAAATTTCCGTAATTTTTTTGTTTTTGATTTCAATTTTTTTGATTTTTTTAACACGAACATTTTTTTTTCGGATTTTTAAAATTAAAAAATTTTTATTTTTTTGTCATAAATTCAAAAAGGATATAAGTTAAAAAAAGCAAAAATTTTATTTTTGTTTTTTTGCTCAGCGTTTTACACTGCAAGAGATTTTCGGGACGGAACAAACTTGCGTGAATCGGGATAAAATTTTTGGAATGGGAATAAGGGTAATGTAAAAAGGTATTTTTATTGATATTTTTTAATAAGAACTGAATAATGTGTAAAATATTTTTTTTATTTAAATAGTTTTTCAAAGGAAAAACGGAATAAAGTAATTTTAGCACAAAAGTTGTAGAAAAAAGTTTTTATAAGCAGCTCAAAATTTAAAAAAGGTCCAATTTTTTTAATTTAATTTTTTTTGGATTCAGTCTATTTTTTTTCAATACAAAGCTATTTTTTTTCGGATTTATATAAAAAGCAAAGCTTAATTTTTTGGACATAAAAGCAAAAATTTTATTTTTGTTTTTTTGCTCAGCTTTTTACACTGCAAGAGATTTTCGGGAAGGAATAAATCTTTTTCAAAAATTTTTATGTTTGCAAATATTTTTATCTAAGAAAATCATTTAAAATTTAATTTTTTTTTAGAAAAGATGAAAAATAAAGATTTTTTTTTATCTTTTTAAATTTCTTACTTGTTTTTTTTTACAAACAACTTAAAAGATAAAAAATATATTTAGAAGGTTGATAAATATTAAAAAAAATTCAATTTTTAGCATAATCATCTTAAAAATATCTAGAATGGTTTTCAATGAGTTTTAAATTTACATAAAATATATTTTGCTTACCTAATTTTAAAAAGAATTCGAATGAGAAATAATAATATTCTTAGATTTTTTATTTATTTTTTTAAATAAATTAAGATTTAGTTTAAAAAAAATACGTACTCTGTTTTTTAAAATAAAAATAAAAATTTATAAATTTTAAAAGATTTAATACTTAAGTAAATAGAAAAAACTGTATCTGAAAAATAAGTTAAAAACTAAAGCATAAAAAATCTGAATCTATCTAAAATAAAAATATTGCTCTTACTTAATTTAAATTGAAAATATTCAGAACTAAATACAAAAAGAACTTTATATCGAAAATAAAAAATAAAACAAAATTAGAATCTTAGTTGAAGTAAAAATAAAGACATTAGTTGTTATATATATAGCTATTTAAAAATAAGATTTTGTTAATCTTTAAAAACGCTTACAACATTTTAGATATAGTTACCTTAAAAAATAGTTTTTTAAATTCGTCATAAAAAAATTAACATTTAACTATAAATCACTAAGTTAAAGGTAAAAAATCTAAACGCCCTGAATTTAATTGAAATTTTCATTAAAATATAATGTATCTTAATTAAATCTATTATATCTAATATATTATAAAACATCGTTAAGATTTAAATTTACTTAATTCTCAAAAAAAATAAATTACTTAATAAAATGTTCTAAATTTCTTATAATGGACTTAGATGAGAGTAACATATTAAAAATCCTAAATGTAATAGAAACTATTGATTTAATCATAGTTTAAGCATAAAACTATTTTAATTTAATTTTTCATAAAAAATAATATATCTATTTTTGATAAAGGTAGATTAATAGAAGAAAATTAGTTCACAGTTAAATTCTCTAAGGTAAATATTTAATAATCTTTTTATCTTTTAATCAAGATTCTTATGTACTAAATTTTTACAATTTAAATATTTGACTGAAATATAAATTCCAATTTATTTATAAAAGTCTTACTCTACTACTGTAATGTTTTAAAACTTAATAGAGACATATAATTAAAAAAATTATCAAATAAAATCTTTAAATTCATTATAAAACTTTAAACTATAATTAAAAAAGAGGCAATCAATGAATATTCATAGGAAATTTTATTAACATTTAATTAATCAGAAGTACATTTTTTATAATAATCATTTATGTATTCTTTTTATCGAATAGTATTACAGAAATAGTAATAATGAAAACATAACCTCAAAAAGTATTTTCTCATATTAATTTTATAAATTTATTTAAAATAGCTATAAATAAATATTATTTAATCATAAATAAAACATTTAATTAATACTATCTAAAATATTATTAAACTCTATTTAAATAAATTTAATAATAGTAATAATAAATAATATAAAAGCGGTCTCTAAATAAATAGAAATTAAAAATAATTTTCGAACCAAATTCATCAAAACGTAATGAAATTATAAAAAAAGAGTATTTAACAAAATTTTGATAAATTATTAAAAAATAAATTATATCTTGATCAGAATTTATAGAATTAATTTTAAGTAAAACTAAGATCAATTTTTATTTAAATCTATAACTTAAAATCTTAATCTAATTTAAAACTTCGTTTTAATAAATAAACTAATTTAATAAAAAAAGCTACAAATCTTTATTGCAAATAATAAGAATTAAGTTATCCTAATTATTTAATAAACTGATGATCGAAAATAATTTTCGTAATCTTAGATAAGATAAAATAAATTTAAAAAAAAAATTAGTATCTAAAATTAGTTGAAGAAGATAAAAAAAAGTAAACGAAAAAAAAAATTAGCAAAAAAAATCACATAAATTTAATAAAATTTTCCTTTGCTTATTATTTTTTTTTTATTGTAATAAAATACTGCTATTTTTTCTAAATAAATTATTTTTGACATGCTTGTATCTTTTAAATTTTATAAATATTATTAAAAAATTTTAATTTTTTTTAATTTTTTTCTACATAGGTAAATTTTAGACGTTCTGACCTCTTTCATTTTTTAGATATTTGTAAAAATGTTTACAGATTAAAATAAAAATTTTTGTTCTGCTTTCTATTTATACAGTTTATCTAAAGATCAATTTAAAATTAAAAAAATTATTACATCATAATTTTTCTTCTGAAATTAGTCTATAAATTATCAAACTTCTTAAATAATAAAGAAGATATCGACATCACGTATATATTTTTAAATAATATCGAAAAGGAGCAATAAGAATTATTTGTATATTATTCGTTACTGAAAAGGAAAACAAAGTAGGTTAAGAGTTAAAAAACTGTAAAAGCATACAAAATTATAAAACGTATATTTTTTTTTTATTGTAAAAAATTTAATAAAAAAATGTTCAAATTCTTGAGAAAGTAAGAATAGTTTGCTTTTAAGTTTATTTTTAAGTTCATTTTTAAGTTTTAGTCCTAAAGATAGCAGAATACTATTTTATGGACATTTATTTATAAAATATTTTGTTTGAGCCTTATTAGCTCATATTATTTATTCAAACTAGCAAATTCTTCTTGCGAAGAAAGCAATAAAATAAATGTTTTCAAAGATATTCAAATTATCAGTAATATTAAATGTATTTAAGAAATTAGATTTGAAGTAAATGCGGTAATTTTTTTTTCTCCTGGGCCACAACACTCAGTTTTTAAAGCACGCTAAAAATGATATAAATGTTTTAAGAATGAAACATTTATTAAAATGTATATCTGTTAAACTTAAAATGAAGTTATAAAATTAATTATTTAATAATTCTCTTAGTAAATCTAAACTTAGTTTAATTAGATAAATAGTAAAAGTTATACTTTGATTTGAGTACGGAGCATAAAATAATTTCTCAGGTTTTCTCATAAAAGAAACTCTTTTTAGTTAAACAAAATAACTAACCAATCAATAGAAATTTAAAAAAATTAAATTTTTTTATTGAAGCTTTAAATTATTTTAAAAATTAAATGTATTTATAATAAATATCTTAGTTATATATCATTTAAGATTCTTATTTACACTTTATTTAAACTTAAAATGAGAAAAAGCATTTTTATCTTTGATAGTAACAAAAATTCTAATAGGTAATTCTTAATCTCTTTTTCATCTTGAGAAATTAATAATTACAAATTTAGAAAAAAACTATTTTAAAAAATAAATGTTTCCTAATTTTTATTTGATATAAATGCAAAATTATTTTTA
This sequence comes from Loxodes magnus, assembly GCA_946699065.1. Taxonomy (NCBI): domain Eukaryota; phylum Ciliophora; class Karyorelictea; order Loxodida; family Loxodidae; genus Loxodes; species Loxodes magnus. Next base: position 356,527 of record CAMPDV010000156.1, on the reverse strand, counting down.
TAAAATTTCTTGTATTTTGATAAATTATTTCTTCGAACTTTTAAATTAAAAAATACAGTAAATAAAATTAATGAATTACTTTTATTTAAATCCAATTAAAGGAGATTTTAAATAACTTAAATTCAAATAATAAAAATTTTATTTTTTTAAACAAATAAATACATTATTTTCACAATATTTTTATGTAATAAAAAACATATTAATATTTATAAATAATAAGAAAAGTATTTTTTAAACAAACAATTACAAATGTTTAACAAAATCTTAAATATGGAATAACAAAAAAGTTTATCTTAGTTTAATTATTTATAAATCTTTTTCCAATTTTTATAAAATTTGAAAAACATATTTAAAATGTGAAATTTTTTAAATTTAAAGAAAAATAATCATCATTTTAATTTTTATTAAATTATTTTTAATGATTAAAGAAATCTTATTAAGCAATAATTACATAAATTATCATTTATCACTAAGATAGAAAAATACTATTCAAAAAAGCATTTAAAAAGATTAAAAAAACATAAAAATTTATAGATAAAAATGTAAGAAAATATTGAAGGATGAATATTTTAACCTGAATATTCTTTAGTTATTTTTATAAAATTTATAAGCAAAAGATATTTCATAAAATAATTATGAAGCTAGCGTAAATGTCTTGTTTAAATGCCAATAATTATATATTTATGTCTCAATATATAAAATATTTAATCTCTTTTAGTTTAATATTTTGATTTGTTATTTGAACTTCTAAATAGAATATAAGAATTTTAGATTATTAATTTTTAAAAATTAAAATAATTAATTTTAATACTTAATATTTATTTATAATTTTTAAGTTAAAATGTAATTTTCTAATATTATTGTTGATATATATTCAAATATTAAAAATGATTAAAAAATGATATTTAATCTTTTAGCATTTATAATATTAAAAGATATTTTTAGTTAAATTTTGTTTTTAAATAAAGAAATAAAGTAAGTTAATTTTAGTTAAATATTTGTTTATGTTTAATTATCTTTTATTAGTAAATTAATAATAATGCTTATTTAAATTTCTTTAACTGGCAATGATAAAATAATTATTTTTACATAATTATAATAAGTATAATTAAATTTTTATATATAAATTAATAATTTATACTTAACTTTAAAATATAATGCAAGTTAGTTATGATTATTATTATAATTACTTATATGATTTAGAACTAAAAATTTTATTTCCATTAATTTTATAATTATTTCTAATTCTTTATTAATTTTATTTATACAGTTATCTCTAAAGCCATGTTTAACTATATTTATTTTTAATTCACTAAATTATTGTTTTAATTATTGTAGTCATTAATTATCAAATGTGAACCTTTATAGTTTTATAATCTTGTAATTAAATGCTTATTGTTAACCAATTCTTAAAAATTCATATCTAAATTATGAAATGCTTCCTTTTTATTAATTTTTAATTGATACAAAGATAATTATTTCTAGCTAAACATATAATTATTATATAATTTTAGATTTTGATATAGTATTTTTAATATTAATATCTTACTATTATAAATGATTATTTTAACTATATTTTGCTATCATTTAGAATTTTATAATATTAAAGTCATAAAGCTAATGTTTCGTTTGCTTTACTTAGAACTAAAATTCCTTTAAGGTATTTCTTCTTTTATATTCTTCATGTTTTACTAATTAAAGTTAAATAAAGAGTTATTTAAATGAATTCGTTAGCAATTTAAATAGTTTTTAAAACTTAAATTTTAATATTTATTTATAAAAATAAAGGGTATAAATTAAAGCTATTTAGTAATAATATTTCACTTTAATAAAAGAGTTATTGTAAGAAACTGTTTATTTATATTTATATTTAAAATAAAAATAAAAATAAAATTATGACATCTATAACTGCAAGAATTGCTTCCTTCAATGAGACTCTAATAAATGTTTTTAATGTTTTTTAATAATAATCTTGATTTCATCAATTTTTAATTATTCTTGTTTCAGTCTCTCTTTTATGTCTTCCTTTTTTACTTTTTCCATTTCATATAAATCTAAATTTTTTGACAAGTGAAAACGATTTTTAAGGGTAAAAGGAGGTTTATAAGTTTTTGTAGGAGTTGTATGTGAAATTTCCGATCGGAAAAGTCAGAAATGGGAGGAGTAGGCAATGACAAGTGAAAACAATTTTTAGTTTAAAATATTTCATCAAGATTAAGGTTTTTTTATTGAAGTATGCTTCTTTTTTTCACGCTTTTTAATTTTTTAATTTTAGATTTTTTTCAATTACATATTCAGATTTTTTTAATCTTTTTTTTTCTTATAATACTGTCTCATATCTCTTGCAGCTTACTTTCAACATATTTTTTTAGCCCTTTATTTTTTTTATTGGCTTTGTTTTCTGATTAGTTTTTTCATAAATTTTTCCGATTTTAAAACTTTTAAGACATATAGCTTTTCTTGATTTTAAATTTTTTTCTCTTTGTATTTTTAAGCGCTAATGAGTAAGTACTTCTTTTCTTCAAAGTAATTTATTTATTTATTTGAGTACTAACTTTTTTTTTAATTTTAAATCGATTTCCCTCTTCCTTCGTGACTACTGAAATAACTTTTATTTAAATACATTTTAGGGTTTTACTTCTATTTCTTCTTCGTTTTTTTTAATCTTTCTCTGTTCATTTAAGTGTTTATCTTTTTTTATTAAATCTTTTATCGCAGATACTTTTTCTCTCTATTTTCTCAGTTGCCTTTTTTTCCTCCTTATTCTTATGTTATTTTTCTTTTTCTTTTGTACTTATTTGATCATAGAATTTTTTGCAGTTCTTCACTCAGATTTCTTTCGAATCGCGAAAGTATCATGTCTTCACTTTTTTTTTTGTTTTTCTTCTTTTTCTTTTACTTCTCTTTTTTTTACAGAATGTTACTTTCTGTGCTTGTCTAGCTTCTTTTTAGTTTTTCCAGTCTATTTTTTTGATCTTTTTGTTTTTTAGCTAGTTTTTTTTTCGGAATTTTTTATTATGTTTTTTAATTTTTTTTCATGATGGTCTTAGTTCTCTTTCTCAAGTCATAAGATCGATTCTATTCTTCCGCTAGGCTGAGTTTTACCATTTGCTTCTCATTATCCTTTCTCAGTTTCCTAACCTCTGCTTGGTGGTTTATCACTATTTAATCAGCCACTCCAAGCTCATCTGGCTAGAATTTTTAATTTTGGACACACATATACCCGATAGATCCAAAGACGTAAATTAGTAATCCATCCAATTCAATATCGTTATATTATTAGTTGCAGCTATTTATAAAGAAACATTAGTACTGGACATTCTCACTATCTCCAATAGATTTTATTACACACTTGAATTATTATTTGCAGAATTTGAATTATAAATCTCTCTCACAAACTATAGTATCTCCAGATTGTCCACTATCAAAAATTTATTTATATTGTGAACCTCTATTGCTTATGCCTTAGCGGATGGAACTAAATCTATAATATTCTTTGCCACATAGTAATCTCTTAAATACGCATGAATAAACTCAAACCTCTTTTTATTATTCTATTCCTTTGTCTATATCAAACACCCTATATGGTTTTAATCGTCCGTAAACTACTCTATCCATTTTTGATTCACTTCATCAAAGCTTGATATCTCCACCGAACCCTGTAACATCTTCCATGCCGCATTCTTTTAGATACTTTCAAACAACTTTATTTACTAGTTGAGCACCTTACTTTTTAAACCCTGATTTTACAATTTTTCTTAGGTTCTTTTGTTTCACTAAACTATGAAAATCTCATATATTCTAGACTTTTAAAAAACTTAACTACTTTTTAAATAATCTAATATCTCTTCCTCACTCAAACAAATATATAGCAGAAAGGGATTACTGATAATTTCTTTCAGACCAGGTATTCTCTATATTAATGCCATCATCTCTTATATTTAAGATGCTTCCACTTGACTTGAAACTTGACTTGCACTTTATTATTACTGGTTCTTCTTAACTAGGACTTTTTCTATATATTTTTCTATCTAAACAATATCGAATGGCTTTATATACAGTTCCTATAACTCTTATAATTAGACTCTTTCGCTACTGTATGGTGAAAAATAATGTTGGCAATTTTTTCTTTTAATGCATAATTTACTCTACATGTTATTATATATTTTGCCTGAGGATACTTTTGCTTTAATTTATTACTACTGATAATACCCTTGCATTCTCCCAACTCATCATACGCGTCAAATAAGAACAGAATCTTTCTAAATTTCAATGTCTCATTTCTTTCTATTTAATAATTATCTAAAGAAGATTCTATTAATTTGTCTTCGAATGCTTTTATAGTTGGGAAATACACATATATGGATAAGTATTCATGTTTCTAGTCTAGATATTTTAAGGCTAAAATCTTCAGGAACAAAGACTTTCCAGAACCGGAATCTCCCAGAAGTAATAATCCTGTCTTAGTATCGTTTTCTAAAAATTTCAAAATTTCAAGGTCAAGATCATCCTCAGCTTATGAATTAGGATTAGGAGCGCAAAGTAAGCTTACGTAATATTCTTGCTTCAAAGAAAAATCTTCTTTTAAAGTCCTTATCATATTTTAATATATACTACTGCTAATGCCCTTAAGTGCCAACCAATTCTCTTCTATTGTTTAGTAAATAAAACAAAATGCTCTGGATCCATTAATAATTCTAGAATTATCTAACGCTCTTTTACATTCTTCTTAAGTTCTCTTTTTTAACTTAAATATTCTTTCCTTATAAGTGCAAGCTATTTGGTTCTTTTCTAAAGTCAATTCCAAAAATGTCTTCATTGCATAGTACCTTATCTACCAATCCTTGTCGTCACATAGTTTTTCTAAAAGTTTACATGAGTCTTCTGCCAATTCTGCACTAGCTTACGGGTTTATTATCATGTGTTTTAGAAGATAGCATGCTCTAAATCTTAAGTCTATTTTTTCTTTCAAAACAATATCTCAAAATTGATAAAATTTTTATTTTGAGTATTGTCTCACTAAATCACATGCAAGAGCATCTAAGACTCGTAATCTAATAATCTTTTTATAGTTGAGCTTCTAATTTGCCTAACCTTTTCCTCATAAGAAAAACTCCTTTATAATAGAGATCGCTTCTAACCCCATAACTCCAACTCCAAACGTCAAGACAATTATTCATTAAGCAACTTTTAAAATCTTACATAGAATTCCAAAATATTCGGTTTCTTTGCTATCTGGAATATTCTCCAGAATCATCAAACTAAATTTTAAGTAAAAATCTAGTTCTGCAACTCCAATCCTATTTTTATTTTTATTTACTAACTTTAAGCTATCATTTATTTTTAAAATGAGCTCTTCTTTTGTTTTTTCATTTATAAAGGAGTTTTACTCGTTCTTCTAAAGCAACATAGCCAATAACTCAGGAAGATTTCGTACAAGCTACTCTTTCAAAAGCAAAGACTATCCTTCAGCATACTTATGGGAAATAATTTCAATGAATTGATTTATAAGAACTAATGGATCATTGATATTGCCAAACTTATTCTTTTGAATTGTTTGAATTCCTTGTAGAACTTTATCCATCTTTTATTCATTCAAACCTTCTTTTAAGAGCTATAATCCTTCTTGATAAATCTTTTGTTCCTTATTACCAAAAACTTGTTCATCTTATGAATCTAGGAAAGTTTAACTCTCTTTATGATTCTTGTATTCATATTCATTCATTTAATTATTTGTAGTTTAGCGTTCATCCCTTTCTAGTTTCTTTTGATTGTTATTAATAGTTTTCATAAAGAAAGGAGAACCAAATCGGATTAAAAGAACATGTGACTTTAAGAATTCATTTGTCTAGCTTTATTACCGAAAGCCTTGATAGTTTCTCAGAACTTAACTGAAAAGATAGCAATTCGAATTGCAAATTCCAGTAAACATTTTATTATCTTAAAGACTAAATTCTCTTAAATACCTTAAATTATATAAAACATTAAATAAAATCAATTAATATTAGCTTTATCATCTATAACTGTAAAAGCTAATTGTCTAAATAATTAATAATTAAATCATTTTATACTCTAACTCTATAAACCTAAAACTAATTAAAGTCAGCTAGTTTTAAATTAAGTCTATTAAATAGATTTAATTCTTAAATATAGTAAAAAGAAAAAGAATCTAATGAATCACAATTAAAAAGCTAATAAGTAGATAAATAGCAAAGTATCAAATTGAAAAACAGCTAATTTATACATGTTAAGCATTAAATTTATTAATTTTAATAGGCTTTGCTGATATCATCTTACTTGGTATCCAAGTAACTTATAAAATAGCCAGATATTTGCTTATTTTTAACATAGCTTAAAATAAATCTAATAATTAAGTCTAAAATCTTTTATTTTCTATTTTACTGAGAGTATTTAAGTTTCTAACTGAAAAATATAATTAAGATACTAATTGTAATACTAATTGAAGAGATTCTACATAATTAAAAATAAATTATTAGTTTCAAAATAAATTCTTTCCTAAAAAAGAAAATCTGAAGAAGACAGTCTTTTATTAAGCTCAAAAAATAGATTTAAAGTAAAAAAGCTTTTTATTAGTTAAATAAGGAAAATGATTACTATTTAATATATTATTTTAACTAAAATATCTTAATAATAAAAATAAAATAAATAAGGAAAAGAAGGTTATTATTGTAATAAAATAAGGTTTAAAGGTTTTAATAATAGTAGAATCATATATCTAATATAATAAAATATAATAATTTCTATAATTAAGGTAATAATAATTAAGATTATATATATTATATTTAATAAAAAGTAAAGCATAAGATAAAAGAAAAACTTATTTTAACTAGTTAACTTTATTTAAATTATATTAGATGTATTATCTAATTTCTACTATTCAGATACTCACTAAATTTAGCAATTATAATAAAATGTCTTAATGAACTAAAGAAAAATTAAGTTTCTAATTATTTTAATAAATCTATTTGAAACTAAAATTAAGACAAGCTCTAATAACTATAAAGAAGCTAGCTTATATAATAAGAATAAAATAAATCTAAACATTTATTAATCAAAAATGTTATAATTTATCTTAATTAATTATAAGCCTTTAGCTTTACTTAGTTACATGTCTTTAGGATTTTAAGACTAAGAATTATCTTTATTTATAAGGTATTTTAGTAGATAAAATTAAGGCTAATTTTTAATAATGCTAGATGTTGCTGTTAGAAAATAAAATTGAAGCTAGTTAAAATTATTAAAGATAAGCTAGCATGACTAATATGATTAAAACTAGATGATAATCTTAAATCATAAAATCTAATAAAATGAGGAATTCATTAAATAGAACAAAATAAATTATACCTAGAAAATTCAAGCAAAGTTATAAATATTTAAGTTAAAGCTGAAATTCCAGAATGCAATTCTGAAGAAGATTCCTTCAAGGGCTGAGAAGTTATATGAAGAAACTAATTAATAATTAAATTTTAGGAAAGATAAATAGCATAGAATTAAAAGATTACATGAGAGGGACAACAATAACGAAAATAATAATTTAGAGATATTAAGTTGCTACAAAATTAAAAGAATGCATAAATCTATTTAAAAAGTTATTCTGTGTAATTTTTCTGCTAGATATCGGTGCTAAAAGAAGAAAGAAATTTAAAACATGCTTAATATTAAGCATGACTATGATCAGAAAACTAGATAAAAAGGCTGAAAAATCTCAAAATCAAATGATACAAGTTTAAAATGAGTAGAATTAACATTCATTATATTGCTGTAGAAATTCGCAGGAAATATATTAGCGCAGGAATTAGCTCTATTTGCGTCTCCCAAAGAAGTTATGATAATTTCGGATGCGGTTCTTTGGTTTATTTAAGCTTTTAACGTTTTTTCAAACCTAAATTTTAATTTTATTTTTGCCTTTATTTATTCAAAAAAGCTGATTACGCATTTCTTTATTTCTTAGTGTTTCCCATTCTAATTTATGGATTTTCATAGCTCTTCTATTTCTTAAAATTATAAGTTTGCTTAAAAAACTCCAACAGCTGAGAAATATAATATCTTAGAATAGCTCTTAAGATATTAATATTTGTAGGTCAATGAAGACTAACTTATATAAATAGGTTATTATCTTCTATTATCTTCCAGTACCTATAGGTATTTATTTACTTACTTAAAATTTTGAAAATTCAGTTTTCTCTGATTTATTATAAACTTTAATCTCTTTATTAAAACTTTCCTAAATTGATGGATTCTTAAATCTTACTACCTTAGTAATTAAGATTCTTATAGGTTTATGCTTCTAATTTTTCTAAATTTATAAATACTTACTCTTTTATTTGAAGAATCGTGCTATATAGATTGTCTTTTGTCTTGTTTTCACTTTTTATATTGTTCCATCTTTCATGAATTTGATTCTTCATTTTAGCTCTAATAGGATATTTCTATAGGAATGTTTAGTTTTATATGTAAATATTCAGGCCACATTTTTTTGGAAAAAATGGATAAAAGGATAAATTAAGTTTATAGTTTTAGAAAAGAGCTCCAGGGTTCACTTGTTTTTGTTCCTGCTCTTTCCTGAACTAAAGGACTGCGTAGGAGTACATTAGTCCGCCATCCTTGTCTCTCCCTCATCCACTAATTATCGTTATAGTTTATTCTTCCATTTTTATAAAACTCGTTGTTTCTTGAGTTGTAGAATTTCTTTCTGTATACTTATCCTGTTCTTGTTGGTCATATTCTGAAAAGTTAGTCTAATATTTATTAATTGTTAATTTTTTCAATTTCTTGTTTCTTCCAGCATTTCTTCCAGCAATGATTTTTCTAGCATAAATAGCACCGAATCTTTTTGCTATAATAATTGATCTTATTTATTTCTTATTATTAGAATTCCGATTCGATTTCCATTGGGATATTTGATTATTAATCTTATTAATCTTATAATTTTTAAATTATTACTTGTTATTATTCTTGTTTTTCTTAAAGTTGCTTTATTTGATAATCAATTTAAGAAAAATGAAATTGGAACATTTGAGGAACTTCGTTAAATTATTTATCAATTTATTCCAATTTAATTACTATTTACGATTAGATTTTATCTAATGATTCATCTATGGATGGGAACTATAGGTTTAATTATTCCATTAATTTTTCTAGTAAATTTTCTAAATTTTCTATTTTTTATCTTTGCTTTTTCAAGTAATATTGGATATTTGATATCCTTTGCTGAACTGATTATGCAAAGGATTCCTTAGATTATTAATCTTTATCTTATTAAGGCTATTCTTCAATTAAATTAGGTTATTCTTATTTTTTCAAGTATTCGTTAATAGAGGTCTATTATTTCTTAGGTGCCATTTTATTTATAATAATAATTAAGTAATATAAATAAAGATAATAACATCATACTTCCGTTAGAAATCTCTGCATAAAAATATTTAGAAAACTAAAAAGATAAATATGGCTCTATCACTTAGATTTAAATGTTAATATCTTTGTCTACTCTCTAAAAAGATATATATATTAAATAAATTTAATTCTTTAATATTTTATAAGAATCATCAAATATTAATTTTACATTAATCATTAAAATAACTGTTTGCCTTCCGGCTTAATATTAAATACTAATTCAAATATTAAAATTAACTTAGATTTAAAACAAATATTTAATCATTTAAGTTACGTTAAATAAAAAAATTGTATTTAAAATAAATAATTATTTTGGAACTTTCTAAATATAACTATTTCATTAAAAATAAAATATAAATTTTATAAATATCTTTTTAATTAATTAGCTAGACATTAAATATTTAATTTTTTTATTTTGATTATAATTGAATTATTGTAGAAAAGTTTATGGCTTTTTAAAAAAATAATAATAATAATAATTTATTAAAATGACTTCACCTTTATTTGGTTTTTCACGTATTAATTTGTTATTTTATTGCTTAAAATTAAGTTTCCACTTAAAATTTGCTAGGATCTTGACTGCTATGTTTCTTTATAATTTTAAGATTATTTTCCTTGATTTTTTCCGATGGTCGAATCTCAATTATTTTTGATTGGAATTATTTACTTCCACTTAGATATAAGGAGTTTCTTTGCTTAATTGGAGTATTTTTCTCCTATAGATTAAACCTTCATTTGTGCAGTATAGTCTAAATATATCTTATCATTTATTTTATATTATTCTGTTTAATTTGTTATTAAAGTTGAAAGCAATTTCTTACTTTATGTTCTGAACGTTTGCAATACCAGCATATCAATATTTTCCAATAGGGATATCTTTAATTACAGTTTGCTATTCTATTTCTATTGGGTCGTTTTGTATTAAGATAGTTCTGATTTACTTATTTTCGAATTTTAAATTTATCTTATTATTTATTCTGTCTGTAAAATTTTACCTTAAATTTGTTGTAAGCGCAGGCTTAGAACTAATTCAATCACAATTTTTACATTTTTCATAGATTTAATAATTCATTATTTCTTTAATAAAGATCTTTAATAGCTTTTGTTAATCTTAATTCTCTATCTAAAGAAGGTAGATATCACCGACTACATCCTTCTAAGTTTTATTAGGTTTTTTGTTATTTCTTAGGTACCCTTTTATAATAAAGCCTTTATTTTTTAAGTATTACTTTTATCAATAATTTTTAGAGATTATATCTCATTATTATATAATTAGTAAACTTATACTTTATGTTTAATTAAAAATTTTAATTATTCATATGTTATTTTTATTGTTTCAAAGAAATTTTATTTTGATCAATTAAAAATAGAAATTGTCTGAATAAATATTTATTAATAGTAAAATTTACTTTTTTTATCATGTACTTTGCTTTTTTATAGTAAGAAATATATATTATAAAAAACTAAAAATTAGATTTTTACACTTTATTTTCTATTTTTAAGTAATCTTTAACTTTAATAAAAAGTTTAATTTAAAAAGATATTTTTCAATTATGTTTAATCTATTCTATCAGATATTTTTTAATTTTCTTTGCTTTTTATAGCATTCTTCCTCTTATTAAATTTATTATTCCTTTTATATATTTTATTTTAAATTAAATATTTATGATAAATAATAAATAAACTAGATTATAGAGCGCGTAATACTCTCGATGATGCGCAACTCTTTAAATTAATTTTATTTAAAATTAATAAAATTTCTCCTTAAAGTTTTCTCATATACTTCACTCCTTTGAAAATTCTGTCTTCTAATAGGGTATTGTCTGAGTGATGCCCCAAGAGACCTAATCGTTTAGCATCTTTAAACTATCGTTACTCAATGACCCTAGTTATTTCCTCTTGGCTCCTACCAAGATTCTTACTCAGTTTATCGCTACTGAAGTACTTCCTAATACTATTAGTTAAGCTAATCTGAGTTGGAGGATTTTTCCTCCCTATTTAAAATATATATATAATATTTAGATAATTATAGTTAAATATTTTTTATTTAATAAATATTATAGAATATTCAAGTTTCGTTCACTCAAGGAGAAAACCTGACATCCTAATAAAGCATTAAAATTAATTTTGGTAGAAGGTTCTAAATATAAGCAATAACATAAAAGAGCCAGCTTTTAAGATCTTTATGCTTCTAATTTCTAAATTCAGTCTAAATCTACTGAAAGACCAAAAACTTGAGAAATTTATTTCTATCTGGAACAAGAAATTCAAGAAGTCAAGATGATAGATTGAATATATCTTTAGGGCAAATTAATTGAATAACTATAGATATAGAAAAATAATAAAAAAAAAGGAAATTATAAAGATGAATATTTTAATGCCTAATTATAAATTATTTAAAGACTTTTTTAATATTAGTTAATAACTTTTTTTTCGCAGAATATGAGAATGAGTTTGAACAACTAAAAATAACAAATTTAATTTATTTCTATTATTATTATAACAGCATCAATAAATAAATAGCTAGTAAAAGCAACATTATAGAATTAAATAATCTAATTAAAAAAATTTGAAAAGAGTATGATAAAGAAATATTTAAGTTAATATAAAAAAGTGTATATAAGAAATATTTTGGTAAATAATATTATTTTAAGAAATAATATAAATGTATGTTAGTATAAATTAAATTAATATGCATTATGTTAACAAAATACAATATATTCTAATTTTTTCCATCTTTTTTTCATTTATATGATAATGAAAAGTCTTTCAAATTAAGTTAAAAAAGGAATTTTTAACATATTTTGATAATTTATTTAAATATTTATTTTTCTTAAACAAATTAATTAGATATTTACTAAATGGAATTAATACCAATATCTTAGTGTGAAAGAAATTAAATATATAAAAGTACATAAAAGTAGACAATAGTTATAAATGATTATACATAAATTATCCTTAAAAACGGAAAGTAAGTTAAAATTTGATTTAATAAATTAACTATTTATTATTAATTTCTAATAAATTTTTGTCAAAAAATAATTTAACCTAATCCCTCTTTTACTAGAATCATTAATTTTTTGGTAGTCTAATTTTATTATTGTTTATGAAATTTCTCTTACTACCTGAGAAATTGTTTAAATTTTCTTCTTATTCTTTTTCTTTATTTCAGTTTTCTTTTTGCTCCTTTTAGGATTTTATATTATTTAAATTATTTTATATTTTACTTATAAATTTTTTAATTTATGTTTTTTTTGCGTTATTTATTTATGCATTTCCATAACTTAATATAATTTTCTCCTATAAATTTACATTCTCTCGAACAATTTACTAAACTAAGTTTGGTTCAGAATATTTTTATAATTTACTTTAATTAAAATATTAGTACTATTTTAAAAGGTTTCTTTTTTTCTCGTATAATATTCATTTTAATATATTTCTCTGTTTATAGTTTTAACAGATTTTTACTCCTTATCAATACTCTTAGAGTTTCTTTTATTAATTATTTGAGATTCCGTATATGGGTTAATTGATTAATTCTCTCTTCTATTTATTTTATTTGAATAAAACTCTTTATTTTCAGAATTGCTTCTAATTTTCTTTTTTAATTAGTTATTTTCATGTTGAAAATTCATCACAATTTATAATAAATTCCTTATTTTTAATTTGATTCTATGACTTTAATTTTTAAGTCCAATCTTCTGAGAATGGATTTTGTGCTTCCTTTTAGAAATTTATGCTTAAGTTATTATTATTTCCAATAGGAAAGGCATAACTTCTTTTTTACTTAGATGTTAAATCTTTTAAATTTCTGATTTTTTAGTTGTTTCAACATCATACTCACATCCTGCAAGTTAATTTTTCCTTACAAATAATAAAAAGTTTATAAATTTTTCTATATTCTTCTTATCATTCTTTGGCTTTATTTTTAAATGTGTTTTTACTCCTATGTATTTCTTAATATTTGATTTTAGAGTTCATCTTAATTTTATTCTAGTAGTTCTGTCTTGTTTTATTGACGTAAAAATAAAATTTATATTTTATTAATTTTAACTTTCCTTCTTGTAAATAATATAAAAATATTTAAATATAGCGATATCCTTATCTTTGAAGGAGGAAGAATCTTTTTATTAATTTTTTTTATTTAATTAAAAATTAGGAAATTTTATTTATTAATAATTAAAATATTTAAGTTTATGTAATACTTCAAATATCTTCCAAATAACTAAGAAATATAGTAATTTTAATATTATTTTTAGTATTTTGCTAATTTTCTCTTAATTTTAACCAACATTATAAACATGCTAATATATAATAGTTTATTAATCTTGCTAATATGCGACAAATGTAGATTATTTAAATTAGTAAGATATAAATATTTCTACATTTGAATCAAATATTTAAATTAAGAATTTATTTCTTCATAATGCTAAGAAATTAATTTATGCATTTAAGACTTCATAATCAAAAAAGAAGTTAAAAGGGTAAAATCTAAATAAAAGCAATGAAAACTCGGGAATTAAGAGTCAAGAAATTACATGCTTAAATATAATAAAGCATTTCGTAAATTTCTCTCTAAGGAACTAAATTATGTAAAAAATGCTTTTAATAAGTAGATATTTCATGAGTTAATCATATTTAAAACTCTAAAAATGTCTTAGAGCTTTCTAAGTAGAAGAATGAAGATGAAATAGTATAACTAAAGTTTTAAATTATGAATTTAATAGATAGAAAAGCTAACGTTTAAGAAATAAATACTTCATCAGTAGTAGCTTACCTATCTTCGCGTATTAATAATTAGTTACTAAGCGTATACAAATAATCTGACTATCAATCTTCCAATTTTTATTTAAACTAGGAAGAAAATTAATTTCTGGCTTAAGTAAAATAAAGAAACTCTTTTTACAACCTACTAATAGCTTCATGCATATGAGTACTATTAATGTCGTCTCTCTTCTATAATTTTATTGGAATTATTATGCATGTACTATATAATTGTATGTATGCACTGTAATACCTATTGAATTATAATTAATGATAAGGAAGGATATGTAATTTGTTCTAGCATTGATATAAATATAAAATTAAGTTAGACTTAAAATTAAATTTTTCTAAAGGATTATTAATTAAATTAGCTCTCTAAAATCTAAGAAAGCATTTTTATTAAGCTTATTATAAAGAATAGCTATAAGATAAATAAACCATTTACGCTTTTCATTTAATTTAGCTCTTTTATTTAATTTAAAAAGTTAATTTAATTCAGTTACATAAATATGATAATCCTAATTTAAACCTTAAGCTTTATAAATATAGCCCTTATTCATAAATTAATTATAAATTGTCTCATTAAATCATAAATTATAATAAAATGTAAAGTGGGACTGGTTAATCAACTAGTAACTAAAATTATACACTAGGTAATGCAAACTAATAGTCCTCTTCTAATCAATAAAAAGAAGAATCTAATAAGCACCTCCAAGAAACTTAAGTAGCAGCCCAAATTTAAAAAGATTCAACTTAAGACTAAAAATAAAAATATAGTTAAATAAATTAAAAAATATTAATAACAGAGTATTAAGATTAAGAATTAGTGCTTCCAATGAAGAAATTTCATGAACACTTAAACTAAGAAGAAGAACTTTCTTAATAATAATAAAGCACTAAGCAGTTTAAAAGTAGTAAATAGACTTTATTTTCCAATTCTTATATTCTTTAAAATATTTGCTAGTTCCTCAAAAATAGAGACATAAGTAGACTATAATAAGTTAATTAATTTCTAAATAAGTTTAAATATTAATTCCAGAAATTAGAAATTAAAGAATATTCAAGTAATAATAACTATGTTTAAAATAAAATAAATTGAACTCTTAAACAAATTTTATAATCTGATACTAGAATTCTATATATTAATAATTAGGATTGATAAGGAGAAAAATAGCAAGAACAAATTAACTAAAAGATAAAAAAATAATTACAACTAAAATTAAATCTAAATCAAATAGGATTAATATAAGAAATTCATTTAATTGGAATATTAATTTAGATTTACCCTTTCAAGAATATATATCAAAATGTTTAAATCTAAAAAAACTAGTTTTAGAGATTAACCTTTTATAGGAAGACAATTTAAGCTTTTTGCAAAACTTGACTCATTTATAATAATTAGAGATTTAAGATATAAATAAGAATCAGATAAAAGGAAAGTTTTTACTAGACTATTGCCTAGGTTTAACTATAAAGGTACTAAAAATATTTAGTGAAGGACTTAATCAAGAAATTTTTTTATAATACTTAAAATAAAAAGGAAATTAATTAGAAGAAATAAATATTAACTTGAATGAGAATATTGATAAATATATTGATTTTTGTCCTAATTTAAATAAAATTGAAACATATTATATAAATAGTTCTTAGGATTAATTCCTTTTGAAGTTAAAAAACTTTAATCTTAGTTATTTAAAAATTAAACAAAACTTATAAGCAGAAACAATATAAGAGTTATTTTCTAAGTAGCATAATAAATTATAACATATAGAGATTTATAATTGCGATACCTTTAATAATAATCACCTGATATCTTTAATGTAAAACTGTCCTAATTTAAAGTCTCTAAATTTGAGCTTTTTATATTATTTTACTAATACATCTTTGAAGAAAATAGGAGATTATGGATAGAGATATGAAGAAATATCTATTAAATATGTTAGATAACTTTCTAATAAAACTCTAAGTTATATTTTTTAGAATTGTATAAAACTAACTAAATTATCTCTTACTGGAATGAAAGAAATAAAAAATAAGACTTTATAATCTATGAATTAAAACTGTAAGGAGTTAGAAAGTTTAAACTTGGTATATTGCTAAATGTAAGATGAGGATTGAATAAATGAAATAGTTAAAATAAACAAATTAAAATAATTAAAGCTTTATAGAATTTTACTAAATAATAAAGATATAGTACAAATAGCAACTAATTGCAACCATTTAAATCTTTTAAAACTTTAGTACTCACATGGAGTTACATAGGAAGGTTTTACAATTTGTGATTAAGAGGGATAAGAATATCCTTTTTGAAGAAATCTTAAATATTTAAATATTAGAGGAACATAAATAAAAGAATAATGAGCCAATTAACTTAAATAAAAGTTCAAAAGAATAACAGTTCGCCATAATGTTGAGGAAGTAAGCAACCAAACTTGAAAGAAAAATCCATAAACAACATAAATTATTAATTTTATATTTTAATAAAATAAATAATTTATCTTAAACAAATAGAATTACTTAAAGCAGCTTATTAAAATACTTTTTATATTCTATAATAAATTATTAATTTTACTTACCTATTTCATAAAATAAGTAGAATAAAGAGATAATAAATAATGTATAAGTTGCTAGATATAAATAAATGACAATTGAAATATGAATTGTAAAGCATAATAATAACTATTTATCTTTTGATATTTTAGCATTATTTATACTTAGTTTATAATCTTTAAATGATTGCACGATTGAAAAAGATAAAAAGGAAAACAGGTTTAGTATATAATAAGTTTAGAATTGATGAGAAAAGAATAGTTTGGAAACAATAAATGGTTTAGGTGTAATAATTTAAAAGGATGTTATAATTATGCTCTAATATCTAATAAGTTTAAATGAAAATATCTCTTATTATAATATGAAACTAAGTTATTTTAATTTGGTCTAAAATTCTTATGTAGTTATCATATAAGCTGTTCTTAAATAAGAAATAACTATCTTAATTAAAGTTGCACCTTTTACGAAAAATAAAGAACTTATACTATGATTGGTAACATATAATTAGTTTAAATTAGCTATTATCTAGTTTCTATTCTAATACATTTATTAAATACGCTAATTATTATTAAATTAACAGCTATTCTACATTATTTACACCAACCCAATTATCTAACCTATTACATTATTTATACCAATCCTATAATTATTACCATCTCTTAAAATATCTACTCTTACTTTATTATATCAAATCAAGTCCTAAACTTCTATTATAATAAACTTTCAGAAGTATCATATTAATAGTTTATTAGTAGCATAGATATAGAGTGTAGGTAATATTGGAAGCTATTCTTATATATCAATTTGAAAATATTTGTAATATGTCTCTTGTATATATATTTTAATAATGAAAATGATATAGTAACTATATAACTATATGTATTTATTTTTATTTCTAAGAGAAGTTTCAAAATATTATAATTTAATTAATTTATACAATGATTACTTTTGTCATATCATTGTGTTTCATTAAATTTAAAAATTAGCTAGAAAAAATTAAAGGAATTATAAAAGAAGTATTTTAAATAAAAGTAATTAAATATAGGTATTTAGCAACTTATTAAGAGTATTTATAAGATAAATATAATAATTTAGCAATTTATAGTTAATTTTACTTTTGTTTAATTTAAAAATCTTTATTTTCATTTTAAAATTTAAAGAATGACACTGTTCTATCGTTTTTTACTGTTAATGTTTTTGCCTACAAATATTTCAATTTATTAAGCTTTTAATAATTACAATTATTATTTTAAATAGAATATCTAAAATTATTAGAATTAATAAACTAATTATTACTAGATATTTTATAGATCTTCTAAATATTGTTACTCTTAAGGCTATACGAAGATTTACTAAAAATATTCATATTTTATTTTACCAGTTTTAGCCTTGTTGTTAATTATATTATATATAAAAAAATGGATGTCAGATGTAGAAGGAGAATTAGTAGGTAATCTGATGCAGTGCATACTGTATTGAAAGTAATCTCACACTAAATACCACCACGGGGTGTATGAGCTCGGAAGAGACAAGCCTAACTTGACTGAGGTTTCTCGCTTGTAGTATGAACGTTTGATAGATGGGCCTAATAATAACTTAGTTACTAATTCCTATTTTTAATCTTAATCAAGAAACCTAGAACATTTGATTCAAGATTCGAGAATAATCTTTAATAAGCAGACTTCCTATTTGGAGAAGCTGACGTGACTCATTGGACGGCTAGAATGAAAACAAGAAATATGAGAACACTTTTTCGATTATTAAATATTAATATTGAAAGATCTGGGGCCAATGAGATGCTACGTTATCTATAATCTTAATTATTTATAACAATTAAAAACAAAAATTATATAAATTTATACTTTACAAGCTACCTATTATAAGAATTTCTCAATCTATTAAAATATTTTAATCTTCATTATGAGAAAAGTCTTAATTAATTAACTAAAACTTAAAAATATAGACTAAAATAAATAAAAGTGAGATAATTAATATTGGAAACAAAGAAAAAAGAAATTAATATTTAATTGATTATTATTTACTAAGATGTATTAACTTTATAACAAAAAAATTAAATACCACTACTCTTAACTATTTACCTTATTATTTTTAAATCTATTCATTTCAATAAATTAAAATCTTTGAATATAATTGCAAGTACTAAGTAATGAATACTATTGAAAAAATAAATATAAAAATGCAAAATTATAAAAACTAATAAGAAATTTATTTGTATCAATTAATTTTGAGAAAGCTTTGTAAATTAATAGCAATTAATTTAATTAATTACCAAGTATTTTTAAATTAAATTATAATTAATAACATATATCAGAACATTTTTGATAAATGTATAATTATAAAGGTAAAAAACATTTTTAATTTGATTATAAATAGTAATCTGAAAGTATTTTTCACTTTAAATGTAAATATTTTTGATATTTAAGAAGCATTTTTATAATTTAATTAGGTATTAAACATTTTATAGCTGCTTTATAAATTATTCAAGATAAAATATCTTTACTCTCTTCTATTTGAAGCATATTTTAGATTGGTTCTATAAAATAGAATTAAAAATAAAATAATTAAATGATATTTAGTAAAAATGTTTAACTATTTTTAATAGTTTTTTAATTTATTTTGCTGCTTTTATGAAGAATTTTATTTCTGAATGATAACTAATGTTATTTTAAATTAAATAAGATATTAAAAAATCTAAATTATGATTAAATGAAAAAGGTTTTTGATATATTAAAATCATATTTTTGTTATAAAAATCTAACTCAAAATAAGTCCGAAAATTATAAAATAAAATATATAATTATACAATTGTTATCACTTAGATTGAAATGCTAATTATTATGTCTACTCTTATAATAATCTTCTTATTAAATGAATTATATTTCTTTAATATTTAATAAGAATTATATGGATTAATTTAGATATAAAAATAATTTATATTTGATAAAATAAATTGTTTATTTAAATATTTATTAAGTAAAATTTATCTGTTTTATATAAATTATTATTGTAGAACTTTTTAAATATAATTGTTTAATTAACTTAAATTAAATAAGGAAATTACCTCTCATTTTGTACTAATGAGCTGCGAAAATCTGTCAAAAGTTGTTAAAGTCATTTGAATATACCAATGTTCTAGCTAACTTTTTTCTATAGAAATAACCTACTTAGTAGAATAATCTTATTGTTTTTCTTCATAATTAGTCTGATTTTCTTTGTTAGAACTTTTTATATTCCTTTCATTGCTGTTGAAGGTGTCAAGTTGATTCGAAATTTTATCATTTTTTTATCTTGTGTCTTGTTCTTGGTTCATATTCTTTCCACTTCTTCTCATACAAAGGACAAGTTTTTTGCACTGTAACCCCAGAATCATTTCCACCTCAAGTATTAAAGGTTAAATTTAACTGTAACTCCAGGAAATTCTACCTTGGATCCTTTCAAGATATTTCTTCTTAATAGTATATTGATGTTTGTAAATCTTATAAATCCATCGTCTCTTGTGATATTTATCCTAGCCTTTCCCGCATTAAGGCATTTTCTTACCTTAGTGCTCCTACGAGTTTCCGTAGTTCTTCAACATCTTCTGGCACATTTCATTCTTCAAAGTCTTCTTGGTAATGGTCTGCTTCATATATATTGAAAGGTCTAATGTTTGAAGGCAATTAGATTTATAGGTTTTTTTTTATGACCATAGTTAGGTTTGCCCTGATTCATGTTCGTACTTTTGTGGCTTGTGAAAAGGAGTAATTTAACGAGTCACTCCGACTCTTTATTTTTTTCTTTTCTCTCCTCCTTTGCCCAAAAGTTCTTGCGAAGATGTTCAACCATTTTATTAATTGTTTAATTAAAAGAATAAATTTCCTATACTTTAATTAAAAATTAAGATAAACATTAATCTTTTTATTTTATATTTTTTATTAACTACTTAGCTACTAGCTCGAGTAAGTTTCACCTACTTAACACAAAACATACAAGTTTAGCTCAGAGATGAAAGATAGAAAATATCTCTTAGGCTTCCCTAAAGCTAGTATTGTAGGTAATGAAAAAGAATAAATTCAAACAAGTTTAAAATACTTTAATACAAAAATAGAATGAAATGTCAAATAATAGAAGACTAAAACAGAAACTCAAGAGAAAAAAAGGAAATCGAAAGACAAAAAAGTTTTATTTTTGTATTATATAAAGAACAGATAATTGCGAACTAGTTAAAGGTGGAGCCACTTAAATAAATTACTATTATTATCTATCTTATAAATTAATTTTTATGCTTAGTTATTGATAAATAATTTTTTTTTTTGCATTTTAAAATATTTATTTAATAAATAAAGATGCTTATAGAGCACATAGCATCTCGTTGATGTGTGACTCTTTCAATATTAATGTTAATATAAAAAAATGTTCACATATTTCTTGTTAAAATTATAGTCTTCCAATGAGTAACATCAACTTCTCCAAATTAGGAATCTGCTTATTAAAGATAATTATCGATTCTTGAACCAAATGGACAAGTCTTCTTGAATAAGATTCAAATAAGAACTAATAATTAAATGATTAGCGGTGTGTTAGTCAAACTTTCATATTGCTAGCGAAAACCCTCGAGAAAGTTAGGCTTGTCTCTTCCGAGCTTATCCACCCTTCCCTGTAGTACGAGATTATTCGCAATGAAGTATGCACTGCAACCAAATTATCTACATGTTCTCCTGATCACTGCCGACATCTATTTTTGTAATTAAATAAGGTAATTATTAGTAAATTTATTTTAACTAAATAACAAGCACACTTTTCTTGAAGATAAATTACTCTTAACTTAAAATTAGTTAAGTATTAAATTTAATATTATAAATTTATTCATGAATAATAAAAAATTAATCTTTTTTTCTGAGTGAAATTATTATTTATTATGTACTCATTTATTATAAAGAGCTGCGCACCAACGAGAGTGCTACGCGCTCTATAATCAAATTTATTTATTTACTTATTTATGTATTAATTACATCTGATATTTTTAAATTTAAAGCCTCTCTTAATTTAAATTATTAACTAAAATTTTATTTTATTATAACTTAATATTTAACTAATTTATTTATTATAAAAATTTAAAATTTATATCATATTAATAAGAAATTAATGAAAGGAAGGCTTTAAATCTCTCTGACTCTCCTATTTTAAATTAAATTTCCTCTTAGATAAACCTTTACTGGTTTTTTTCTAATGAGTACTAAGATACTTAAATAGTTGCGAGCTTCTCCTACCATTATCCACTATTATAATAAAATTATTCTATAGTTCTTCTAAGGTCTTAATATTACACGTTTTTTATTTCCATAACACTCTTAATTCATAATTAAATGTTAAGTTAAATCTAAGGGATTATATTTCTTTTAGTGATTTTTAGTATTTAAAATTCATTTTTTCTTTTTCTCTTTTATTTTCTGTGATTTTTTCTGTTCTTTATCTGCTACTATAATATTCATTTTAATTAAATTTATTGACTTTATTTTTACATAACAAAATGCTTTTTGCAAATATTTTTGTTAGCTTTAATTATAGAAATTATGACTCTACTACTACTATTTTCTGATGGCTAAAGCAATAGTTCATTTATTTCAGTTAGCTTGAAATTCTTCTCTTATTGGTTACATATCTTCCTCGTTTTCCTCTACATTATCTCCTGTTCTTCTGTTTCTATCTATATACACTTTATTAAAACTTTATTGCAAATTTAATTTATTTTTTCTTACATATCTTAATAATTTTCATTTCTAATTCTTTTCTTTTTGAACAAGCTTTTATACATCCATAAAAATTATATTTTCCCTGCTCTAAAGTTTTTTCCTATTTCTTTTTTTCATGCAATTTTCTTTTCTATGTATCCTTTTTTCATTTTTCCTTTTTTCTGATATATCTTTAATATAATTTTTTATTATCAAGTCAGCTTTAGCTCATTTTTACTCTTCTTAGAATCTAATGAATTTCTCGAATTTGGCCATACCTCATAATATATCAAATAGTTCCATTCCTTATCTCTCTACTCCTATTGCTCTTAGACTTTCAAATGCATATTTATCTTCCTTCTTTGCATTCTGATCAATTTTCAATGATATGCCTTTCATTTTCTCTTGCATCGATACAGAAAGGGCATTGACTTGTCATAACTAGGTGTCTTTCTTTTAAGCAATCCTAGCTCTCATTTCATATCGTTCTTATTCCAAATATGTAGCATATTTTTTCCTTTTCTTTTTTATTTTATCTCAAGTCGTTGGATGGTCTTACTACATATTTATAAAATCATGATTTTCTATATTGTAATGTTTTTATCATTTTCTCCATTCTTTTTCTATATTCTACGTATACTCTATATTATCATATTGCACGATTAATGTTTTTCTTCCCTTTTAATAATAATAATGTAAACTAAAATGTTAAGAGTTTTGGAGTTCTTCGGGATTCCAACCGATTTCGCTCCGCCTTTTTTTTAACGTGGATGTATACCACGGCCTTTTTTTGAATGTGGGTGGCTACCACAATGAATTTTCCATGTTACCACTAAATAATTTCTATTTGTAAATTCCTGAGTCGGTTATTCAAAGTTTGTTTAACATCCTTCATGTTTTTATTTCTTCTCTTTTTTTCAATTTTTATCATTTTTAACAATTTTTTAATAAGTGATATTTCGACTTACAACATCAACAATTTTTTGTCTATTTTTTTTTTATTCAACTAAGGCAAAACTAATTTTTCTATTTGTTCTATTCTTTTAATTAAACTTTTATCAACATTTTATTCTTTATTTATTTCTTAATCTTTTGCTTAAGAAGGGAGGACTTCAATACTCATGTTTACCCCTTGTTTGAAATTATTTTAAGACTGAGTATAGAGCTATTGTTCTGTCACAATATTGTTTTATATAAGCTATTTCCTAAGAATTAATAGTTCGTTATTTTGATCCTCAATGTTATTCATAAGCTCTCTAATTCTTTCTCCTTGATTATATGTTTCTTCTTCATATTTAGAAATTAATTTTTTCATCTTTTCCATTTCAATTGAAAGCGAAGTGCTCTCATTAACTTGTCCAACCATTACTTTGCCTTCTGAAGAGGAGCTTGATAAGTGTTCCATTGATTTCTACTTCTTCTCTAGTTCTTTGTTAGCTCTTCTTCTTGCGTTCCTTGCCTAATTTTTAGATAGTCTAATATTCTATTCCATTTCCATTTTTTTTTTTTTCTTCCCTTTTTAATTGTTATACCATCATTTATAATTCTTTGTCTTCAATTTTAATTTTAATTTGATTGCCGTGCTAATTATTCAAATATAAAATTCTCTTTTTTACTTAGGTCGAACATTAATCCGTCTACTGTTAATAAGTTGATAAATCAGCTATTTATCTACTAAGAGTCTATTTGTTCTATTTCAATATTGTTTAAATAAGGTAATAAGATCTATATTGAATTATCGTACTTTATAATCTTCGTTTTTTATTCATTTCTTCGTTATTATTTTTATTGATTCAGTTGAGTGGTATCTTTTTTCAGTTTTCAATGGAGGCGTTGAGAACTGTATTAAATTTTCTTTTCTAAATTTTTATCTCAGTTCTTACTTGTCCTTTGATGGAAGAGACCCGTTTTATTTTAATTTGTAGTAGTTAGTATTTTTTATAAGCTCTTCTAATCTATTAGATAGTTCTGGTTTTTTTTATTAAGAAGAGCGTTAAGTTGAAGAAGACGTGGTGAGAATATGTGCTTCTAGTTTTCTCTCCTGCTTTGAGGAGGTGATAAAAGGCCCTTCTTGAAGCCAGGCATTTTTTTAATATATATTAATTATAAAAAGCTATATTGATAAAAATAGGAATATACTTTATAATGCTAAATAGCTTATTTCCAAAAATTAAGCTAGAAACTTATATGATGAATTTTATATTTACTTTTAATTTTATTATATTTAATAATTTATTAAGGCAAAGAAAAATAAATTAATATTTTAGTAGTTATTAAGAGTGAGGGCAACAAAGGAAATAATATTTATATCTTACTAATAAATTTAAAAATATAAGCAAGGTTACTTTTAAGTTTTCCATGAGTACATACTTTTTTAAGACAATCTTTAGTAATATTATACTAATGTATTTTTAATTTATTAATGCTCGGATAAACTTCTATGTAATTAATTAGATGTCGCGTTGATATTTAACTAAGATCATCTTTCAAGCTTTCCCATTTGGCTTCAAATAAGCTTAACATGTCCATCCTCCTCTTTCTCTTTTATACCCTAGCTATGCTTTATCTATAAGACTCATATTAGCCTTATTCTCCTTTAGTGATATCATTATTAGCTATCTCACAAAAAGGATGCTTACTTTATAAGTCTGACTTAAATAACACAATAATATGTATTTTAAAACTATCTTCCAATAATTAAACAGCAGAAGCTATAAACATTAATTAACTAAATTAGAATAGCAATTTAACTAAGAAATGAGAACTCAGATTTTATGCTATTAATTAAGACCTGAGTAAGAGCAAGTTTTGATAGAAACAGTAAGTCAGAATTCCCCTTTTATTCATAAATAATAATATGGTAAATCATCTTCCTTACGAAGGTAAGAATATACCTTGATCACTGCTTATTATTCTCTCTCTTTGATTTAAATCAAAAATTTTTTAGCTTATTAAGGTTTTTTTCTGAAATCAAAAAAAGACTTCTGAGAGTTTAAATCTTAGATTTATAAAAATATGAGGTTGGTATTTAGGGTGGTTGGTTGTAGGTAGAGCACTAAGTACTTTATGAATTATCAGTTTATATCGCTAGGTATTTCTACATAAAACTACCTATTCTTAATATCCTTCTTCCAGTCTTTTACTTCTAATAATGACTCGGGAGTTAATTTTTTAACCTCAGCTGATAAATATCATTATATGCTTATAATGCAACCAATTATTCCGTTAGAGGTATAATATTTGAGAGTTTAGTCTCAGTTCTAATTACTACTAAAGAGACTAAGACTGTTTTATTAAGCTGATTGATACAAAAATAATGTGTCAATTACAAGTTAGAGTAGTTTATTTACAACTGCTATTAAGTGATGAAATCACTACTCTGTAATTTCAAGGTTAAGATCCATATGCCAGCTTAGAAAGTAAAGCTGACAAATCTTGCTTGGTACTTATAGAAAGTGATATATATAGCATAGTCATGATTTCAAATATAGCTACTAAGTTCGATAACTTCTATATATCAAACTATTTATATAGCCATCTAAATTTCAGCTACTAATCATATATATGCAAGACTCTTTATGAAGCTAGTATATCAATCATCGAACTGTATGACGAGAGTTAAAGTTGGTGATCGAGAAAATAGTTTAATTCATATTTGATTAAACGTAATAGAGTCAGTCTGTATTATTTTATCTTCATATTGATTGAATTAATATCGAAGTACATTGAGAGACATTCTTATACTTTATATCTCTTAGTCTGCTTAAGCAGCTTCATTTTATCTCCATTTAGGTCTTAGATAGTTACTACATTGAGTTAAATAGAGATCAATATATTTTCGTTTACTTTAGAGATACATAATATATAAAAGCTTTTATAATTAAACCTACACTTTTTTGTATAACTAGCTAGTTAATCTTTAGCTATTGATTTCATTCGCGTTTCTACTAAAGCGCTTAATCGTTATTCCAATGTTCTTATCTGCCATCCTAGTTACTACCTTGCTAGTAGCAGTGGCTGATTTATTATGAGTTAAAATTGTTTACTGTTACTTCTTTCCTTTGCAAGATCTGGATTTAAAGAACGTGAAAATGCATTTTAAAAGCTTAGAAAAACTATTTGAGATGCTAAACGAATAAAAGAAAGAGAGAGCAAAAGTTGATCTTTCAAGATTTGGGTTTAATTAAAGTTGTAAAAGACCAGTTAACGTTGGCTAATTGACTAAGACTAAGATATGTTTAGTTAGCTCAAGTATATGAAGAGCTTGACATTAATTCTGTTTGATGATAGTAGTCACTTATTTGCTAAGAGCGAGTTTATAATCTGAAAAGATTAAAAAAAAGAGGCTCTTCAAGGAATTTAATTAAACAGCAAGATAGTATAAATTACTACCGATTTGCTTCATTTAATGTAGTTGATTCAAAGTGAAAAGATGAGATGAGATATTAATCTGAATACTTAATGCTGATTTCACTTTTAGGTTCTCATTTAGCAACTTAGCATGAAAGAATAATCAAGATTTTTAGCTTTGACTTGTTTTAACTATTGATTAGTGCGCTCTAGATTTTAGCTGAAATAGAGAAAGATACTTAGTTTACTGTTGAAGCTTAATTAACTTAATAGAGTCCTGAAGCTTATGAAATGGATTTGCTCCTTTTTGGTTACCATCTTTATGTTTATATTTCCTTATTTAATTTCATTTTCTGACGATATTAGGTCATGTAATCTTAAATCCATTTGACTGAATAATGAAGAGCTGATAGCTTGAGGTTTAGTGAGCCAAAACTTCTGTGAAAACTGAGATTGAGCCTTGTAATTCCCAAGATTATTCTTATAGGATTTTCATCAAAGAACGACTCTTAATTTAGGCTTTTTACTATAGATAAGTAGTGCATCTTGAAGTAGTTCGTGTAGATCAGCTTTTATCTGTGACTGACAAGCTTTACCTAAAATTAGCTTGTCTTATATACTAGCTGAAGAGTTTGCTTTATCCTATTTATTCTAGGACTGAAATTAGACTCTAAATGATTATTTGCCTTAAAAGAGACAACTTTGTCTTCATTCCTTAGAATATTTGAAACTTAGCTTAGTAAGTAAATTAATATCCTTATAAAATTTATTTTATCTACCTTAGTCTTAGGTAAAGATAAAACTTATCTTCTTTAGTGTTTTTGATGCAAGTCTAGAATATTTTGCTTCACTTGGGTACTTTAAGCTTATAGTTCTATCTTCAAAGAGGTTTATCACCTTTGCTTGATCCTTAGCGCTTTACTCATTTCTTTAAGTATCAGCTGAGTGCATTTTATACCTTCCTGCATTTAGATTTGTAGTTCTATTAGTGAAGTTTAGCTCTTTAAGGCTTAATCAGTGTAATATAGTTTGGCTTAAATTACTTTTTCAGTCTATTTCCTTCTTTAAGTACAAACTAAGGTTAAATATTCTTTCAGCCTCTTTTTATTCTTTCACTTTCATGCTTAAATTACAACTTATGCCTAATCTTCTTGATCTTCTCTATATTACTATAATTAACTGAAATCCAGATTACCTTTGACTATTTAAAGTAAGGTAGATGTTTAGCGTTTCTATAGAGATATATGAAAATCAATTTCAAACCATTAAATGAGATATTTTGTACTTTTACTGCCAATGAAGGGTGGAGAACTGCTGTTCATGCTTCGAGATTTTAATTACTTTAAGATCTTTAGACTTATATAAAAAACTAAGCTTTGAAGCTTTATTAGAAGGTTTAAGTTCTAAAGTCTTTTTATCTCTTAATCAAAGAGAGTAGAACTTCTCTTAATCTGCCTTATTTCAAAGTATGGCTTGATTTGATTATTTGAAAGAGTCTGATTAGTTAATAAATAAAAGGTAAGAGATATATAGTCATTACTCATATATTGGTCTTTAGTTTTCTGATGCATATAAGATTCATAAACATCACGTTATGTATTATTTATGCTATAAAGTATCTTTATTAAAGTAAGTTGGGCTATCTTCAACCATAACATAGATCTAGAAGTTACTTTTAGGTTAGTTAAGTCAATTCCTTTTCTCATTTTCTCATTTTAACCTTCCTTCATCTAATTACTATCTTAAGGAGGATGAACTGCTTATGATATTTAGGATATAGTTTTATTCATCTACAGTCTAAGCATCTTTTTGAGCATTATATTGCAATAAAAGACTATAATGGATCAAATAGAGATAATAGAAAATTTAGCTGATAAAGAGATAAGATAGTCAAGAATAGTTTCTTCAGTGTTAAAAAACATGAAAATGTATGAAATGAAATTTAAGAATAAAATGCAGAAGTTAAAATAATGACTTACTAGATTTTCTTAAACTATATTAGGATCTTTATGCAAACTACTTCCTTATAGGCATTCCTAAATCTACTAAAACCGTAAATCCAAAATCTTAGCCTAAACTTTTCTATTAAGTAGCAATTATAAGGTTTACCAGAAAACATCACGAAGGAATAGTAAAATCTATATACAAAATGAAATTTTTTTTAGAGCTTGGGATTGAATCTTTAATCAAGGAACTGTCATGAAAACATTAATTGTTCATTGGGATAATTTTGGTATATTTAAAGAACTAAAATATAAAGCTCTATCTAAATTTTCCTTTTTCTTTGACATTACATGCAGAGTTATAAATATATAAATTGAAAAATATTAAACATAAGATTACTAATGATTAAGCAGGATTGGATGCTTATAACTTGACTAATTTCCATTATCCTCTCTTTTTTCATTTAAGTCCAGTCCTAAGTTTGATTCTTCATAATTTTACATTTCTTCGTTTCTCTCTTCCTAAATTTGATTCTCTTATCCTTGCTTTTCTTCATTTTATCCTCATTTTCTTATTCTTCTACCTCTTATAAAACTGAAGTGAGTATAAAAAGTCCTGACTAACTACAATTTACACCTATAATAGTTAGCTAGTTGGATTTTTTCTATTGAGCATGAAGTTCCATTTTCTCATTTTTTTTCGTTGATATCTCACGATTGGCACACTACATTTGAAGGTGTTTAAGTTTGGTTATAGCTTAGAACATATACGACTTAGATTTTAAATTTCTTCAAATTATCCTTTTTATATAGAATCTATCATTTCAGATATTTAGTAAACAGAAGATTTAAATAATGGATATAACTAAAATCATCCATTTCACATTAATTGTTCCTTCAAATTAAAAGATTACAACAAAGCATCCTTTAATATCATTGAATAGCTTAGGAATTAGGCAGAGAAATTCCCATTACTATCATTATTTCTCCTTTAGAGTTTCAACGGTTGAGATCATAAAAAAGAAAAGACTCTATTCTCGTAACTCTTTTCTTTAGTAGGAATTTCTTTCTCCTTTCATAGAATAGAAGAATTATTACAAGATTTATCAAATTTAGATTTTAGAAGTTTTATATGTAAAAGTATGATTATTTATATAGTTAAAGGTACTTCACCTAGTTATTAGACTAGGTTATACTTCTTGTTCAATGTTAAATTTTATATATTAGAACTGTTTAATTATCTACGTAAGCAAAGACGTCTAATTTAAGGATATCTGGTACTTTGTTTGCTAGTTAAGACATTGGTAGATACTGTCTATATAACTCTGCAGGCTTTCAGGTGCTACGTTTAGTTTTACTTCTTAGTAACTTGAAACTGCTATTACCATCTATTCTTGCTTCTCTATTTTTTAGGATAGATATCATAAGAACTGTTTCATATCTAGAGGAGAAAAACTAAGAGTATTTAAATAACTTAAAGCTTTTAGTGTTAATATTCTTCATCTAATTTAAAGGAAATTCTTTATAGAATGATCCCATGCAAAAGAACTGGTATCTTAAGGGATAATCTTCATCTAAATCAGTAGCATCATCACACTTTAGAGTAAATAAGGTATCTCATGCTTTTCCTTTTTGAGAGCTCACTATAAAATTTTCAGCTTGAGGAGCTCTGTAAACATAGATTATTTTTGGCTAGTACACTTGATCACTCCTTATACTTCAAAAATAAACGTATGGTAATTTCCTTACTCAAGTTCTTATGCCTTAATTTATATAAACAATTTAGTGACAAAGAAGGTAGCAGATTATCAAAATCTACCAGAACTTTGGTATCAAGAAACTGTCTTTATATCTACACTTGAATTAGAAGCAACTCTATACTTTTTTAAAAATTAGCTGGATTTATTTTGCTATATTCATTATTCTGTATCATTATAGCTACTGGAGATACCTTATTATTGGTTATATTTAAGTACACTTTATCAGAGGTTTATTTTCGTTTGTTGAAATAAACACGAACATCAAGTTCTAAGAATGCTCATACTAGAAATTACTATCCTTATAACGTAATGGAAGATGTACAGAAATTACACTTATCTTCTACTTCTTTTTTGATTTCCTCACTATATGAAGTCTATTTTTAGTATATAGCTTAACAATTTCATTCAAATCTTAATTATTCACTCGGAATATCAATCACTATTTTAAACAATGTGTAGTTATCCTACAAAATCATCTCTCTATACTCATTACCAGATATATAAACCTTCATCATCTTAGTTAAACTAAAGTATAAGAAGATTAAAATTTTCATTTTACCAGAAATTTAAAATAAGAAAATTACAAATTAGACCTTCATAATGCTATCTAAGTATCTTAATTTGAATCTTTAAGTCTAAAACTATTTTACTTAATGTCTTTTTGATGAGTTAGAGATTCTATTAGTTAGTAATATTCTGTTTTTCTAAAGCTTTTAAGTAGATCCTTAATAGAAATACCAGTGTCATTAAAGTCTACTAATTTTGCCTCTGAGATATATTTTTGTAATGTCTTTGAAGTTTGATATCATTTAAAATATGAGATCAGTTTAGATATGTTAATATGGATCTGAAATTATTGAAGAGGTAAAGTCGAGAGAATTAGAAAATTTGGTTAGAAGCATGGAAGTTAACGATAATAGCATTAAGGATAAAGACTAGCATGACTCAATTTTCATCAAGTGCTAGATAGTAGTAGCGTAAATAAAAAGCAAAAGCAATCTCTTCCTTTTCTCCCTGTAGTAGGAAGAAGCAAACCCTTCCAAAATATTTTTGGAAAGATTTCTATCTTCGGAAACTTCAGCTAAATTACTGGCTTTAGAATAGATTATTCGATTTTTTTCATTCAGCAAAATTTTTGCTTAATTAGGAAGGCTTCAATTTCCATAAGGCTTTGAGGTATAATACAAAGCTGAGGTGGCAAAAATAAAGCAAGAAGATCTATTTCACGCTTGATAATTAGAATTGACAAACTAAAGAGATGCAAGCTTCGAATTGCAAGAAGAAGAACGATACTTTGTATGCTAATAGGTGAAGTTTCGACATTACCTTGCATGGTTGCTTCCAGATTGATTGCATAATGGGTTTTATTTTAAAGAAATAAATAATTTTTAAATATAAAATAGATTCTACACTTACTTCTGCTTAAATTATCTACTATTTACTATCTTAAGATATAAGATGTGCCATTTATTATTCCTAAAAGTATTTCTTCTAGTTAGAATAATGAGCTAACTTTTTATATCAGCTTCTAAATAAATAAACCTGTCTCTTTAATCTATTAACTTTAAATTATCTTATCTTTTCATTTGGTCTCTCATCTCTGAGGTATAGGTTTGGACATTATATATAAATGTTGTAAATAGAAAAAGAAATTAAAAAGGCTAGCTTAGTAGACTTAATAAAATAATTAAGTAGCAAAATAATCCTTTAGAAAGCTACTAATTATACTAAAAGTATATCCTTCCTATTATAAGTAAAAGCATTATAAATAGATAACTATTATTAGTATACAAAAGCTATGATAGTAGCAATATTGATTGCATTAAAGTTCTAAATGATAGACTACATGAGTATAGATAGATAGTGTTAATATGATATGGATTAAAATGAATTAACTAATAGCTAAATGTTTAATTAAGTTAATATATGAATTCTTAATTTAGAAAAGCTTCTTAGCTTTAGACTAGTATAGTAACTATCTAATTATTAATAACTTATTATTTTCTTAAGCTTTAGAATTAAACATAAATAGATTTAAACTATTTAATTCACTTTCATTATAATCAATATGGCTGAATCTAACAGGTGCAGCTCATGCTTAGTTCATTTCGACTCCTCAATACGAATTCCCGTAACCCTTCCTTGTGGACATCAAGTATGCCAAATTTGTATTCTTGAAGAATACTTAAAAGAGGGTTCTAATCAGTGCCCAAAAAGAAACTGTAGAAAAGTTTCGTTTAATGATCCAAAAAGTTTAATAAGCTAAAAGGGCTAATCAAGTGAAAGTAAATAAGAATATAAATAACTTCATCTTGAAGAAACTAAAATTGAACTATCTTATTAGCAGAAACCGAAACTAATAAAAGTCAAGATTTTAAGTAGAAATAAAGAAGAGATAAATTTAACAGTAGAGGAAGGAGAAACAATTGAATAACTGAAATAAAAAGTAGAAAGACTAGAAGGAATTGACGCTGATTTTTATGAACTTTATAGAGGATAAGAAAAATTAGATAGTTAGCATAGAATAAATAAAATGGAGAATAAAGATGAAGTTTAGCTAGACTTAATGTTGAAGGATTGTAATTAATATAAATTTAAGGAGGTGAGAAAATAAGATTTAGGAGGTAAAAAATAAAGATAGAAAGTAATTAATAAAAAATTAGTTTTCGAGATAATGAGAAAATAATATGGTAAATAATATAATAATAGAATGTAAATAATAATAAAAATTAGAAAGCATTAAATAATCAAAAATAGGAGAAAGTAAGAAAATTTAAAAAAGGCTAAAATGACTTCGAAAAAAGTTAGAAATAAATGTATAGGAGGTAAATTTTAAAAAAGTGTGTAATATATTTAACAAAAGTGAGTAATACTTTAAAAACTAGAAAGTAATAAATAAAATTTAAGAATGTAATAAAATAAATAAGATTGTAAGAATACTAAGAAAGGGAGTAATAATTAAATATAGAATGTAAAAAATAAAAAAGATTGTAAAATAATTATGTTAAGTTGGTAATTTAACAAATCCAGAAAGTAAATTATTTAATATATAGCAAGTAAAAATAACAAATAAAGGAGGTAAAAATTAAAATAAGATGGTATTTCTATTTAAAATAGAATGTAAGATATTTTAAATATTTATAGATTGTAAGAAACTTTAAATATTTATAGAATGTAAGATATTTTAAATATTTATAGGGAGTGATATATTTTAAATATTTATAGATGGTAAGATATTTTAAATATTTATAGATTGTAAGATATTTTAAATATTTATAGATGGTAAGATATTTTAAATATTTATAGTTGGTAAGATATTTTAAATATTTATAGGGAGTGATATATTTTAAATATTTATAGATGGTAAGATATTTTAAATATTTATAGATTGTAAGATATTTTAAATATTTATAGTGGGTAAGATATTTTAATCATTTATAGTTCGTAAGATATTTTAAATATTTATAGGGAGTGATATATTTTAAATAATTATAGTTGGTAAGATATTTTAAATATTTATAGGGAGTGATATATTTTAAATATTTATAGATGGTAAGATATTTTAAATATTTATAGTGGGTAAGATATTTTAATCATTTATAGTTCGTAAGATATTTTAAATATTTATAGGGAGTGATATATTTTAAATAATTATAGTTGGTAAGATATTTTAAATATTTATAGGGAGTGATATATTTTAAATATTTATAGTGGGTAAGATATTTTAAATATTTATAGATTGCAAGATATTTTAAATATTTATAGATTGCAAGATATTTTAAATATTTATAGTTCGTAAGATATTTTAAATATTTATAGGGAGTGATATATTTTAAATATTTATAGTGGGTAAGATATTTTAAATATTTATAGATTGCAAGATATTTTAAATATTTATAGTTCGTAAGATATTTTAAATATTTATAGGGAGTGATATATTTTAAATATTTATAGATGGTAAGATATTTTAAATATTTATAGTTGGTAAGATATTTTAAATATTTATAGTGAGTAAGATATTTTAATCATTTATAGATGGTAAGATATTTTAAATAATTATAGATTGTAAGATATTTTAAATATTTATAGATGGAAAGATATTTTAATCATTTATAGATGGTAAGATATTTTAAATAATTATAGATTGTAAGATATTTTAAATATTTATAGTGAGTAAGATATTTTAAATATTTATAGGGAGTAAGATATTTTAAATATTTATAGTGAGTAAGATATTTTAAATATTTATAGATTTTAAGATATTTTAAATATTTATAGATGGAAAGATATTTTAATCATTTATAGATGGTAAGATATTTTAAATAATTATAGATTGTAAGATATTTTAAATATTTATAGTGAGTAAGATATTTTAAATATTTATAGGGAGTAAGATATTTTAAATATTTATAGTGAGTAAGATATTTTAAATATTTATAGATTTTAAGATATTTTAAATATTTATAGGGAGTAAGATATTTTAAATATTTATAGTGAGTAAGATATTTTAAATATTTATAGATTTTAAGATATTTTAAATATTTATAGATTTTAAGATATTTTAAATATTTATAGTGAGTAAGATATTTTAAATATTTATAGATGGTAAGATATTTTAAATATTTATAGATGGTAAGATATTTTAAATATTTATAGATGGTAAGATATTTTAAATATTTATAGAATGTAAATATTTTTTATTGACAGTTTGTATTTAAAAACTATTATAGCTAGTATTTTTTATTATTATAAGAGGGTATTAAATTACCTCAGGCGGTAATATTCTACTTCAGGTACCTTTTTAATTTTAGATTGTAAGAAATAATTATAAGATGGTTTTGATTTTATTGAAGCTAGTATTTGCTTATATGAGCTTGTATTATTTAACCTAAGTTAGTAATAAAATGATATAGAATGTAATATTATTAATATTTATAGGGGGTAATGATTGATTTGAAAAGAAAGTAATGCCTAATAAAATTGATTAAAGAATGTTATAGTAATGATTAATATTAGATTATCTATACTAGGTAGTTATTTTTCTATTTTAGGATGTAAATAATTTAATGATAAGTAAGTTTTTCATTATAGAGGGTAATTTTTGATATAAGCAGAGATGGAAAAAACATTTAACAGCTTTAAATATTTATCTTAAATTAATACTTAATTATTAATTAATTTTTGATTTAGATACTTTAGCTATTTTAAAGTTACTAAACATATTAGCATTATATTTTAAGATCTTTGCTAACTTTCTTGCTTTTTTCACTTTATTGATGAAAAATTGATTGCTATTAAGGAAATGTTGGAATTAGTAATTAAGGTAATATTTTGATAATAGGTATAGTTTTTTAGCTGATGTATTAGATTTGTTGATAGTAGTTGCTTGATTTTGAAATAATGTCTAGGTGTTAATTTGATATCCTTTCTATTAATGTTTAAAATAGGTTTAGTAATTTTGAAAGATAATATGTAATGATCTAATATAGTGTCTACAAAATGTGTGTTTATGAATTATAAAATAGTTAGTTTAAATAATAGTAAATAAGGATGTAGTTAGTTAGTTTGATTTAGTTATGGTTGTGTAATAAAGTGTTAAAGTGTTACTGAGATATTGTTGCTGGTATTTTAAAAATTTGTAATAGATAAGTATTTAATTTATAATCTATGTAATAATATGATTAAAGCAGATGTAAGAATTTAGCTTATATAATGATTGTTATTATAAACTACTACTTGAATATGATTAATTTGAATTACTAATATTATAACACACAGTCTATACTTTATAACCCTATTTTATATTCTAATTAATATATTAACTACTTATTTTTACCTATTTATTAATATCCTCTATCTATATCTTCTATTTTATTTAATCTACTAATATTATTAGTAAGATTTCTCTAGTTTAATACTATTAAGATGTAGTGTACTCTTAAACTACTTTATTTACATATTTTATTATTAACTTCTAATTTATGTCTATAATCAGAGTTATTTATTTCTATTATCATTTCAAATCTTAAGTACACTCTAAAATTATATTATATACTAAATTATTACTAGACATCAATCAAATCAGTTACCAACAAGTGTAATTGATAAGGACAACTAGAAAATGGTATTTTGATTTTAAAAGTATAATATAGCATAATATAAAAGTAAACATTATAAACAATATAAATAACTAATAATCTAGCTAACCCTTTATAAATATAATAACAAAACATATCCTTAATTCAATTCAAAACACTATCATTTCCTTAATATATCCTAACAACATTATCACTCAAAAACTATCTAATACACTCAATTTTATATTACTATTCAATTCATCAAAATCTTATTTTTCAAACTCAACTAGTCAGTCATAGATCAAAGCTATTATCAACCTAAACATTATTTATATTATCCAATTAACCTCTTATCAACCAAAAGACTAACTATTTTAACTATCAATTACGAAAAATATATATATATCAAAAATAACAAAAATCAAACCCTAAAATTCCAAGTTTCGGATTTAAACGAAAAATTATAACATTTTTATAAATCGTTATGAAGATAAAGTAAGAAAATAAGTAATTCAAAAAGTAAATCAACTAAAAATCGGAAATGCAAAATGTAAACTTCCAACTAAAGTAAATAGAAGATAGACTAAATAATTAAATTAAATTAACAATTAATAATCTAGAAAAATTAAAGCAATGTAAATCCTATGGATATTGAGAAAAATCTAAAAATAAATAAATTATTTAGCAGATGAAAATATTATGATGATGATTCAACAATAAAAAAGAATATCTAATAAGGATATGCTAACAGTTTAAAATTAAGTAAATATTATAAGTAAAAAAATTTGAAGAAAACTGAGTTAAAATATTAAATGCAAGATGATTAAACATTTGTTATGATAAAGCTACCAAGGAATGTAATTAATGAATCAATAATGGAAATGAGCAATAAAATAATGAGGATAATATTTAGATGAGCTATAGAACGTATAGAACTAGAAGATGAAAAAAGGAATGATCTTCAAGATGAAAATTGAACCGAAGAAAAAAAGAAGAACAAGAAATCTACGAGCGAATTCGCAAGAAGTAGCAGAACTTTTATAAGAGCGAGTACAAGTGAACTTAAAGAGGTTAACCTTAGAAGCGTAGTGCCACTATTATTTATCTTTTGTTATTATTTATATTAAAAAAATATTTAGAATTAAAAAATATAGATAAATTTTCGTATACTTATAATATATAAAAAACGATAATTTACTTAACCTTAAGTTATTTAAAAAATAATATTTAGCAATAAATAATATTTGAATATTATTAAAATAAAATTAAAATAAAAAATTTACATCAGAAATTATTTTATCAAAAATTATTATAAAAAAGCAAAAAGATATAGATAAACAGAAAACAAAAATATATCTTGTTTTTAATTAAGAGCAAACTAAAAAAACATAAGTCTTAAAGAAATTTCTCTTTATTGTGACTTAGTTTAATAAAGTAAATAATAAATAAAATTAGAAATTTATAAGATTTTTTAATTAAACTCCTTATAACCTAAATTGGTTTAATTATTAAACATAAAATGTTTCTTGTTTTTTATGATTTGCTAAGATATATTTATGATTTAATGTCTATAATTTTAATTTTTCTTATTTTTTTGAACCAAAATTTTTAATATGATATTTTTATTTGATTCAACTATAAATTATATATAATTTATAGATTTATTTGTAATCATGATTTTAGTTCTCTTTCTTTGTAATAATTTTAAAGCTAATTATAATTTTACTTATTTAAAAATATTTAAAACTAAAATAATTTTAAGTCTAATGTTTCACATTATACAGTTTATTTGATTAATTATATAAAATCATATTAAATGCTATACTAATATCTTAATTATAATAAATAGAATTTATTAAAAATAATTAAATAAATTTAAATAAAAAAATACAGTTATAAATTAAGTAGTTTCAAACACAAAAAAATAAGAATAAAAAATAAAGAAAGTAATAAATTATATTATAATTAATTTATTATTTACTAACTAAAAGAACTTAATAAAATAGATAATTATATTTTAACTATTAACTTAGTTACTTTAGCATTATTTATTTTAAATTTATTATATTATAATAGTAAAGGTGTTTAAATACAATTATAATTACTATGTAATTAACATTATTTAAAAAGTTAACTATACAAAAAATAAATAACTAAATTTAAAAAGAAATTATGTTGCTATAATTTCTAAGGCTTTTTGTAAATAAATAGCAAAAATTTATTTTAATATAAAGTATTTGCTAAATAAAATTATATTACATAATACTATCAATTTATTTTTAATATATAATTAAAATAAAAGAAAATTATAATTATAATATAAAATTATAATTTATTTTATAAAATCTTTACAAATACATTTTTAAGAAAGTTCAAATAAAGCTCTATATTTTATTTTTTTCTAAGCCTTTAAAATATTATTTAATCCTATTATATAAAATAAAATAATAATAAAAAATAAATATTTTATTTAACTTATTTTATTTTTGGTATTTAAAAAATATTTTTAAATGTTTTATTAAGTAATAAACATCTTATAAAATTGTTATTTCGTAAGATATATTTGTAATTTAATATTTTACTAATTATTATATAAGGTATATTTTAGTTTAATTTAAAAATAATCATTAATAAATATTGAATACCTAGTTTTTATTAAGATAGAAATACAAGTAAGTAAAAAACTTAGTAAGTTTTCTAAAATTAATCTTTTATTTATTTCATGCTTATTATTTTTATTTGCAAGAACTTAATTTTGACAAATAACTGAAGTTTAGTTTATGGAATTTGATTTAAATATACATGATAAAAAAGTTAAAGTTAAAAGTTAAAAAGCTTTGTTAAAGCCTTAGTAGTCAGCCATCTGACCTATTCTATCAGCTTGTCTCCATTAGTTTGTCTTGAATTTCTACTAGGCTTAGTTAGGCGGTGTAGCACTTCATTAGCGCACCATCCTTTAATATTCTGAATAGTCTTCATCTTGCATGTAGCGTTCCTAATTATTTCTCCAAGGATTAAGATTTGAATTAAAGAATTTTTTTCTAAAATGTTTCCGCTTTATGTTGGATATATCCTAAATAGTTTTCTAAAAATATCTTATTTATTCTTTCTTTAAATTTCGCTTAGTTAGTAGCAGTATTTTCATTGGTGTTATTTATTGCACACGTAGCATTTTATTCTTCTTTTAAACTATTATTCCTGTAACACTTATTTAATTTAAATTTACTACTTATTTTAAATAAACGTTTACTGTTTATTTTAATTTGAGGCTTCATTTTCTATCTCCATATGATCTGATTAATTCTGTTAAAACGAAAATGACGTAACCTGAATTTATTATTAAATTTAAAGAATTCTTTGTTCCAGTTTGTCTTCTATTTCTTATGATTATTAATATTGTTTCTCAAGTAAAGACGTTATTAGTTTTTCTAATTTTTCTACTTTATAAGTGAGGTATCTATTTTTAAACATAAACTCTTTTAATGACTTAGATAATATTTCTATTTGAGTTTGTGTCGGAAGTTTTTTTAGTTCTGGATTTCCAAG
This sequence comes from Loxodes magnus, assembly GCA_946699065.1. NCBI lineage: Eukaryota > Ciliophora > Karyorelictea > Loxodida > Loxodidae > Loxodes > Loxodes magnus. The sequence goes on along the minus strand of CAMPDV010000156.1, from coordinate 316,391 downwards.
TGGTTAATGTTCGTCATATCAATCATATTTCTCACTTTCACTCATTGTAATTATTTCGTTTTTTTATTTTTTAGAGAATTTTCCTGTTTAAATGTTTTGTTCAAAGTTCTGTTATTTCTTAGAAGCCATTTTATATGTATATATAATATAATAAAAATAAAAGTTTAGGTTTAAATCTTAAGTTATTGTCACCTTCAATTATCATTGGATTATTTCTTTATTCTTTCAATTCCATTTAAAGATGCAGTTCGTACTGATTTTCTTCTATTTTTTCTAATTTGCTGATCAGTAATTTCTGCTTCTATTGTTAGTTTTGAGATTAACTGCTCTAGTCTTGTGATATATTTCAAAATGCGTTAAGGTCTCTTTCTTAGGTCACGAGTCTTGATTCTATTTCCTCTGCAATTCAAGCTTTTCCATTAATTTTTTATTGCCTTTCTTCAACTTTTTGACCTCTTCCTGGAGGTCTAGTACCACTTTAATCAGTTAATCATAGCTTATATACTATTATGTGGTGAGATTCAAAGACTTCCGAGCGCATAATATTCTTAGCATATTTCTTAGGCTTTTCTTCAGAGGTGGGAGATTCATCCTGATGGGTGACCTTTTTGTTACCCTTTTCCTGGTCCTAACCTTTCTAGGATGTCGTTAACTCCTATTTTCAGGAGCCAAAAAGAATCTTGGCATCTTTTTCTTAAAAAAATAAGGTTAAAAGATAATAGTTTATAAAGATAAAATGTAAGATAAACTTTAGAATTTATAATAAATAAAATTAAAAAAGAAAAATTTCATTCAATTAACAGATAATCCTAATTTTTTTAATTTAGATCATCTTAAAATAAAATAGATAAAAAGATATCTTAATTAATGTTATAATCTAAAAATATTAGAAGTAAAAAATGAGTAAAATCTTAAAGGATTCTTTAGTGATAATATTTCTAGATAATCGTTAGTAAAGTGAAAGAAAGTCACAAATTTTAAAATTTTTTATTAAATTGACGAAAAAAAAATTAATATTAAAATACAGTCCTAAAATGAATTAAAATTTAAACATATTTAACTACAAATTTCTATAAATTTTATATCTTTTTAAAAAGCAAAATTTTTATATAAATTAAAGAACTATTTCTAAAATTAAATAAATATTTTTATTATATATTTAAGAATTAAAAAATTTATAAAATGTGTAAGACAATTACAAATAAACCTTTCTTAAAAAAAGTTTAGCGTTTAGAAAATTATAAATAAATATACAATTACTAAAACATTTATATTAAAAATTACATTAATTACCCTATTTTTAGCAAATTTTAGCTTTAAATTCTAAAATTAAAAGGTTATATTTAATTTAATAAATAGAGCAATAAAGATATCTAATAGTAAAACATTGAAATTAAAAGAGATAATATTTATAGGATATTAATGAACCTATTAAGTAAAAAAGAATTTCTAAAGTTTTATTATTATTAAATAATTAATTCTTATGCTACATAATTATTTGATTTAGTATAAACTAGCTAAAATGTAATAAACTGAAAATATAATATAAAATTAGTTGTTTAAGTTTAATAAATAAAATAGATTTAAAATACTTTGATTAATATATAGTTAAATATTCTATAAGGGATTCCTTGATTATGAAAATTTTAAATTAGTTTAGCTTTTTAATAAATTGAATATGATTTAGTGATAATTTTTGAATATTTAAAGTAAATTAGGATTATTTAATAAATGATAATTGAATTTGATTAAAAAGGATAAAATGATTAGTTAGTATTTTGACTTAAAGTAGTTAATGAATAATAGACTAATGATTTAATGATTATATTGATTTTGAATAATAATGTTTATAGTTTTAAAATATTAGTAGTATAATCTCTTTAATCCTTTTATATTTTTGATGACTAATTTAAATTAATCTTTTTTGATAAAATAATAATTTAATTAATTAATTTTATTATTTTTAAATTAAATATACTAATTATTTATTTATCAATTCATAGTCATTTAACATTATTTAAATAACATTTAACTATATCAACAGTAAGTATCAAAACTACTATTACTACTATCAAATATACTATTTACATATTTTTACTAGCAAACCTAAATAACTCATTTCAAATTACTTCTTATTCCTTAATTCTTTAATAACTTATATAATATCTATTTATTACTTAACATACAAATATATATTCTACTATTATAACAAAAACTATAACTTATTTTACTTCTACTAAATCCAAATTCATACCTAGTTATTAGATTATTAAAACTAAATATCATTTACTTTATTCCTATTAATATCAAACCTGTACTAATATTATTTCTATTTCTCAAATAAGAAAAACAAAGTCAGCAATAGTTTAAAGGTACTTCTAAAATTAAAATTTAGAAATTTAAAATGTTTAGTTCAAAGTTTCCTTCTTAATAAGCAGTTAATTTAATTATTTGCTCTACTATAATGAAACATACTATTATTTCCTAAAATCGTATTTTAACATAAGAACAACATGTGTAAGAGAAAGATTTAGATCATAAAATATTGCACAAGTGTATGGAATACTAGTTGATTTTTACCTTTCATTATAATATCAGCAATGATAGCTCCAATTTAACAAAAATAATTCTACTTAGTAAAAAGATAAAAATTACACCATTTAATCTTTATTCTCAAAATCATAGCAAAGAAATTAATCTGAAGTAAGAAATTATTTTTTTTAATTAAGAGTTATCAAGATAATCAAAACCTTACTTACTTATGAATATTTGCAAATTGATATTATAATTGATGATTTCAAAGAGTTTAATAAGAATAGCAATATTTAAAATAAAAAATTTATTCTAAGAATGCCTTTAAAGAAATGAAGTCATATCAACAACAAAAAGATTTGCTGATTTAATAAAAGATATATAAAACGTTTTCTCTTTAATAATATACGCTAGATACAATAGACATCTAATTAAAGAAACTATTTCAATCTAAAAACTAATTACTTATACTTATAATTTTTAATATGAACTGAATCATCGATATATCAAAACTAAATTTAATAAACTTTGCTTAATTAGATAGGAATTTAATACATTTTAGCACATTTTCAAACGTAATCTTTTTAAAAATATTTTAAAAAAATTTAGTAAACTTAAAATAATTAATTGAAAATAGTGTAAAAGACTTACTTTATATGACTAAAACTATATTAATAAATAGTTTACAAAAGATAAGATAATTAAATTAGATAAGTACATAAAATATTTCATCAATAATATTTAGAAGACCATTAAAGGTTTTTAAGAACTAGAGTGAAGAGAAAAATAGATTATATTAAAAACCCATAAACAGATTTAAGGAACTAAAAAATTCTTAATCAAGATAAGAATCATGAATGAAATGTAGAAACTTTTAAATTTAGCGTAATTTGCCTGGTTAAATGCCAATAATTATACAATTATGTCTCAATATTTAAAATATTTAAGCTCTCATAGTTTATTATTATGACTATTATTTAAACTTTTAAATAGTGAATAAGATTTTTTATTTATTAATTTTAAAAAATTAAAATAAATTATTTTAATAATTATCATTTTTTTTAATTATTTTTAAGATAAAATATGGGAATTTTCTAATATAATTGTTGATATATATTAAATAAAAATGATAGGAAAAATAAAATTTAATCTTTTATCATTTATAATATTAAAGGATAGTTTTAATTAAAATATATTTTTAAATAAAAGAAATAAAGTAACTTAATTATAGTTAAATATTTTATGTAAGTATAATTTTCTTATTATTAGCAAATTAATAATAATGGCTTATATTTAAATTTCTTTAAACTGACAATTATAAAATAATTAATTTTATTTTATACAGTTATCTCTAAAGATATATTAACTATATTTACTTTTTAATTCACTAAATTATTGTTTTAATTATTGTAGACATTAATTATTAAACGTGAACTTTTATATTTTTATAATCTAGTAATCAAATGCTTATTGCTAGCCAATTATTTAAAACTCATATCAAAATTATGAAAAGCTTCCTCTTTATTAGTTTTAAATTGATACAAAGATAATTAATTCTAGCTAAGCATATAATTATTGAATTATTTTAGATTTTTGATATAGTATTTTTAATATTAATATCTTACTATTATAAAGGATTATTTTAACTATACTTTGCTATCATTTAGAAATTTATATTATTAAAGTAATAAAGCTAAAGTTTCCTTTAGTTTACTTAGAATTTAATTCCTTTTAAATATTTCTTCTTTATATTCTCTATGTTTTATTAATTATAGTTAAATAAAGAGTTATTTAAATGGCTTCATTAGCAATTTAATTAGTTTTTAGAACTTAAATTTTAATATTTATTTATAAAAATAAATGGTATAAATTAAAGCTATTTAGTAATAATATTTCACTTTAATAAAAGAGTTATTGTATGAAACTGTTTATTTAAAATTTTAAACTAAAATAATTTTTTGACATCTATAACTGCAAAAATTGCTTCCTTCAATTAGACATTAGTAAATGTTTTTAATATTTTTTAATATAATCTTGATCTCATCAATTTTTAATTACTCTTGTTATAGTCTCATCTTTTATTTCTCCATTTTTACTTTTTCCATTTCTAATAATTCTAATCTTCTTGATATAAGTTTCTTGTAAAATATTTTTATTTATAAATATAAATATCCCAAATAAGACTTAGGGAAGAAGTTTATAAGTCCTTAATCATATATTATAATGCGTCTTAAGTCATAATTCCCAATCTTTTACGATAGTCAATCTCTTATATTAGAATAGTATATACATTTAAAAATGTGCTAAAATGTACCATACTCTCCACATATACAGTAGGGATTATCAATAGGATAATGAAGATCTTAAAGATCTTTTCGAAAATTAAAATATTGGTTCTAAGTTTATATATACTGATAATTTCTTGTCTAAATTATTTGTTCAACTTAGTGTAAGTAATTACTAAAAATTGGCTAAGTTAAGACTACTAAACTGCTTAGTATATATTTAGCTTTTTTCATGCTCTTAAACTTTTGAGTAGCTGTATTATAAAAATATTATTGTATTTTGACTCTTATATATTTAGTAAAAAATTTTTAATCTGTACTAATCTTGGAATTCTACAGGGTGATACTATAGATGTCTGATAATTGCTAAACTTGATCATAGCATTGAAATCAAATTTTTCAGTTGGTAATGAAAAGAGAGCCTATTGTCGATGTTGGAAAATTAAGGCTTTCTTATTTCATTTTATAATAGAATTTAAAAAACTTTATTGTCATAATGTGTTTGAAAGATAACCAGTTTAAATCTATGAAGCATAATTTATTAATTGCTGAAGTTGCTGCTTAAAATTCTTTTCTTGAAATCATTCTCATACTTGATTCAATTCTATTCAAAACTCAAGTTATTCCTCTCTGAATACATCATGGTACTAGTTCTCTCCATATTCTGCTTTGGGTAATGTAAAAAGTTTGCATAAAGTTTTAAAATGCCAAGAAATCACATTCTTATATCTAATTAGTTAAAAAAGCAGCTTTTTTCATTGCAGCTAAATACTTGAACGCGACTTCTTTACAATGAGGATTAAAATTCTTCTTCTAATGTCACATTACATCTAAATATGCTACTTTTTCTGTTTAAATAATTGGTTAATTATCTAATCATAAATTTAAATTTTATTATTTTTAATGTTTCTTTAAAATTTAGATGCATTCAGATTTGATAAATTTGATCTTTAATTGAGTTTATGTAAAAATGCTTACTTGTTTCATTTATTAACTCCTGCATCTACTTTGCAGTTTTGGAAAGAAGAATCAAATCATCTGCTCATCGTCTACGTGCGAAGCTAATACTCCAACCCTGGCATTTGAATCTCAATCAGGTATTTTTACTTTCCAAATATCTAATTATTATGTCATATGGCCCATGTGACTTTCCTTACATAACTCCATTGTTGTATTATAATGTTCTGATGTTCTTTCCTCTATTTTAAATGAAGAATTTAGGTTTTTGTAAAATGATTCTAAGGCTATTATTATTCCAAGTGGTAGTTTAACTCTCTTAAATTAATCAAACAAAAGTCTTCTTTCTATTGAGTCAAACATTTTTTCAACATCTATCAGTGTTGCTATCAATTTAGTCTTACTTTTAGCACGTTTCCGATAGTTATCAATTATTTGTTATATTATTCAAATTTATTAAGTTGCTTATTTAATTTTTATAAATCCCATTTATGTAGGGTGAATCAAATTTCTCTAATAAATCAGATTGTATAGTCTTTTTGTTAAGCTTTATCATATAGTTTTATAATAATATTAATAAGAGAAATAGGTAGTCAGTTTTTCCAATCATCTTTATTTCCTTTTTTAAATATTGAAATTACCGACAATGTATTTAATTCCTAAGGAATTATTCCAAATCTTAACATATTATTCAGAAAAGAGTGAAGAATTATTAACAAATATTATCCAACATATTTCAGAAATTCACCTTTTATTCAAGCTGAAACAGCTGCTTTTCCATTCGTAATTTCTTTTATAATTTCTTGTATTTCTTGTATGGTAAAAAGATAAAATCCTTATAAATATGAGAGTTGATAATCTTTAATTTCCTAAATACTATCTTATATTTTATCTATTTTTTAATTACTGAGAATTATTTATTATTGAGTTAGATTAAAATTTATGTTAAAAATAAATTCTTCCATGACTCAATGGATTTATTTTTTATTTCTTAATTAAAGTTCATTTAATTAATTTTTTTAGGCTTTTTAATTTTCTCAGTATGTGAAAATATTTCTTTAGCATCTCCATTTAGAAGTAAAAGTTTCTTTTTTGCTTTGTTTTTTCAAACTTTCACAAATTAGACTTGAAGTCATTCAGAATGTCGTTTCACTTTTTCATGAAGATTAGTTACTTATTTGTTTATTCTTCCAGATATAATATGTGCTTCTTTATATACTGAGTTAGCCCTTTTAGGCCTACATATTTCTTAGTAAGATCTCGAGATATTTGCTATAACTTGAGTCTGGAATAAAGGATCCTAATGTTTAATCAGCATTGTATTAGATGTTATTTTTGATAAATTCATATTAAACTTAAAGAATTTTAATCTACCTAAAAGAATTCTAGATAAGTTTGCAGGAAAGATTCTAAATATTTTTGATGATATGTTGCATCTTATAACCTTTTTATTTTATATTTCCTCAAATTCTTGCTCATCTTCAATTAATCTCACATAAAATCAAGTTTTTTTTTATAAATCAATTTGCAGAAAAAAATTTTCTTTTAAAGCTATAATATCATATTATTACTGTTTATCTTATAAAAGAATTGTTTTAAGAATTAAATTTTTATCTTTAAATATCTAGCAATTTTAGTTGATATCATACTTTATGAATAAATATAATTACAATCTTTAAAACATCAATCAAATAGATAAATGAACAATAAATAAGACTATTTAATTAGAAAATGAATATGAAAACATTTTAATTTAATTTCTTGATAAGATATTTTAAATTAAAATAAGTGCTTAATCTTTTAAAAATAATATTTATTAAACCACTTTAAATGTTTTTATGTTTATGAATATTTAGTATCTTAAATTAAAAAAATACTATATTGTATATTAAAGCAAACATTTATTAATGGAATGCTTAAATTAAAAATTATAATTTATGTGTTTAATAATTTAGAATAAAACAAAAATATCTCATTATTAAGGATATTTATGAAATTGTGTATTATTCGCTTTATCATCTTAGAAAAAGCTTTGCTTTTTATTATGCTATATATGTTTCTTTTTATATTGTACGAAATATTTGCTATTTTTTATAGGCATACTTATAATAGTTATTAAATTACACTTTGTATATTATTTTAGATAATACAAAAGATTAAAGCTTTTCTTTTAATCTTTTTTGATATAATCAAAACTATATTGATTTCTTAATTATTTACACTTTCATTTTGCTAATTCTTATTATTTAATATTAGAATATAATTTTTTCTTATTTTAGATGGAAATATAAGATAATTTACAAGAAAGTGAAGATTTTTATTATTTTGCATATATTCAAATTATTTATATAGTTTACTAAAAAAATGTTTTTATATGATCACAATCAATCACTTTTTTTCAAAAGTTTCCAACTTTAATAAAACAGCTTCATTAGAAATAAGAATTTTTAGATTAATAAATAAAATCAATTTTCTATATACATGGTAGATATATTCAAGTTGCTTAAAATCAGAAAGCTTATCTTTAAAGCTATTCCTTTTAATATTACGAAATGAGAAAAAATTTTGAAGAGAAAAAATACTTAATATAACCATTTTTTCTTAAAAACTAATTTTTCTCTTCTAAATTAACATCTTTTCGCAAACTAAAAACAGATAGTTAGTCGTAGTAAGCTTTTTTCAAAACTCTTTTACTCATCTTTTCGATTTTTAATGTTTTTCTAATTATTATAATAAAGCAGAATATTTTTAAACTTGATTAATAAATTTTTGTTTCTATATTTTATATAGTTAGGTTAGATATATTATTTAGATCCTTGCTTAATTATTTTTTTTAGATTCTTTGAAATTGACCTAAAATTTTTATTACAGATGCATTATACCTCATTTTTTCTATTTGATCGATCATATTTTTATAAAGATATTTTTTAGCTCTTTTTAGATTAGTTATTTTAAAAAATTCGTAATATCTATTAAAAAGGTAGTTTAAAGCCCTCTTATAGAAATTTTTTTTACTGATTTTGTTTCTTCCTAAAATTGTCATTTATTTTTTTATCTTTACTTCTTAAAAGTAATTTAAAAAACTTTTCAAATTTTTTAAAATTATATCCCTTTAAGAAAAGGATTTATCCACCCGAAAATCTTTTGTAGCGAATAACTCAGAGCGAAAAAAGGATAATTTTTTCACGATTTAATGGTTTATTTTATTATATTTCCTTTTTTCTTGAGATCCTTTTCATTTAAGTAAATTCTTATAACATTAAAATTTTTTAAAGCGAATTTTTTCATTTACTCGAAAATAATTTCAAAATTAAAAATCGTATTTTTTCCAAAGCATAAACAATAATTTTTTTTATCATTTCAACAAAAAGATTTCCAAATTCTATTTTAATATAAATTTTTTTAAATTCATATTTTTTGTTCAAAAATCTTTTATATTATGAATTTTTTCTTTAAATTTTATTCCTATTTAGGATTTTTATCCCGAAATAATTAAATTTATTCCGTCCCAGAAATCTTTGATAGTATAAAACGCTGAGCAAAAGATAATTTTTTCATTTTCATGAAATTCATGCTCTAAACCTTAAAGATAAATAAAACTTATTATCAGAAAAATTAATTTTCCAATAAGAAACAAAATATTTAACATAAAATTTAAAATTTTATAGTTATAATAAATAATTAATAATAATAATAATTAATAATAAATAATAATAAATATTAAATATAGATCATAAAAAATAAATAATAAAAAATAAAATACTTAATTAAATTTTTTAATTAATAATCAAGATTATAAACTAACTTTAACCTTATAAATAATATTTTAACTACTCCACAAAAAATATGCGAATTTTTACTTAACTTAAAATTTTTACAAAATCTAAAAATAAAATCTATAAAATTTTATAGCATAAAATTAAGCTTAAACTTATTTTACGTATTCATTTAACAAAATTATATTTTAAATATTTTTAAACATTACCACTTTAAATTACTACCTCACTAATTTCTATAACCTATATTACTCAACCTTTTTTTTAAACGAAGAATATTTAAGAATATACAAATTTTAAATAAATAAATAAAAAACAAACACTTCATAAAACTAAAAATATTATTAACATTAAACATTCATTTAAATGCATAACCAATATCTTATATCTTTAATCGTAAAATTTAATTAAGTCAAATAGCAAGTTACTCAACTCGAAACTCTCCACTTTCTTATCGTCTTATCCCATCCTCCCGATACCAACCATCTATTATCAACACTCAATGCTATAGAATATATTGGATCTGTATGCCCTTACAAAGTCTATATACACTCACCCTTATCAAAGTTCCAAATCTTGATTGTTCTGTCACCAGAACAAGAAAATATAACACTTGAATCAACACTTAACTGAATACTACATACTGCACCTGTATGACCTTGAAGAGTACGAATACACTAACCAGAAGAGAAGTCCCATATCTTAATCGTACTGTCATAAGAACCAGATATTATATGCCTATTATCCTTAGACACTTTCACCGATCAAACAAAACCTGAATGCCCAGTAAGAGTTCGCACAAGCTGACCAGTCTAGAAATCCCAAATCTTTATAGTGTTATCTTATGATCCCGATATAATATATCTAGAGTCATAGGAGATTACTACCGATAAAACTGAGGTAGTATGTCCCGTTATAGTTCTTTGGAGAGCACCATTGTGGAAATTTCAGATTTTTATGGTGTTATCGTAAGATCCCGATACAATATAGCTAGAGTCTAGAGAGATTACTACCGAAGTAATAGGAGAATTATGTCCCGTTAAAGTTCTTATGAGAGCACCAGTCTACAAGTTTCAGATCTTTATGGCTTAGTCATCAGATCCTGATACTATATAGCTAGAGTCTGAGGAGATTACTACCAATCAAATATTAGAAGTATGTTCTGTTATAGTTCTTTGGAGAGTACCTGTCTGGAAATTCCAGATCTTTATCGAATATTCAGGAATTTCTGAATCTGATACAATTCAATTCAGGTCACTTGATATAGCTACCGAGCAAACATTTGAAGTGTGACCAGTAATGATTTAGTCTAAAAAATATTAAAGAAATACCTTTACTTTGGTCATAACTGATCTTGTTTATTAACTTTTAATAGAATAAGTTAGGCAAAATTTCATACTTAAAATGAAGTAGAGATATTTTCCCTAAAATGTGGCTTCTCGCTCTTAAGAGTTTTCTTAAAAAAATACTTTTAGTAAATTGCTTTTCTTTTTTCTCCGTTTCTTTTTTCTCCATTTTAATTTTTATAACTTACTTCTATAACTATTTAATTAAAATAACTCAATAAATTTTACTGATTCAATTTCAATATAATTAAATAATTAAATTATTTATTAAGCATATTTATAAATATCTCATTTCTTAAAATTGATTTTTCTATTTTTGCCTTAAAACAAGACAAGATATTAAACTAATAGTGTACAAACTTTTACAATTTTAATTATTTTTTTCTTTTTACTTTTAATGAATGGATAAATTATTATTTCAAAAGTTTTATAACGAAGAAGTTATATCCCTATTATAATAACTTTAATATGCATTTATTAATTACTATTTATTTGTGCTTTAAATCAAAGACTCTTAATAAAAAAAACTTTATTTCTTTATAGACCCTTTTAAATGATAAATAAAATATTACTATTATTTTAAATCTACTGTTTTAATTATTTATTTTCACTTACATTTAATTAAAAAAATATTTCTTTAAGCTTTTTACTAATTAAAAAATGAAATAAAATAAGTTTCTTATTAATTAGTTTGAATAGAGATTAAAAAACATCAAATTATTTAAAGCAAAGTATTTTAAGAATTTAAAAGATAGAATCTTTTAATTGTCCACTTTCTTACTACTATTTCATTAAAACTTTTTATTTATAAAGGTCTCTCTTAAAATAATAAACTAATATAATTTATTTTAATGTTGATTCTAAGCAAAATAGGTTATATAAATGTAATAAATAGAATAGTAGAAAGTAAATATTTAAACTAATTAGAAATGGTGTATCACTAATTTTATCTTACAATTATTAATATTAATATTTAATTTTATTATTAAAATAAGCTTTAATATGTTTAATTATGTATATTAAATACTTAATATTTTATCCTTTTAGCTTTATTAGTTATTAATTTAATTTCTCTTTAATTTATAAAGATATTAGATTAATTATAATAAATACATTTAGATAACTTTCTTTTTTTTATAGCAAACTAATATTATATTTATTATTTATATTATTTTTGTAATTATCATTTCTAATTAATAATACCTAAATTATTCTAGATTATTTAAAGATAAAAACTTAAATCTATTATTCTATACAAATCTATATTATATTGCTAACACTATTAATACTCTCTTTCTTAAAATTAGTTGTTTGTTACTAAGAAAATTATAAGCTTTTTTAAGAAAGCATATTTTTAATATCTTCTATTATTATTTTCTGAATTAATATAAAGAGTAAACTTAACATAATATGTTTCTTTGTACTATTAGATAATATAAGTATTATATTAGTTAATATAAGTTATTTAAAACTAATCTAACAGATTATTATTTACTCTTAATACATTTTATTAGTCTACTATTATTCTATATCTTTCTGTTCCTAATATACAATTCTCTATGTTTTGCTTTAGCACATCATCATTTATTAATCTTATACATTATAAAAGATTCAAATATAAAAAGCCGATTAGACAATTATAGAGTTATTTGAAGCTGAGACATTAAAATAAGTTTTAATTTTAGATTATTTATAATTTTCCTAAATTTAAATTATATTTATATATTCCTTTTTTTAACTATCTTTTGTAATTAACTTTTGTTTGGAAAACTGATAAAAAGGTACATTTTGTAAAATATTTAGTTTTAATTTATCTAAGTTTAAAAATGTTTGTGAGTATAAGAATATATTAAATTTAAAGTATTAATGATACTAGTTCTAAAAATAAAGCATTTAGGTAATTATATGTACTAAAATAAATAGTAAAGAGAAAACATTATTCTTTTATATAATTAAATAAAGAAAAGCTAGCTTAAATCTTCTATAGAGTCAATTATTCATATATCTTAAATCCTCTATTTATCTTAAAATCAAGCGTTTAATATATTATAGCCTCCTTCACTAACTCACTTAATTATATTAACTCATAAAAACTTAAAAAAAAATTCCTTTTTACTTTAACTGTACACCAAATATTCTAAATGCTTTAACTAGTTAAAGATAGATTTAATTAGAGACTAATGAGAAATTTTCTTATCCTCTAGATAAATATTTAATAAAACTGTGATTGCATTTCTTATTAATGAAGAATAATATTTTAAATTAAAATAAGGAAAATTAATATTTTTCTATTTTCTTAATAAAATTTAAAATAATTTATATAAAATCTCTTAATATTTTATAAAAAACCAAAGTAAATGCAAAAAATTAATTAAATATAATTTAAAAATATTAAGAAAACATATAATTCTAAATGATATTATAAATAAATATTTTAAATATTTATTAATTTTTAGATAAAACATATAATAAATTATGTAACCTATATTTTAACCTTAGAAATGTAGTAAAATATTTTTAAAAGTTAAATTAAAAATTATAAGGAAAACTTAAGAAATTAAATTTTTCTATAAAAAATGAATATAAAATTTACTAATGATTTAATTGGCACTATCAAATTCTATTAAATTCTATTAAATTATTTAAAATTATTGTTAAAGAAAAATAAAGTATAAATTAATTAATTTAAAAAATTAAAAAAATTAAATTTTAAATTTTAAATTTTATATTTAACAATAATTGTGATAAAGATAAATATTAAAGAATATAAAAATCTTACAAATCTAGCATTGATTGACTTTTTAAATAAAGAAATTCAACAAAAAAATATAAAAAATTAAAAATGTTAAAAATGCTAAAAAATTCTCTAACTCTCAGATTTTTATAATCAGCCTATTCGAAGATAGTTTATTTTTACTATTTTTCATAAATTATGGATGTATATATGGTAAAAGTACTAATTATTTTACTAATCTAAAATTTTAAGTTCAGCTTAAATGAAAACTTTTAAATATTTGAATAAATAAGTAAACAAATTATTTAATTTTTTATTTTCTAAACTTAATATGAAATCCCGTAAAATGTTTTTAAAAATAATTTGATCCATATCAATATTAAGATTCTAACTTTAAATATTAAGTAAAGTAGCAAAATTAATTAAAATTTTGAATTAAAAACATATTTATTTTTTAATTTTATTGATTAAAATATACCTATAAATTAAAAAATATGAAACTAGGAGCATTTTCTATTAAAAGAAGATTTAAAGTTTATTTAAGAACAATAGAAATGCAAATAAAATTAAATTAAATTTGTTGATAAATTTCTAATTAAAAAAATAAATTATAGTAAATTTGAATATCATTCTTGATTATTTAAAATTTAATATTATTTAAATATTTTGAATCTAAAACTAAATTTTTTTGTTATTAAATTTTATAAAAACTTACTCATTTATAATTACAAATTATAAGCTAAAATAATTCTATTATAATAATAGTATTTATAATTTATTTATGTATCTTATATTTATTATTTTTATAAATTTAATTTCATAGAAAAATAATTAATAATAATTAATATTTAATAATTAATGCAATTTTATCTAATTTATAATTAAAATCAAAGTTTTCAAATTCTAGGTTTAAGAGATTGGAAAATGCTATTTTTTTACTTAAAATAGATAATTAAAATTACATAAGAAAAAATTATTTATTTATAAAATAAATTATATCAATAGAGTATAAATCCCTTCTTATTTTTAGTTTACAATATCCCTTTCTATTAAAATTTATTTTTTAAACATTTTCGACGAAACTAATTATAAAAATCTATTTTGTAATAAATTAAAAACTCTATCAAGTTGATAAGTAATGTTTATACTTTTATCGAAGAGAATTTCTTTCTAATTATATTATAGCAAGTGGTTATCATACTTTCAAATTTATATAAAAATTAAAATAAATGAGACTAGCATTTTAAAGCCTTTGCATTATAAAAAATGTATTTTATAGATAGTAAATTTAAGCAAGAAATTATAAAATAAATAAAGAATATAATAAATAATTTTACATCATGAGTGAATTCTTTTTATCTATTATAAAAATATTTAATTTCTTATTATATATTAAAATAATATATTTTATATTTTACAAAATAGTTTTAATTAATTTTTCATATAATTTTAGTTTACCAAATTATAAATTAAAAAAAATTAGATATCAAATTTAAAATATTTAATTTGTAAAATGATTAAAAATGTAATTAAAATATCATATGATTTTAGATATAATTATAAATTAAAGAAATTATAAAATTTATGTATCCTATTTAAAAATGATAGTTACTTCTTACTTAATTTTAAACTAGAATTTACAATAACTGCTAATTTTTTATTATTATAATTATCTATATTATAAAATAAATATAAATTATATTAGCTTTATTATATTAATAAAAATACAAAAAAATGAGTGAGGAAATAAAGTAAATCTTAGTATTAAAAAAGAAGATATTAATAAGATTTAAATTATTATATTTAATTAATTTTAATTTTATATTACTTTATTATAGTATAAATATATAAAATTAATTCTTTTTACCATTAAAGATAATTAACTTTAATTTTTAACTATATGCAATATATCACAAATATTATATATATATACATTTTATATTCATAAACAAAAATAATTTATTTAAAAATTATAGTTTATAAATGTTATAATACTTTATCACTTTTAATTATATTATATTTAAAATACAATGTTTCATAGATTAAATGGAATGTAAATTTAATAATCATTAATATAATTTGCCTTTTTATTTAAAAGTAAAAGTTTATTTGTTAGTTTAATTATTTACCCTCCTAACTATTTACCTGTCTTATAGCTAATCTTGCAACTTATTTCTTTCTCCAGATTTATTTAAAGATTAATGAAAGAAAAAATAAATATGCTAGTATATAAAAATTATTTGATTATTATGCTAAAACATAGATACTTAACCTAGAAATAATATATTACTTTATATTATATGATAATTAAATTATAGTCAGATTTAATTAATTTTACATTTAAAAAATTAACACTTTTTTAATTTAGACTCATAAATTTAAAATTAAAAATCTTTATAGCTTTATAATATTAGCAATTTGGTATAAAGTTGTAATTTATTTATATAAAACGAAGATTTTAGTTAAAAAGTTATAAATTAAAATAAAAGATAAAAACTAATTCTGATTAATTAGTTATCTATCTTGTTATTAATTAAACTACTAATAAAACATATTAATAGAACTAGTAACTTTCTTCTAAATTATTAATATTTATATAATAATTCTATAATTTTTAAACCGCAATTTATAATATCTTTCGAACAAATAAAGTAATTAAATATTATATTATAAATGATTTAAATATAATATCAAACCATAAAATACTATTATAAATATTAAAAGTAAATATTAATATTTTTCAGTTTTTAATTATTTTAAATGCTCACTAGCTTTATTTTTTTATTTTCTTTATTTATTCTATCATCTTGTTAAAAGGCTTAAGTTATCTTTTTTTATATTTTAATTAATTATCTCTACTTTTTAAGATAAGAGAACTTTGAGGGATATGTCTTAACTAAATATATTGATTAAAATTAAGTAGAATAGAACTTAATATTTTTAACAAATTTGAAAATTTAAATTTTTTGATTTTGCAAAAATGAATTTAATCCTTTCCTCTTCTAATTACTTATTTGCTCATCTTAACCTGTATTTTCGACTAGGATTAATAGTTCATTTTTGAGATTATAGGCAGATTTTACTGACAATTCGCTTATTTAAAGTTTTTTATTATTTTTTATATAAAAAATCTTACAATTTTTGTTCAATTAAGTCAAAAATTTTAAATTTATATCCTAAGACAGTCATAACATCAATTTCACTTTCTTATCCTCAAAATTATTGTGATTTAATTTATCTTTCTTATCCATCTCTGATAACAATCTAATTTACCGAATTCATTTATTTACATCGAAATTGATCTTCATTCAAGCTTTGCTTAATTCTAAAAAAGATAATTTCAATGAGAACTGAGATATAAATAACTTATTATGATCTAAGCAATCATTATCCTCAAGAACTTCCATCATTTACTATTTTAAATGTTTTTCTAATTTCATTAAGCCAATTTGATTTTTAATTTTAGCTTAGTATACTACTCAAGAAATATGAATAATAAAACATAAAAATATCTGTAAGCTGCTTCAAAACTTACACAGTCTTTTCTGCTTACAAAATATTTCGACTATGGAAAGAATTAGTATTATGATGTATTAGTGACTATAGCAATTTATTATTAAATAACAAAAAAATTTGATTCATTTTGCCTTATAATAGCATCTGGATTGAAAAAAAAAGGCTTTTTTTCAAATCCATGAGATCAACTTATCTTATTTAAAATGTAAGGTTAAATCTCTAGAAATTGACCTCTAAAGGAAAAATTTTTCTAACTTATTTCTATCTTTCTTCAAATTGAAAATGCAAGAAATAAACTTTAGGCAGGAAATCTAGTAGAACGGCATGCTATTTTGCAATAAATCGTTTTAATGCAATTAAGTGCCTATTTAGGTAAAAAACTCTATGATATCTTATCAGACTAATAATCTAAAAAATGTAATTAAAATTTAGAATGGGTTAATTAGAGCAGCTTCAAAATTAGACTCAGTTTTCATTAAAGGTTCTTAAATCTGTAAAATTAATTGGCTAAAGCTGCTAAAAGGAACCGATAAAAGCTGCAATCACAAGAAAATTCGATTCTTTACTTAAAAATTTTTCTTGTAATAAAATAGGAAATCTAAAGCAAGAATAAATGATGAGTTTTTAAAGACTATGATATACGAATCTGAGAGAAAGAGGTATATTATGAGATGTAAGTACTTAAAGACAAGGCTCAAACTTAGAAAGGAAAAATTATCTGATTTTTACAGCCATTTTATCTTAATTATTTTAAAAGAGAAATACAATCAATGCGTAAGATATGTTACTCAATTAAGCCATATAATATATTAATAAACTCTATATCTAATTTAGATAAAGCTTTCAAAAAGCCATAAAATATTAAAGCTGTGTAAATAAATAAAATTAAGCTTAATATAATCCCGCCTAAATTAGTTCCTATCATCATGATTTGATAGTTTTTAAATTAAAAATAATATTATTAACTAAACTAAGCTTTTTTAACTATTTTTCCTTCCTTTTATATCTACTTTAACACTTAATTGTCAAGTTTCTGATTTTTTTTAATTAAAAGGATTCTTTCTGTTAAATGTAAAATCCTTAGACAATTTTAAGGAATAGATTCTTAAATCTATTTTTATCCCAATTCTCTATTTATTCAATCTGATTATTCATTACAATTAAGTAGCAATTATTTACTTTAATATATTAGTATGTTTAGTGAAAAGATATAAAGTGAATAATATAGACTAGGGATTAGAGAGTTATATATAGGTGTGATACAGATGATAAGTGTATGCTAACCTTTTAGTAATAGTTAAAAGGTATGAAAATGGATATTGAGTTGTGTAAAAGCAAATTACTATATTACTTTAAAACATTCTTTATCATACTAACATTTTCATATCATTTTTGCCCTTTAACTTAAGCTCATCTAATTATCTAATAATTATTCTAATAAAAGTGGAAATAAACTAATTTTTGGCTGTAATGGTTGCCTAATAAAAGAAAGTTTAAAATAATATTGTAACTTAAGTTTTAGTTAATAGATATATAGAGATAATTAATTACTTTTTATTAATTCTATTATATAGCATTATAATTCTAAACATCATTACTTATACTCATTACTTTCATTATTTATCAACTTACCATTTTATCTATTATTACTATCATCTACTAAGATATTTTCCTTCTATCTCATTCAGCTTCTAAGTTTCTATATATTAAACTCTAAGTTATTCTAAAGTAAATCAAAACTAATTTAATCTACCTAATAAGTACTAATTCTTATAGCTTATGAACTAGTACATTATTAAATTTAATATATCTACTACCAATCATCTACAATCCTACTTCTTTAAATCTATTTATCATTTCTGTATTATCAACGTTTTAACTATACCTTTTAATAATAAATTTATTAATTATCATATTTAAGCTTTCAATCAGCATTCTCTTATATTAATTTAATATAAATAAAATTATTTTTAAGCATTGTTATAAAGATGCTATAAACATTCTTATTAATCATTCTTATTTTCTCTTACATTTTAAAATTCCTTTCTCTTTTAATTTACATTACCTAAGTTAGTCCAATACTCTTTTTACTTTATATTAACTCTAGTTTTAAAATGTAAGAAACTCCTTCTAAAATTATCAAATTAGGAGTTAATATTTGTAATTATATCCTATTAATCATTGAGACTATAACTCACTTCCTAGCAGCATTCGAGAAATTTTCTTAGAGAGTAATTAGATTAAACTCTGCTCTACTAAGATTCCTTAAAATCTTGAGGTGCTTTAACTCAGAATAACAAGTTAACTTTTATCCTTCTAATAAGTTTGATTTCAGACTCACTTATTAGGCTGTAAATGAACTTAATCTGATTTATTTATTTAGATAAAGCCCATTAATTTTGAAATTTTTAAGAGCCATATCTCGGCTATAATTTAAAGTGATAACTAGATAGACCAGCTCAAAGATTTTAGTCAGATGAAGTTATTTAACGAATTGCAATGATTTAAGTAGTAAAGAGAGCATATCCTAATTATTACCAAGACTAGATAGCTTAGAGATTTGAATATAAATTGGAATTAACTGTCTTAACTTAAACTGCCTAAGGCTTTAAGTCTTAAAATTTTGATCAAACAATGTGAGCCATCTGGAGTTTTAGTAAAAGGCTATAAATCTTACTGTCTAATCTGAGAAGGAGAACTACTTGAAGAAGATGAACTGAATAAGAAATATCACAAACCTATTAAGTACAAACTTAATAGAAGATTAATATAATAGATAGATAATACCTGATCATTATTTTAGTAGACAACAAAGGTAAAACTATCGCATATCTGAATATATGAGATAGATATCTAATACATCTAATTTCTAACTTTGCAGAATCTCAAGTTAAATCAAAGTCACATCCAAGATTTCCCATTATCAACTCCAAGAAGCTGATAAAACTGATAGTTAGACAAAACTAAATCTTTAAAGTTGTCAGAAATTGAATTTTCCTTAAACTAATTAAAAATTCTGAAAAATCTGGATAGTTATACTTAGTTGTAGTGCTTGAGGTTTCATATTATAAAAGTGAATCTTAAGAGAAAATGCTCATTAAGATGTAAAGTTTGACTTACCTTGAAAAGATATACTTACGATAAAATCAATTTGATTGTAAGTATTACCAATTTTAAAGTAGATGCTAAAGCTCTTAAAATAGAAAGTCAGCTAAGAGACAGTAAAATTAGAAAAGTATGAGTAACAGAATAAAAATTAGAGCTTTAATCAATCTAGTTTAAGAACAAGTTAGATTAACTAAATTATAATATAGTATGAAAGTATTAAAACCTTAGATTAGGATTAAATAGATGAAAAGAAAAACAAGAACTTAAATTTATGGCTGGAAACCTTGCTGATCTACTAAGTGAGAAAATTAAAATAACAAGCTATTAAGAAAATTCTTAGTAAAAGTTAAATAACTTAAAGTATGCTAATTAGTAACTTTTAAAAGGCTAATATCACTTATAGCCGAAAATTAGACTAATTCCAAGAGATGGGTAAGATTCTTTTAAATCCTTTCAGAAAGCTAAGATCCGTTTCACCTATGGAGATCTTCATTTCATCCATACTTCTTAAGAAATTAAAAAGACTAAGGATTTTTAAAGCTTCATGGTTATCAAAATTTAACACTATCATAACTGAAAGCATAGTTGAACAGGCTTAAGATTAGAATGAAATAGTAGCTCTAAAATATAAAGAAGAACTCAATGAAATAAAGCTAAATTCCATTAGATATTTGCTTAAAAACATCAAAGAGACATATTCAGAAAAATCTAAGTCTTATTCTCAACAAGCAAGTTAGAATACTATTGGCATTTAATGTGATGCAGCTTAATCATCAAAGATATAAACTGAAGATTTGCAACTTAAGTTTATCACTAGGAAGATTTTCTAAAATTTTTTGAACAGAGCAATTTAAGAATAAATTAGGTTTAACCAATCTTGAAAGATAAAATTAAACTAATGAATAGATATAGAAAAAGTTAGTGAGGTAAAGCAGCTAGATATAGACAAATTAAGCTCTACTATCCCGGAAGAACTAAGTAAAAGAAAATTTTTTAAATTTATAAAATTTCGAGTTTCAAAATAATTAAACTAAAAAGAGTAATAATAGAGAAATAGTCAAACGTTTGTAATTAGAAGCATTATGAGGATAAGACAGAATATTTTTAATTTTTCTTTATTATCTCCAGATCTACTTGGAGATATTAATTAAATTAAAGTAATAAATTTAGAAAAAAATAATGATAATCAAAATATAAGCAATAGGTTGAATAGTAAAAGGAGATATGATAAAAAATAATAAAATTTAAAGAATCAAAAAGTTATGTTGTTTCACGAGTTTTTCAGTAATAAGCTCTCAGATTCAGTTAAATTTAGAAAGCCATTTAAATTCTTATTACAAAACAGATATACTAGTATAAAAAACTCCTTAAGTTTTATAAAGCCTATAACAATATTAGAGCGAAAAGGGATTCAATTTATGCTATATGATTAAATTACTCAGAAAAAATCAGTCTATTCTATTAGCTTAAGCTAAACATCCAAGAAGTTAGGGATATATAGAAATTTAGCAAATGCTAAGATAAAAGAAATGGTAATAAGAAAGAGGTAAAGAAGCATACTTTGGCTTAAGGATACAATATCAATAAAAATGTCTTGTATGAAAAGTTCCTCGTCTACCTTGTTCAAAATAGAACCTTGAGATAAAAGCTAAAAAGTAATAGCAAATGACTTTAAAAGAAACTTCAGTATCTAGAAAAAATATCAAAGTATATTGGTTGAATTAAAAAAAGTAAGGATTTATGCATAAAATACTAAGAAAATCTAAAATTATCAAAGTAAAATATTAAATAGCTGTTTACTAAAGAAAGAAAATCTAGATATCTACTAAGGAAAAAAGGAAATAAAAGCAAAAAGAGCTTTCTAGATTGTAGAGATATATGTAGTAGAGTTTAAATTCACAGATCATTAGATTATTTATTTAGCACTTCAAGATGTTCTAAACTGTTTAAAATAAAAATAGATTGATGAGTACTAAAAGCTAATTTGTTTAGATAAAAAGAGCCTAAAAAATTTTTAAATTCAGAGAAGGTCTTGAATAAAGATGCTAGTTATTAAAAAATGAAGTGATAGTCCTCAAACACGATCAAATAGTAGATTTTCTCGTCTAATTAAAAGAACTAAAGTAGACATATTTTCTGAATCAAGATATGTTTATATTACAAGATAAATTTCTGCCTTTAAAAGATTTAGAAGTGAAGCAATATAATTAGAACAGTAGATAACTCACAGGCAAAGACTTTATAAATATTCTCTTTCAATTATTTTTCAACCGAGCTGTTAAAACTTGCTGAGAATTAACATCATTTTGGTATGCATGGTAAATTTTTTATATGTAGGATTAAGAAATTATAAGCACTTTGATTTCTTTATCAACGATATCACCAAGAAGGTTTTAAATATGAGTAATTTAATATTTTATTGTATAGGTAAAGTAGCAAAGAATTGAATGATACTCAGTCTTTAAAGTATTTAATTATAATAAAGCTTAGCAGGGTAATAAAAGCTTACACCTATAAATTATATGAACTGATTAACATAAACGCTAACTGAATTTAGCTTCTGTTTACGAAAATTTCAGAATATTTGAGCAAATAATAAACTCTTAATATGGATTCAACATTTCACAGAAGCCCCTTGAGCTACGATAGCTTTAAACAATTTAAGGGAGCAAGTATAACAGAAAGACATAAATCTAAACTAATTTTCTTTGGCAAATGAATAGTAAATTCTTTCATTGAATATTTACTAGATAATCTTGTCTGGAAACATGAGAAAATGAACTACTAAGCTTCAATAATTGTAAAGAGCAAGAAATATATAAACTTCATTTAGAAAAACTTTCTTCCAGGCTGCTAAATCTATTTTCTTTCCAAAAAAGAGAGTTAACTCAGTTTTCTATTCTTAAATCTGATTAGCATGGTAAGCTCTAAACAAATGGACATTCTTCTTATATATCAGCTTAAGCACTTTCTATAATACTCTTCTTTGTTATGGGTTTAAAATAATTAAATTATCTTCATATGTTTATAATTTACTTGGCAAATAAGGTTCTGGCTTGTCCTCAGTCGCTTT
The DNA here is from genome assembly GCA_946699065.1 of Loxodes magnus. Taxonomy (NCBI): domain Eukaryota; phylum Ciliophora; class Karyorelictea; order Loxodida; family Loxodidae; genus Loxodes; species Loxodes magnus. The sequence goes on along the minus strand of CAMPDV010000156.1, from coordinate 293,064 downwards.
CTTAGGATAAAGATATAAATTAAAAGGAAAACATTTTAATTTTTATGGGATTGCCAGTTACTCAAGTAAAGGTTAATCAAGATCAACAACCTTGAAGTGAAAATGTTTTTAAGTTCTAGAGTAGTGCATAGGTCTTTTTACTAAAGTAAAGCATTCTCTTAGTTTATTGAACTAGAATTATGAGACAATTAGTAGTGCTTGAATAAATTGTATTTTTTGAGTATCAATTAATGATTAAATTTCTTCTTTTTAATTACTTAATATTAATACAGCTTTATCATAGTTAAGACACCCTAGGTTTAAGTATAGATATTAGCTATCTAATTACTATTGAATATAAAAATAGGAAGTAATAAAAATTGCTGATTATTAGTATCCTACTAATAACTGTAATATAACTGAAATAAGCTTTATACTAGTAATTGATAAGCTAATAATTAGCATCTACTTTGAACATCTAGCTTTAAATATTGATAAGCTTACTAAAAGAATGTACATTTAGGTTTTAAATTAAACAAATAAAGGCATAAGTTATTAGTGTCCTAGTTATTACTTATATTTATATAATATCTTTTAGATAATATTTCAATCCATTATTTCAAAGTATCTTTAGCTAATTAATGTAACAATTTTAGACTTATAAAAGCTAATTAAATTCCATAAGAGAAGCATACAAAGATACTAAACTATTACATTCAAGCTTTCAAAAGGGAATAGTATTTCTCTTGGTGTTTTGCTTAAATGAATTAGAACATTAGAAGGATTAATAATTTACTCATTCACTATTCTTAAAATATTCCTTTAGTTATTTACTAATATATAATAACTAACCTATCAAGCACTGACAACATTATAAACAAGTTTCAGTAAGTAACGTTTCTATTAAGCATAACTGTCTTTTAAAAAGATTATATTATGGGAGATCTTAAGATAAACATATCTAAGGAGATTGAGAATATAAAATAGATTTTTTAGAGCTTGAGATTAAATAACTAAATGCTAACATTAGCATTACTAGATTAGCTATAAGAACAATCTTTAAATTATAGTCCTTACACTATTAATATTAACCTTACTTGCTATAAAGCTATTTAATCCTAATAATACTTCTATTGCTTATTAATATTTTACCTCTAATATCATTCTTTTATATTTAACATTAAATATATACCAGTCTAAGTTTTTACTCTCATTTCAATAGTAATCAATCAAGCTTCTAACAAACTTACACAAAAAGACTAAACTCTAATCTAAATTTTTACCTGCTTTTGAAGACTATTACAAAGAAAATAAATCTTAATAGTAAAGTAGAGTGTCTAAGATAATTGCTGAAACTAAATTAACTAATGTTATTTAAATAAAGCTTCAAAACTTTATTTTAAGACTAAAGATCTTAGATTAAATTCAGTCCCTCTATGATACAAAAAATGTATAATAAGTAGAATAAATACATTAAAAAGGATTAAATAGAAGTTGATAGAAAGTTGAAGTTTTTTAGTGTAAAGTAGATTCAATTAGATAACTGCTAGAGAGAGTCAAAGATGGGAGTGATTAAGATTATAAATAAATCTAAAACCTTAGTATTAAACTGCAGTTAAATAAGGGATTTATTTTTGGAGAGCAGAGGGTCTTAAAAGGTATATATTTATCAAATAAGGTAATATGGCTAAATTATACTCCTATAAACAGTATTTTAGGACTAGTATATTGAACCGCCTTACTTTACTCCTGTATTTTTAGTAAATATGCAATGATAAAAGACGAGAACTCCATCGCTCATTTTAGCAATAGTATCTCCAAACTGAACCTTATTGATATAGAACGTAGAGTTGTGGATTTCAGTGTAATTGATTTGCTATAATATAATAGCACCACCATATTAAGTGGTACTTGTACCTTTACTACCAAGTACGAGTTTTTTACTATAAAGCGAACTTATTTGTTCTTAGTTTGTATGCAAGCTGCACTAATCGCGCTGTCATCTGAACAATATAGGTTTTCTATTAGAATAGTGTTGAGAGAGTCTAAATAGATCCCAGCAGATATTTAATTAGTTTTATTGCTTTAAATTGTGGTATTACCAAAGATAATATTTGAGGCTTAATCACTAAAAACGCAACAAAAGTACAAGTATTTCCAGAGTAAATTTAAGCTTGTCCTCTATCAAATTGATTGAATCCGTTTCCAGAAACCACCTCCCCTATTGTTAAGGATTTAGCAGCGATATAAAAAGATTACGGGAGTAACTATTCTTTGACTAAATTAAATATCCATTGCATATACAATACTTCCTAAATCCTGTGAAGAAACTATAATATTCTTCTAAGATTCGCTGTTCATAATGTATAAGAAAGTGAAACCCTGTATTCCTTCTACATTTATCAGATAAACTCTTTACTGAAACTATTTTTTATTACCTTTAAAGGTTACTTTATCAAAGATCAGAACACCTTTATGAACCAGATTGAGTAAATACTAACTATAGTTAATATAGCTAATTATCGTATTTTTAAGGATCACCTTTGAAATTTAATTAGCTATTTCTTTAGATTTGGTCGATTTACTATCTGAAGTCGCTTAATTGTAATCCGTTATAATATGTTAATCAACTTCAAGAAACTGCTATAAGAGTCATTGAAGATGCAGCTATTTATTACCAGGTAAGTCAACTAGATATTGCTATCCATGCTAGATAAGAAGATTAACCTTCCTTTAATTAACCAGTTCAAGTTGAAAAAAGAATTGACCATTTAAATATTTTTATTAGTTTGAGTTTAATTTAGAGTCAGTAAAGAGAGAATGCCAGCTTCTGATGCTTAATATTTAACTAGGGTTGGCAAGGATATAGAAGGTATCTATAAGTACATTGTCATTAGTTGCAAATATTATAGCTTAATATTCATCTGTATTACTAGAAAAAATAGAATTAGAAATACTGAGAGAAATGCAAAGTCTAGTTAAATAATTGATGGACCTTAGCCAATGCTTGAATGTCAGAGAATATCGTAATTTATATGATAACACTTTTAAAATATTGGAGATATAATAATGAAGCATTATTCTGATAGCCATTTATATAATTTTTGGAGAATTAGCTTTCCTTTATATATAGTAGTATGCTAGGAGTTGATTATCAAAAGGAGAACACATTTTGGGAATTTTATTACTATTAAGGCTAATTATTATCAAAGTACCAAAGTCTTGAGAGGTAAAGACATGCAATCATATAACTCCTAAGAAAATCTTGTTATCGCCATAGAGAGAAGTTCAGTTACAAGTCTATTTCCAACGCTAGATTCTAGATATCTCTGATTTAAAAAGAAGAAAGCTCGTTTTCTGAGAGATGATATAAGAAATATTAATTACCATCTGGCTAGTAGTTTAATGAGACTCCAAAATACTTTGCAAAATTTTAAGTTTCGAAGTAAGAATTACCCTTGGATTTTACCTGAAGTAGAGATATTTGCAAGTAGTTTTCAATGCTGATAACTGTGGAGCATAAGTTGGAAATAAAGTTAGCAATCTGAATGAGTAACTTGTTATCTAAGTTAAATTTAGATCAGGAATCATCTTTCCACTTACCTCCTTATTGATTATTTTACTATTATGAAAATCCGAACAGAAGAATGTAATTAATGTTTTGGATTTAATTCGTTTACTACATGAAGCAAGTGTTTTCCTCGAAGGTCGAATTCTTTACATTAACATTTGGAATAATAGATTCTGAACTAGTTTATAAGGAAATAATGTATCTTGAGCTCTGATCTTTGTATCCACCGAAATTATTAGTAAATGAACAATTCTCGACATTTACAGTCAGATCTAAAGTTTGTTTTGTAAGAACGTACTAATAAATATAATCTCCCCGTTTCATGCCAAGTTACTACCAAAGATACAATCCTTGAAAAATATTCTATTTACATAATATAAATAAAAAAAAGCTTGATCACTACAACATTAATCATTTTAGAAGCGATTTACGATCTTATTTTTATCAAAAGTTACTTAGGAGATAGTAATATCATTAGCAAAATAAGTGAAAAGAAAGCCATTTTAAGATAGTAGAAGGCTCTAATTCTTTTAGGTATTAAGGTTGTAATCTTATGATTTGCGTTATAAATCATGAAAAAAGTTAAGATCAGTTACTGTTCCTTAGTATCATTAAAAGGTTTATATTTTTTTACTTCTTAATATAGTTTGCAGTTAAAAGCACATTAAATTTGTTTATTTTTTTAAATTAAATTTCATATTTTATTAAAGTTAATTTTTAAAAATTATTAATTTAAAATAATTCTATAAAAATAATTATATTATAATATTTCTTTATTTTATTCATATTATTATTATTTAACGTATAAATACGTGGATTTTATTTAAAAGGAAAAGTTTTTTTAAAAATTAATAATGTAATCTGAAATGTCCTAGACTGCTAAATGTCTTTAGTGTCAAGGAGATTTTAATGGGTAGTTTAAAATCCCAATTTCATTACCTTGCAAGCACAACATATGCTATACTTGCATTCATGATTAGTTTTAGAAAAGTTAGGTGATAAAATGCTTTGACTAAAATTGCTAAAGAGTTCATAAGATCCATCCATAAAAACTTCAAGAAGACACTTAACTACTCAAGCGTCTTGAACAAAAGAACCTCATGGGAAATATAACGATGCTATAGAATCAATCGTCAAGAGTTCGTCAAGCTTAAACTTAATTGTCCAATGTTTACAGTCTTTTTACCTAGTAGTTAGTAAAGCACGTGAGTACTTATTTGTTTAAGGAGAATATCAGTTTACAAAGACAGTTGGTTTAGCAAGATAAGTAAATCTAATAATAGTTGAGGTTTTTCAAAATCTAGAAATAGATGATGGACAAAAAAGGAAGCAGCTAATAGTAGATCATTTATTAAGAATTGCCATAGAATGAGCAATAAGTTTCAAAATTGATAGCTGATATTTAAAGGGTCATCCAGAAGAACAATCAGGTATCGGTTAAAGTTTTTGAGGAACTAGACTCTTGCAAGTTTAATCTAACTTAAGTGATCTAGGAAAATAATGACTTAAAGAATGAGATATAAAACTTGAGTAGTTAAATCTAAAATCAATAATAGCAGTTATCATCTCTGCAAGTTCAGTTAAGCACATAGTAACAAGTAAAGCTTTAAGTGATATAGCCTTAATAAATTCAATAACCTCAAAATATCACTTAGTAGGTTAAGCTTTAGGACATCTAGATAACTATTGTATCGCCAAACAATAAAACAGCAACTTTATCAGTAAAACAAGAGACTACTATCGGTTAGATAAAGCAATAGATCTAAGCTTAAACTAAGTTACTGCCTAACGGTTTGAGTATCGTTAAGAATAGGGTTATATTGAATGACGGTTAAACAGTAGCGAGTTAGAAGTTGTTGAATGGTGAGAGGTTGCAAATGGAATTTAGTAAGTTCAATTATAATTTTCTTACAATAATATAGATGGTAAATAGATTTTATAACTTTAATAAAGAGCAAGGTGAGTTTAAGATTTACTTTAATTTAAAAGGATGTAAGTCTTAAATAATATCAATAATAGGGGGTAAGAATTAAGTTTAATATTTAGATGGTAAGTTAGTATTTAATAATGATTTAGAATGTAAGTATCATTTTAAAAGTTTCGCAATAAGAATGTAAGTATTGGTTTTATTAAATTACGATTAAAGGGGGTAAGTTTCATTTCAAATGTTTCGCAATAAGATTGTAAGTATCGGTTTTAATAATTATCACTTAATTTAGGTAAGTTAAAGTTTAAGGTGAAAATGAAGATCGTAAGTTTCATTTTAATAATTAACACTTAAGTTGGTAAGTTAAAGTTTAAGGTGAAAATGAAGATCGTAAGTTAAAGTTTAAGGTGAAAATGAAGTGAGTAAGTTAAAGTTTAAGGTGAAAATGAAGATGGTAAGTTAAAGTTTAAGGTGAAAATAAAGAATGTAAGTTAAAGTTTAAGGTGAAAATGAAGATGGTAAGTTAAAGTTTAAGGTGAAAATAAAGAATGTAAGTTAAAGTTTAAGGTGAAAATAAAGAATGTAAGTTAAAGTTTAAGGTGAAAATGAAGAATGTAAGTTAAAGTTTAAGGTGAAAATGAAGAATGTAAGTTAAAGTTTAAGGTGAAAATGAAGAAAGTAAGTTAAAGTTTAAGGTGAAAATGAAGTGAGTAAGTTAAAGTTTAAGGTGAAAATGAAGCATGTGAGTTAAAGTTTAAGGTGAAAATGAAGCATGTAAGTTAAAGTTTAAGGTGAAAATGAAGCATGTAAGTTAAATTTTAATGTTACATTTAGAATGTAATGGTCTATTTTAGTATGTAAGTATTTTTTTTATAGTTTATTTTTTAGATCGTAATGAGTTTAATATTGATTTAGGTGGTAAGTGTAATTTTATTGTTAATATAGAATGTAAGTTATTTTTAACATTATAAGGGGGTAAGGTTTCTTTTAAATAAATTTTTAGGATGTAAGGGCTAAATCAATGTTATGTAGTGATGAAATGAGAGTGAAGGACTTTACGAACATATTTAAAACTTTACTTAATTAAGAATTAAAAAATATTTATATTTATAATTATTATTTTCTAATATACTTTAGTGTAGTTATATATGTATTTATAAGGTTGCTCTATAAGTAAGTGCTTTTTTAAGTAATAATAATTTATATAATATTACAATTAGTAGATAGTTTCTAAGTATTTGGATATTATGTTATTATATATTTGATTAATATCCAGAGGGAGGGTTAATCTTAAGAAGTAGGTAAATAGTAGTTTAGAGAGTTAAAGTAATAAATAAATATTGTAAAATGACTGTGTTGTAGGTGAGTATAGGTGGATAAAGTTCCTATTATTAATAAAAGGTGTATATTTTAGTTTTTAAAATTTATTTCTTAGGTTTTAGTTGTAAGTATGCAATATTTAAATTATTTTAGTTTGAATTATTTTGTTGAAGTATTTTATATATTTTAGAATGTGAGTATTTAAGTAAAATTAATATTAAAAGATATTTCATAATTTAATTTTAAAAGAGTGTTAGGGAGTATTAGGCATATAAAAATTTATATTTTAATTTTTTGTAAGTTACTTAATATTTTTTTTTTTAAATTTTGAATTTTATGGATAGAAATTTTCAGATTTTTTTTTTAAAATTAAGTTTAAATTTTTTTTTATGAATTAATTGAGTTTGAATTTCTTTAAGTTATTTAAGAATTGTTGCTTCGAAAAATTTTGAATTTTAGGTTTCAATTTTTTTTAGATTTTGTTCTATTAGAAAGTTTTTTGTAATCAAAGTAGCATGTTAAAAGTAAAAAGGAATTTTTTTAAAGTGTCTGAGTATATTTTTTTTAGTATTAGTTATTTTTTTAATTGCATTTGTTTCTTTTATTATTTTTATTTTTTGAATTTGTATTTCAAGTATCAAAATTTGTAAAAATTTTATTTTTGTTTTTTTGCTAAGCGTTTTGCACTACAAGAGATTTTTTGTGACGGACCAACCTTGCGTGAATTGGGATATTTTTTGAATGGTAACAAGGGAAATTAAGAAAAATAAAGTGTATGATTGGTGATGAATTTAGAATAAGGACTGAAAAATGAAAAATGGATTTTAATTTAAAAAGTTTTTTAGAGATTTTTTTTTAGAAAAAGTTTTAAAATTAAAAACTTTAAATTTTTTTTTCGAAAGAGAATTTAGAAATGGATTTTTTAATAAGCGGTTAAAATTTCCGTAATTTTTTTTGTTTTTAATTTCAAATTTTTTTTGATTTTTTTAACACGAACATTTTTTTCGGATTTTTAAAATTAAAAATTTTTAATTTTTTTATCATAAATTCAAAAAGGATATAAGTTAAAAAAAGCAAAAATTTTATTTTTGTTTTTTTGCTCAGCTTTTTACACTGCAAGAGATTTTCGGGACAGAATAAATCTTTTTCAAAAATTTTTATGTCTGAAATATTTTTATCTAAGAAAATCATTTAAAATTTAAATTTTTTTTAGAAAAGATGAAAAATAAAGATTTTTCTTTATCGTTTTAAATTTCTTACTTGTTTTTTTTTACAAACAACTTAAAAGATAAAAAATATATTTAGAAGGTTGATAAATATTTAAAAAAATTCAATTTTTAGCATAATCATCTTAAAAATATCTAGAATGGTTTTCAATGAGTTTTAAATTTACATAAAATATATTTTGCTTACCTAATTTTAAAAAGAATTCGAATGAGAAATAATAATATTCTTAGATTTTTTATTTATTTTTTTAAATAAATTAAGATTTAGTTTAAAAAAAATACGTACTCTGTTTTTTAAAATAAAAATAAAAATTTATAAATTTTAAAAGATTTAATACTTAAGTAAATAGAAAAAACTGTATCTGAAAAATAAGTTAAAAACTAAAGCATAAAAAATCTGAATCTATCTAAAATAAAAATATTGCTCTTACTTAATTTAAATTGAAAATATTCAGAACTAAATACAAAAAGAACTTTATATCGAAAATAAAAAATAAAACAAAATTAGAATCTTAGTTGAAGTAAAAATAAAGACATTAGTTGTTATATATATAGCTATTTAAAAATAAGATTTTGATAATCTTTAAAAACGCTTACAACATTTTAGATATAGTTACCTTAAAAAAATAGTTTTTTAAATTCGTTATAAAAAAATTAACATTTAACTATAAACCACTAAGTTAAAGGTAAAAAATCTAAACACCCTGAATTTAATTGAAATTTTTCATTAAAATATAATGTATCTTAATTAAATCTATTATATCTAATATATTATAAAACATCGTTAAAGATTTAAATTTACTTAATTCTCAAAACAAATAAATTACTTAATAAAATGTTCTAAGTTTCTTATAATGGACTTAGATGAGAGTAACATATTAAAAATCCTAAATGTAATAGAAACTATTGATTTAATCATAGTTTAAGCATAAAACTATTTTAATTTAATTTTTCATAAAAAATAATATATCTATTTTTGATAAAAGTAGATTAATAGAAGAAAATTAGTTCACAGTTAAATTCTCTAAGGTAAATATTTAATAATCTTTTTATCTTTTAATCAAGATTCTTATGTACTAAATTTTTACAATTTAAATATTTGGCTGAAATATAAATTCCAATTTATTTATAAAAGTCTTACTCTACTACTGTAATGTTTTAAAACTTAATAGGGACATATAATTAAAAAAATTACCAAATAAAATATTTAAATTCATTATAAAACTTTAAACTATAATTAAAAAAGAGGCAAGCAATTAATATTCATAGGAAATTTTATTAACATTTAATTAATCAGAAGTAAATTTTTTATAATAATCATTTATGTATTCTTTTTATCGAATAGTATTACAGAAATAGTAATAATGAAAACATAACCTCGAAAAGTATTTTCTCATATTAATTTTATAAATTTATTTAAAATAGCTATAAATAAATATTATTAAATCATAAATAAAACATTTAATTAATACTATCTAAATATTATTAAACTCTATTTAAATAAATTTAATAATAGTAATAACAAATAATATAAAAACGGTCTCTAAATAAATAGTATATTAAAAATAATTTTCGAACTAAATTCATCAAAATTAAATGAAATTATAAAAAAAGAGTATTTAACAAAATTTTGATAAATTATTAAAAAATAAATTATATCTTGATCAGAATTTATAGAATTAATTTTAAGTAAAACTAAGATCAATTTTTATTTAAATCTATAACTTAAAATCTTAATCTAATTTAAAACTTCGTTTTAATAAATAAACTAATTTAATAAAAAAAGCAAAAATTCTTTATTGCAAATAATAAGAATTAAATTATCCTAATTATTTAATAAACTGATGATAGAAAATAATTTTCTTTATCCTAGATAAGAAAAATAAATTTCAAAAAAAATTAGTATCTAAAATTAGTTGAAGAAGATAAAAAAAAAAGTAAACGAAAAAAAATAATTAGCAAAAAAAATCACATAAATTTAATAAAATTTTCCTTTGCGTATGTACTTTTTTTTAATTGTAATAAAATACTGCTATTTTTTTCTAAATAAATTATTTTTGACATGCTCGTATCTTTTAAATTTTATAAATATTATAAATATTATTAAAACATTTTAATAATTTTTAATTTTTTTCTACATAGGTAAATTTTAGACGTTCTGACCTCTGTTACTTTTTAGATATTTGTAAAAATGTTTACAGATTAAAATAACAAAATTTTTTCTGCTTTCTATTTATACAGTTTATATAAAGATCAATTTAAAATTAAAAAAATTATTACATCATAATTTTTCTTCTGAAATTAGTCTATAAATTATCAAACTTCTTAATTAATAAAGAAAATATCGACATCACGTATATTTTTTTAAATAATATCGAAAAGGAGCAATAAAAATTATTTGTATAATATTTGTTACTGAAAAGGAAATGAAAGTAGATTAAGAGTTCAAAAAACTGTAAAAGCATACAAAATTATAAAATATATATTTCTTTTTTATTGTAAAAAATTTAATAAAAAAATTTTCAAATTCTTGAGAAAGTAAGAATAGTTTGCTTTTAAGTTTATTTTTAAATCTTAGTCATAAAGATAGCAGAATACTATTTTAGGGACATTTATTTATAAAATATATTTTTTGAGCCTTATTAGCTCATATTATTTATTCAAACCAGCAAATTCTTCTTGCGAAGTAAACAATAATATAAATGTTTTCAAAGATATTCTATATATCAGAGATATTAAATTTATTTAAGAAATTATATTTGAAGTAAACGCGGTAATTATATTTTTTTCCTGACACAACTCTCAGTTTTTAAAGCACGCTACAAATGATATAAATGTTTTGCGAATGAAACATTTATTAAAATGGATGTCTGTTAAAATTAAAATGAAGTTATAAATCTAATTATTTGAATTATTCTCTTAGTAAATCTAAACTTAGTTGAATTAGATAAATAGTAAGAGTTATACTTTGATTTGAGAAAGGAGAATAAAAAAATGCCTAAGCTTTTTCTCATAAAAGAAACTCTTTTTATTAAAAAAAAAAAAAATCGCTTAAGCAATCAATAGAAATTTAAAAAATTTCAATTTTTTATCGTAACTTTAAATTATTTTAAAAATTAAATTTATTTATAATAAATATTTTAGTTATATATCATTTAAGATTCTTATTTACACTTTATTTAAACTTAAAATGAGAAAAAGCATTTTTATCTTTGATAGTAACAAAAATTCTAATAGGTAATTCTTAATCTCTTTTTCATCTTGAGAAATTAATAATTACAAATTTAGAAAAAAACTATTTTAAAAAATAAATGTTTCCTAATTTTTATTTGATATAAATGCAAAATTATTTTTATAACATTTCTTGTATTTTGATAAATTATTTCTTCGAACTTTTAAATTAAAAAATACAGTAAATAAAATTAATGAATTACTTTTATTTAAATCCAATTAAAAGAGATTTTAAATAACTTTTTTAAAAATTCAAAGAATAAAAATTTTATTTTTTTAAACAAATAAATACATTATTTTCACAATATTTTTATGTAATAAAAAACATATTAATATTTATAAATAATAAGAAAAGTATTTTTTAAACAAACAATTACAAGTGTTTAACAAAATCTTAAATATGGAATAACAAAAAAGTTTATCTTAGTTTAATTATTTATAAATCTTTTTCCAATTTTTATAAAATTTGAAAAACATATTTAAAATGAGAAATTTTTTAAATTTAAAGAAAAATAATCATCATTTTAATTTTTATTAAATTATTTTTAATGATTAAAGAAATCTTATTAAGCAATAATTACATAAATTATCATTTATCACTAAGATAGAAAAATACTATTCAAAAAAGCATTTAAAAAGATTAAAAAAACATAAAAATTTATAGATAAAAATGTAAGAAAATATTGAAGGATGAATATTTTAACCTGAATATTCTTTAGTTATTTTTATAAAATTTATAAGCAAAAGATATTTCATAAAATAATTATGAAGCTAGCGTAAATATCTTGTTTAAATGCCAATAATTATATATTTATGTCTCAATATATAAAATATTTAATCTCTTATAGTTTAATATTTTGATTTGTTATTTGAACTTCTAAATAGAATATAAGAATTTTAGATTATTAATTTTTAAAAATTAAAATAATTAATTATAATACTTAATATTTATTTATAATTTTTAAGTTAAAATGTAATTTTCTAATATTATTGTTGATATATATTCAACTATTAAAAATGATTAAAAAATGATATTTAATCTTTTAGCATTTATAATATTAAAGGATATTTTTAGTTAAATTTTGTTTTTAAATAAAAGAAATAAAGTAAGTTAATTTTAGTTAAATATTTGTTTATGTTTAATTATCTTATTATTAGTAAATTAATAATAATGCTTATTTAAATTTCTTTAACTGGCAATGATAAAATAATTATTTTTACATAATTATAATAAGTATAATTAAATTTTTATATATAAATTAATAATTTATACTTAACTTTAAAATATAATGCAAGTTAGTTATGATTATTATTATAATTACTTATATGATTTAGAACTAAAAATTTTATTTCCATTAATTTTATAATTATTTCTAATTCTTTATTAATTTTATTTATACAGTTATCTCTAAAGCCATGTTTAACTATATTTATTTTTAATTCACTAAATTATTGTTTTAATTATTGTAGTCATTAATTATCAAATGTGAACCTTTATAGTTTTATAATCTTGTAATTAAATGCTTATTGTTAACCAATTCTTAAAAATTCATATCTAAATTATGAAATGCTTCCTTTTTATTAATTTTTAATTGATACAAAGATAATTATTTCTAGCTAAACATATAATTATTATATAATTTTATATTTTGATATAGTATTTTTAATATTAATATCTTACTATTATAAATGATTATTTTAACTATATTTTGCTATCATTTAGAATTTTATAATATTAAAGTCATAAAGCTAATGTTTCGTTTGCTTTACTTAGAACTAAAATTCCTTTAAGGTATTTCTTCTTTTATATTCTTCATGTTTTACTAATTAAAGTTAAATAAAGAGTTATTTAAATGAATTCGTTAGCAATTTAAATAGTTTTTAAAACTTAAATTTTAATATTTATTTATAAAAATAAAGGGTATAAATTAAAGCTATTTAGTAATAATATTTCACTTTAATAAAAGAGTTATTGTAAGAAACTGTTTATTTATATTTATATTTAAAATAAAAATAAAAAAAATAAAATTATGACATCTATAACTGCAAGAATTGCTTCCTTCAATGAGACTCTAATAAATGTTTTTAATGTTTTTTAATAATAATCTTGATTTCATCAATTTTTAATTATTCTTGTTTCAGTCTCTCTTTTATGTCTTCCTTTTTTACTTTTTCCATTTCATATAAATCTAAATTTTTTGACAAGTGAAAACGATTTTTAAGGGTAAAAGGAGGTTTATAAGTTTTTGTAGGAGTTGTATGTGAAATTTCTGATCGGAAAAGTCAGAAATGGGAGGAGTAGGCAATGACAAGTGAAAACAATTTTTAGTTTAAAATATTTCATCAAGATTAAGGTTTTTTTATTGAAGTATGCTTCTTTTTTTCACGCTTTTTAATTTTTTAATTTTAGATTTTTTTCAATTACATATTCAGATTTTTTTAATCTTTTTTTAGTTATAACACTGTCTCATATCTCTTGCAGCTTACTTTCAGCATATTTTTTTAGCCCTTTATTTTTTTTATTGGCTTTGTTTTCTGATTAGTTTTTACATAAATTTTTTCGATTTTAAAACTTTTAAGACATATAGCTTTTTTTGATTTTAAATTTTTCTCTTTGTTTTTTTAAGCGCTAATGAGTAAGTACTTCTTTTCTTTAAAGTAATTAATTTATTTTTTTGAGTATTAACTTTTTTTTTAATTTTAAATCGATTTCCCTCTTCCTTCGTGACTACTGAAATAACTTTTATTTAAATAAATTTTAGGGTTTTACTTCTATTTCTTCTTCGTTTTTTTATCTTTCTCTGTTCATTTAAGTGTTTATCTTTTTTATTAAATCCTTTATCGTAGATACTTTTTTCTCTTTATTTTCTCAATTGCCTTTTTTTCCTCCTTATTCTTATTCTTTTTTTTTCTTTTTCTTTTGTACTTATTTGATCATAGAATTTTTTGCAGCTTCTTCACTCAGATTTCTTTCGAATCGCGAAAGTATCATTTCTTCACTTTTTTTTGTTTTATCTTCTTTTTCTTTTACTTCTCTTTTTTTATAGAATGTTACTTTCTGCGCTTTTCTAGCTTCTTTTTAGTTTTTCCAGTCTATTTTTTTGATCTTTTTGTTTTTTAGCTACTTTTTTTTCGGAATTTTTTATTATGCTTTTTAATTTTTTTTTCATAATGATCTTAGTTCTCTTTCTCAAGTCATAAGATCGATTCTATTCCTTCCGCTAGGCTGAGGTTTACCATTCGCTTCTCATTATCCTTTCTCAGTTTCCTAACCTCTGCTTGGTGGTTTATCACTATTTAATCAGCCACTCCAAGCTCATCTGGCTAGAATTTATAATTTTGGACACACATATACCCGATAGATCCAAAGACGTAAATTAGTAATCCATCCAATTCAATATCGTTATATTATTAGTTGCAGCTATTTATAAAGAAACATTAGTACTGGACATTCTCACTATCTCCAATAGATTTTATTACACACTTGAATTATTATTTGCAGAATTTGAATTATAAATCTCTCTCACAAACTATAGTATCTCCAGATTGTCCACTATCAAAAATTTATTTATATTGTGAACCTCTATTGTTTATGCCTTAGCGGATGGAACTAAATCTATAATATTCTTTGCCACATAGTAATCTCTTAAATACGCATGAATAAACTCAAACCTCTTTTTATTATTCTATTCCTTTGTCTATATCAAACACCCTATATGGTTTTAATCGTCCGTAAACTACTCTATCCATTTTTGATTCACTTCATCAAAGCTTGATATCTCCACCGAACCCTGTAACATCTTCCATGCCGCATTCTTTTAGATACTTTCAAACAACTTTATTTACTAGTTGAGCACCTTACTTTTTAAACCCTGATTTTACAATTTTTCTTAGGTTCTTTTGTTTCACTAAACTATGAAAATCTCATATATTCTAGACTTTTAAAAAACTTAACTACTTTTTAAATAATCTAATATCTCTTCCTCACTCAAACAAATATATAGCAGAAAGGGATTACTGATAATTTCTTTCAGACCAGGTATTCTCTATATTAATTCCATCATCTCTTATATTTAAGATGCTTCCACTTGACTTGAAACTTGACTTGCACTTTATTATTACTGGTTCTTCTTAACTAGGACTTTTTCTATATATTTTTCTATCTAAACAATATCGAATGGCTTTATATACAGTTCCTATAACTCTTATAATTAGACTCTTTCGCTACTGTATGGTGAAAAATAATGTTGGCAATTTTTTCTTTTAATGCATAATTTACTCTACATGTTATTATATATTTTGCCTGAGGATACTTTTGCTTTAATTTATTACTACTGATAATAGCCTTGCATTCTCCCAACTCATCATACGCGTCAAATAAGAACAGAATCTTTCTAAATTTCAATGTCTCATTTCTTTCTATTTAATAATTATCTAAAGAAGATTCTATTAATTTGTCTTCGAATGCTTTTATAGTTGGGAAATACACATATATGGATAAGTATTCATGTTTCTAGTCTAGATATTTTAAGGCTAAAATCTTCAGGAACAAAGACCTTCCAGAACCGGAATCTCCCAGAAGTAATAATCCTGTCTTAGTATCGTTTTCTAAAAATTTCAAAATTTCAAGGTCAAGATCATCCTCAGCTTATGAATTAGGATTAGGAGCGCAAAGTAAGCTTACGTAATATTCTTGCTTCAAAGAAAAATCTTCTTTTAAAGTCCTTATCATATTTTAATATATACTACTGCTAATGCCCTTAAGTGCCAACCAATTCTCTTCTATTGTTTAGTAAATAAAACAAAATGCTCTGGATCCATTAATAATTCTAGAATTATCTAACGCTCTTTTACATTTTTCTTAAGTTCTCTTTTTTAACTTAAATATTCTTTCCTTATAAGTGCAAGCTATTTGGTTCTTTTCTAAAGTCAATTCCAAAAATGTCTTCATTGCATAGTACCTTATCTACCAATCCTTGTCGTCACATAGTTTTTCTAAAAGTTTACATGAGTCTTCTGCCAATTCTGCACTAGCTTACGGGTTTATTATCATGTGTTTTAGAAGATAGCATGCTCTAAATCTTAAGTCTATTTTTTCTTTCAAAACAATATCTCAAAATTGATAAAATTTTTATTTTGAGTATTGTCTCACTAAATCACATGCAAGAGCATCTAAGACTCGTAATCTAATAATCTTTTTATAGTTGAGCTTCTAATTTACCCAACCTTTTCCTCATAAGAAAAACTCCTTTATAATAGAGATCGCTTCTAACCCTATAACTCCAACTCCAAACGTCAAGACAATTATTCATTAAGCAACTTTTAAAATCTTACATAGAATTCCAAAATATTCGGTTTCTTTGCTATCTGGAATATTCTCCAGAATCATCAAACTAAATCTTAAGTAAAAATCTAGTTCTGGACCTCCAATCCTATTTTTATTTTTATTTACTAACTTTAAGCTATCATTTATTTTTAAAATGAGCTCTTCTTTTGCTTTATCATTTATAAAGGAGTTTTACTCGTTCTTCTAAAGCAACATAACCAATAACTCAGGAAGATTTCGTACAAGCTACTCTTTCAAAAGCAAAGACCATCCTTCAGCATACTTATGGGAAATAACTTCAAGGAATTGTTTTATAAGAACTAATGGATCATTGATATTGGCAAACTTATTCTTTTTAATTGTTTGAATTCCTTGTAGAACTTTATCCATCTTTTATTCATTCAAACCTTCTTTTAAGAGCTACAATCCTTCTTGATAAATCTTTTGTTCCTTATTACCAAAAATTTGTTCATTTTCTTGATATTTCTAACTTTTATCATTGCTTAACCCTTATTTTGATACTGGCTAATTACTCTACTTATCTTTATTTTTTTAATCTTTAAATTTTTTATCCTGAGAACCACAACAATCTCCTCTTTTTAACTTCATTCTTTTCTAAATATTTAGCTTATCTCTCTTATTAGAAATAAGCTTAATTTTTTAATCTATAAGATTCATTTAATTATTCTAGCACTTTGTAATTGCATGCCTTTTTGAATCAGCAAAATAAGAAAGGTTTTGAAGGAAGTGATAATATTCAAATTGTTGAGATTACTATAAAGAGATCTCTATCTAATTATTTGGAACTTGTTCATCTTATGAATCTAGGAAAGTTTAACTCTCTTTATGATTCTTGTATTCATATTCATTCATTTAATAACTTGAAGTTTAGCGTTCATCCCTTTCTAGTGTCTTTTGATGGTTATTAATCGTCTTCATAAAGAAAGGAGAACCAAATCGGATTAAAAGAACATGTGACTTTAAGAATTCATTTGTCTAGCTTTATTACTGAAAGCCTTGATAGTTTCTCAGAACTTAACTGAAAAGATAGCAATTCGAATTGCAAATTCCAGTAAACATTTTATTATCTTAAAGACTAAATTCTCTTAAATACCTTAAATTATATAAAACATTAAATAAAATCAATTAATATTAGCTTTATCATCTATAACTGTAAAAGCTAATTGTCTAAATAATTAATAATTAAATCATTTTATACTCTAACTCTATAAACCTAAAACTAATTAAAGTCAGCTAGCTTTAAATTAAGTCTATTAAATAGATTTAATTCTTAAATATAGTAAAAAGAAAAAGAATCTAATTAATCACAATTAAAAAGCTAATAAGTAGATAAATAGCAAAGTATCAAATTGAAAAACAGCTAATTTATACATGGTAAGCATTAAATTTATTAATTTTAATAGGTTTTGCTGATATCATCTTACTTGGTATCCAAGTAACTTATAAAATAGCCAGATATTTGCTTATTTTTTACATAGCTTAAAATAAATCTAATAATTAAGTCTAAAATCTTTTATTTTCTATTTTACCGAGAGTATTTTAAGTTCCTAACTGAAAAATATAATTAAGATACTAATTGTAATACTAATTGAAGAGATTCTACATAATTAAAAATAAATTATTAGTTTTATAACAAATTCTTCCCTATAAAAGAAAATCTGAAGAAGACAGTCTTTTATTAAGCTCAAAAAATAGATTTAAAGTAAAAAAGCTTTTTATTAGTTAAATAAGGAAAATGATTACTATTTAATATATTATTTTAACTAAAATATCTTAATAATAAAAATAAAATAAATAAGCAAAAGAAGGTTATTATTCTAATTAAATAAGGTTTTAATAATAGTAGAATCATATATCTAATATAATAAAATATAATAATTTCTATAATTAAGGTAATAATAATTAAGATTATATATATTATATTTAATAAAAAGTAAAGCATAAGATAAAAGAAAAACTTATTTTAACTAGTTAACTTTATTTAAATTATATTAGATGTATTATCTAATTTCTACTATTCAGATACTCACTAAATTTAGCAATTATAATAAAATGTCTTAATGAACTAAAGAAAAATTAAGTTTCTAATTATTTTAATAAATCTATTTGAAACTAAAATTAAGACAAGCTCTAATAACTATAAAGAAGCTAGCTTATATAATAAGAATAAAATAAAGCTAAACATTTATTAATCAAAAATGTTATAATTTATCTTAATTAATTATAAGCCTTTAGCTTTACTTAGTTACATGTCTTTAGGATTTTAAGACTAAGAATTATCTTTATTTATAAGGTATTTTAGTAGATAAAATTAAGGCTAATTTTTAATAATGCTAGATGTTGCTGTTAGAAAATAAAATTGAAGCTAGTTAAAATTATTAAAGATAAGCTAGCATGACTAATATGATTAAAACTAGATGATAATCTTAAATCATAAAATCTAATAAAATGAGGAATTCATTAAATAGAACAAAATAAATTATACCTAGAAAATTCAAGCAAAGTTATAAATATTTAAGTTAAAGCTGAAATTCCAGAATGCAATTCTGAAGAAGATTCCTTCAAGGGCTGAGAAGTTATATGAAGAAACTAATTAATAATTAAATTTTAGGAAAGATAAATAGCATAGAATTAAAAGATTACATGAGAGGGACAACAATAACGAAAATAATAATTTAGAGATATTAAGTTGCTACAAAATTAAAAGAATGCATAAATCTATTTAAAAAGTTATTCTGTGTAATTTTTCTGCTAGATATCAGTGCTAAAAGAAGAAAGAAATTTAAAACATGCTTAATACTAAGCATGACTAGGATCAGAAAAATAGATAAAAAGGCTGAAAAATCTCAAAATCAAATGATACAAGTTTAAAATGAGTAGAATTAGCATTCATTATATTGCTGTAGAAATTCGCAGGAAATATATTAGCGCAGGAATTAGCTCTATTTGCGTCTCCCAAAGAAGTTATGATAATTTCGGATGCGGTTCTTTGGTTTATTTAAGCTTTTAACGTTTTTTCAAACCTAAATTTTAATTTTATTTTTGTCTTTATTTATTCAAAAAAGCTGATTACGCATTTCTTTATTTCTTAGTGTTTCCCATTCTAATTTGTGCATTTTCATAGCTATTCTATTTCTTAAAATTATAAGTTTGCTTAAAAAACTCCAACAGCTGAGAAATATAATATCTTAGAATAGCTCTTAAGATATTAATATTTGTAGGTCAATGAAGACTAACTTATATAAATAGGTTATTATCTTCTATTATCTTCCAGTACCTATAGGTATTTATTTACTTACTTAAAATTTTGAAAATTCAGTTTTCTCTGATTTATTATAAACTTTAATCTCTTTATTAAAACTTTCCTAAATTGATGGATTCTTAAATCTTACTCCCTTAGTAATTAAGATTCTTATAGGTTTATGCTTCTAATTTTTCTAAATTTATAAATACTTACTCTTTTATTATTGCATGCCTCCTGCTATATAGATTGTCTTTTGTCTTGTTTACACTTTTTATATTGTTCCATCTTTCATGAATTTGATTCTTCATTTTAGCTCTAATAGGATATTTCTATAGGAATGTTTAGTTTTATATGTAAATATTCAGGCTACATTTTTTTGGAAAAAAAAGGATAAATTAAGTTTATAGTTTTAGAAAAGAGCTCCAGGGTTCACTTCTTTTTGTTCCTGCTCTTTCCTGAACTAAAGGACTGCGTAGGAGTACATTAGTCCGCCATCCTTGTCTCTCCCTCATCCACTAATTATCGTTATAGTTTATTCTTCCATTTTTATAAAACTCGTTGCTTCTTGAGTTGTAGAATTTCTTTCTGTATACTTATCCTGTTCTTGTTGGTCATATTCTGAAAAGTTAGTCTAATATTTATTACTTGTTAATTTTTTCAATTTCTTGTTTCTTCCAGCATTTTTTCCAGCAATGATTTTTCTAGCATAAATAGCACCGAATCTTTTTGCTATAATAATTGATCTTATTTATTTCTTATTATTAGAATTCCGATTCGATTTCCATTGGGATATTTGATTATTAATCTTATTAATCTTATAATTTTTAAATTATTACTTGTTATTATTCTTGTTTTTATTAAAGTTGCTTTATTTGATATTCAATTTAAGAAAAATGAAATTGGAACATTTGAGGAACTTCGTTAAATTATTTATCAATTTATTCCAATTTAATTACTATTTACGATTAGATTTTATCTAATGATTCATCTATGGATGGGAATTATAGGTTTAATTATTCCATTAATTTTTCTAGTAAGTTTTCTAAATTTTCTATTTTTTATCTTTGCTTTTTCAAGTAATATTGGATATTTGATATCCTTTGCTGAACTGATTATGCAAAGGATTCCTTAGATTATTAATATTTATCTTATTAAGGCTATTCTTCAATTAAATTAGGTTATTCTTATTTTTTCAAGTATTCGTTAATAGAGGTCTATTATTTCTTAGGTGCCATTTTATTTATAATAATAATTAAGTAATATAAATAAAGATAATAAAATCATACTTCTGTTAGAAATCTCTGCATAAAAATATTTAGAAAACTAAAAAGATAAATATGGCTCTATCACTTAGATTTAAATGTTAATATTTTTGTCTACTCTCTAAAAAGATATATATATTAAATAAATTTAATTCTTTAATATTTTATAAGAATCATCAAATATTAATTTTACATTAATCATTAAAATAACTGTTTACCTTCCGTCTTAATATCAAATACTAATTTAAATATTAAAATTAACTTAGATTTAAAACAATAATTTAATCATTTAAGTTACGTTAAATAAAATATTTATATTTAAAATAAATTATTATTTTGGAATTTTCTAAATATAACTATTTCATTAAAAATAAAATAAAAATTTTATAAATATCTTTTTAATTAATTAGCTAGACATTAAATATTTTATTTTTTTATTTTGATTATAATTGAATTATTGTAGAAAAGTTTACGGCTTTTTAAAAAAATAATAATAATAATAATAATAATTTATTAAAATGACTTGACCTTTATTTGGTTTTTCACGTATTAATTTGTTATTTTATTGCTTAAAATTAAGTTTCCACTTAAAATTTGCTAGGATTTTTACTGCTATGTTTCTTTATAATTTTAAGATTATTTTCCTTGATTTTTTCCGATGGTCGAATCTCAATTATTTTTGATTGGAATTATTTACTTCCACTTAGATATAAGGGGCTTCTTTGTTTAATTGGAGTATTTTTCTCCTATAGATTAAACCTTCATTTGTGCAGCATAGTCTAAATATATCTTATCATTTATTTTATATTATTCTGTTTAATTTGTTATTAAAGTTGAAAGCAATTTCTTACTTTATGTTCTGAACGTTTGCAATACCAGCATATCAATATTTTCCAATAGGGATATCTTTAATTACAGTTTGCTATTCTATTTCTATTGGGTTGTTTTGTATTAAGATAGTTCTGATTTACTTATTTTCGAATTTTAAATTTTAAATTTCTCTTATTATTTATTCTGTCTGTAAAATTTTACCTTAAATTTGTTGTAAGTGCAGGCTTAGAACTAATTCAATCACAATTTTTACATTTTTCATAGATTTAATAATTCATTATTTCTTTAATAAGATCTTTAATAGCTTTTGTTAATCTTAATTCTCTATCTAAAGAAGGTAGATATCACCGACTACATCCTTCTAAGTTTTATTAGGTTTTTTGGTGTAGTTTGTTATTTCTTAGGTACCCTTTTATAATAAAGCCTTTATTTTTTAAGTATTACTTTTATCAATAATTTTTAGAGATTATATCTCATTATTATATAGTTAGTAAACTTATACTTTATGTTTAATTAAAAATTTTAATTATTCATATGTTATTTTTATTGTTTCAAAGTAATTTTATTTTGATCAATTTAAAATAGAAATTCTCTGAATAAATATTTATTAAATAGTAAAATTTACTTTTTTTATGATGTACTTTGCTTTTTTATTATAAGAAATATATATTATAAAAAACTAAAAATTAGATTTTTACACTTTATTTTCCATTTTTAAGTAATCTTTAACTTAAATAAAAAGTTTAATTTAAAAAGATATTTTTCAATTATGTTTAATCTATTCTATCAGATATTTTTTAATTTTCTTTGCTTTTTATAGCATTCTTCCTCTTATTAAATTTATTATTCCTTTTATATATTTTATTTTAAATTAAATATTTATGATAAATAATAATTAAACTAGATTATAGAGCGCGTAATACTCTCGATGGTGCGCAACTCTTTAAATTAATTTTATTTAAAATTAATAAAATTTCTCCTTAAAGTTTTCTCATATGCTTCACTCCTTTGAAAATTCTGTCTTCTAATAGGGTATTGTCTGAGTGATGCCCCAAGAGACCTAATCGTTTAGCATCTTTAAACTATCGTTACTCAATGACCCTAGTTATTTCCTCTTGGCTCCTACCAAGATTCTTACTCAGTTTATCGCTACTGAAGTACTTCCTAATACTATTAGTTAAGCTAATCTGAGTTTGAGGATTTTTCCTCCCTATTTAAAATATATATATAATATTTAGATAATTATAGTTAAATATTTTTTATTTAATAAGTATTATAGAATATTCAAGTTTCTTTCACTCAAGGAAAAAACCTGACATCCTAATAAAGCATTAAAATTAATTTTGGTAGAAGGT
This sequence comes from Loxodes magnus, assembly GCA_946699065.1. Classification (NCBI taxonomy): domain Eukaryota; phylum Ciliophora; class Karyorelictea; order Loxodida; family Loxodidae; genus Loxodes; species Loxodes magnus. The sequence continues at coordinate 269,771 of CAMPDV010000156.1, read as the reverse complement.
TCTAAATATAAGCAATAACATAAAGAGCCAGTTTTTAAGATCTAGATGCTTTTAATTTCTAAATTCAGTCTAAATCTACTGAAAGACCAAAAACTTGAGAAATTTATCTCTATTTGGAACAAGAAATTCAAGTAGTCAAGATGATAATTTGAAAATATCTTTAGGGAAAATTAATTGAATAACTATATATATAGAAAAAGAATAAAAAAAAGGAAATTACAAAGATGAATATTTTAATGCTTAATTATAAATTATTTAAGTACTTTTTTAATATTAGTTAATAACTTTTTTTCGCAGAATATGAGAATGAGTTTGAACAACTAAAAATAACAAATTTAATTTATTTCTATTATTATAATAACAGCACCAATAAATAAATAGCTAGTAAAAACAAAATTATAAAATTAAATATGCTAATTAAAAAAATTGAAAAGAGTAATAGATAAAGAAATATTAAAGATAATACAAACAAGTTTATATAAGAAATTTTTGGTAAATAATTTTATTATAAGAAACAGTATAAATTAATGCTAATATAAATTAAATTAATATGCTTTATGTTAACAAAATACAATATACTCTAATTTTTTCAATATTTTTTCATTAATATGATAATTAAAAGTCTTTCAAATTAAGTTTAAAAAAAGGAATTTTTAACATATTTTGATAAATTTATTTGAATATTTATTTTTTATTAAACAGATTAATTAGATATTTACTAAATGAAATTAATACCAATATCTTAGTGTGAAAGAATTTAAATATATAAAATTATATAAAAGTAGACATTAGTTAAAAATGATTATACATAAATTGTCTTTAAAAAGCGGAAAGTAAGTTAAGATTTGATTTAATAAATTAACTATTTATTATTAATTTCTAATAAATTTTTGTTAAAATAAATTTAGCTTGATCCCTCTTTTACTAGAATCATCAATTTTTTGGTAGTCTAATTTTATTGTTGTTTATGAAAATTCTCTTACTGTTTGTAAAATTTTTTAAATTTTTCTTCTTATTCTTTTTCTTTATTTCAGTTTTCTTTTTGTTTTTTAACTAGTTTTTTTCTACTCTTTAAGAATTTTACATGATTTAAATTATTTTATACTTTACTTATAAACTTTTTAATTTATGTTTTTTTTGCGTTATTTATTTATGCATTTCCATAACTTAATATAATTTTCTCCTATTAAAAAAAAATGGATTAATCTCTTCGACTCTCAAAAAATTAACTTAGAAACCTAAAGAGAAAAGCGGCAAAAGAAATTTAGAAAAAATAATAACAATAGGAGGAGTCAAGCTCTTCTTCAGAAGGTTAAGTTATGGTAGGATAAATAGAGATAAGTTAACCTAAAAACGAAACTAATCAAAAACTTTAAATTTAACTAGACCAAATGTAAAAAGTAATCTCAAATTATGAAGAAACAACTTACAACTTAGGCGAAAAAATACGGGAACTAATGAGTAACATAGAAGATTAGAACAACGAATTACTAATACTTAGAAGATAACTTATTTGTAGCAAATTAATAACGGAAGAATAACTCTGAACTTAATCATAATAAAATTTTAAATACGACACAAAAATGGAAATAGAAGAAATACCAATAGAATTAAAAACAGAATTGAATCCAGAAAAAGAAATGATTGCTACAAGTTTCATTAAAAGATTAGAAAATATAGAAAATAAATTATCATAAAAAAGAACGAAATAAAGACAATAATACAAACTTTGTTGATGTTGCAAATCAAATCAACATATTTTAAAAAACTGTTGATAATGAAAGAAAATAAACGAATAAGAGCAGAAAAGAACATGGAGACAACTCAATAAACTATGAATAACTCCAACAGGGATCTACAAATAAAAGCTTTTTGCAAGACCACTTGAACGGTTACAGTGGTAACCTTCCACTTAATAAAAAGGTCGTGGATCACACCCACGTTAAAAAAACTGTCCGCAGGAACTGGTTGCAATTCCAGAGAATGCAAAACTCTACTAGCTTTAAGTATATTATTATTATTATTATTATAATTTTCTCCTATAAATTTACATTCTCTCGAGCAATTTATTAAACTCAATTTGGTCCAGAATATTTTTATAATTTACTTTAATTAAAATATTAGTAATATTTTAAAAGGCTTCCTGTTTTTCTTGTATAATATTCATTTTAATATATTTCTCTGTTTATAGTTTTAGCAGATTTTTACTCCTTATAAATACTCATAGAGTTTCTTTTATTAATTATTTGATATTCCAAATATGGGTTAATTGATTAATTCTCTCTTCTATTTATTTTATTTGAATAAAGCTCTTTCTTTTCAGAATTTCTTCTAATTTTCTTTTTTAATTAGTTATTCTCATGTTGAAAATTCATCACAATTTATAATAAATTCCTTATTTGATTCTATGACTTTAATTTTTAAGTCATATATTCTAAGAATGGATTTTATGCTTCGTTTTAGAAATTTATGTTTAAGTTACTTATTTTTCCAATAGAAAAGGCTTAACTTTTTTTTTCTTTGATGCTAAGTCTTTTAAATTTCTATTTTTTAGTTGTTTCAACATCATACTCACATCCTGCAAGTTAATTTTTCCTTACGGATAATAAAAAGTTTATAAATTTTTCTATATTCTTCATATCATTCTTTGGCTTTATTTTTAAATGTGTTTTTACTCCTATGATTTCTTAATATTTGATTTTAGAGTTCATCTTAATTTTATTCTAGTAGTTCTGCCTTGCTTTATTGACGTAAAAATAAAATTTATATTTTATTAATTTTAACTTTCCTTCTTGTAAATAATATACAAATATTTAAATATAGCGATATCCTTATCTTTGAAGGAGGAAGAATCTTTTTATTAATTTTTTTAATTTAACTAAAAATTAGGAAATTTTATTTATTAATAATTAAAATATTTAAGTTTATGTAATACTTCAAATATCTTCCAAATAACTAAGACATATAGTAAGTTTAATATAATTTTTAATATTTTGTTACTTTTCTCTTTATTTTAACCAACATATAAATATGCTAATATACAATAGTTTATTAATCTTGCTAATATACGACAAAGGTAGATTATTTAAATTTGTAAGATATAAATATTTCTACATTTTAATCAAATATTTAAATTCAGAATTTATTTTTTCATAATACTAAGAAATTAAATTATGCATTTAAGACTTCATAATCAAAAAAGAAGGAAAAAAGGTAAAATCTAATTAAAAGGAATGAAAACTCAAAAATTATGAGTCAAGAAATTACATATTTAAATATAATAAAGCACTTCATAAATTTATCTCTAAGGAACTAATTTCTTAAAAAAAATGCTTTTAGTAAGTTGGTATTTAATGAGTTAATTCTATTTCAAAACTCTAAAATTGTCTTAGAGCCTTCTAAGTAGAAGAATGAAAATGAAGTAGTATAACTAAAGTTTGAAATTATGAATTTAATAGATAGAAAAGCTTACATTTAAGAAATAAATACTTCATCAGTAGTAGCTTACCTATCTTCGCGTATTAATAATTAATTTCTAAGCTTATACAAATAATCTGACTATTAATCTTCCAACTTTTATTTAAACTAGGAAGAAAATTAATGTCTGGCTTAAGTAAAATAAAGAAACTCTTTTTACGAGCTACTAAAAGCATCATACATATGAGCATTATTAATGTCGTTTCTCTTCTATAATTTTATTGGAGATTATTATGCATGTACTATATAATTTTATGTATGCACTATAATACCTATTGAATTATAATCAATGATATGGAAGGATATGTAATTTGTTCTAGCATTGATATAAATATAAAATTAAGTTAGTCTTAAAATTAAATTTTCCTAAAGGATTATTAATTAAATTAGCTCTCTAAAAACTAAGAAAGTATTTATATTAAGCTTATTATAAAGAATAGCTATAAGATAAATAAACCATTTACGCTTTTCATTTAATTTAGCTCTTTTATTTAATTTAAAAAGTTAGTTTAATTCAGTTACATAAATATGATAATCCTAATTTAAACCTTAAGTTTTATAAATATAGCCCTTATTCATAAATTAACTATAAATTGTCTCATTAAATCATAAATTATAATAAAATGTAAAGTGGGACTTAATAATCAACTAGTAACTAAAATTATACACTAGGTAATACAAACTAATAGTCCTCTTCTAATCAATAGAAGCTAGAATCTAATAAACACCTCCAAGAAACTTAAGTAGCAACCCAAATTTAAAAGGATTCAACTTAAGACTAAAAATAAAAATATAGTTAAATAAATTAAAAAATATCAATAAAAGATTATTAAGATTAACAAATAATGCTTCCAATGAAGAGATTTCATGAACACTTAAACTAAGAAGAAGAACTTTCTTAATAATAATAAAGCACTAAACAGTTTAAAAGTAGTAAATACACTTTATTTTCCAATTCTTATATTCTTTAAAATATTTGCTAGTTCCTTAAAAATAGAGACATAAGTAGACTATAATAAGTTAATTAATTTCTAAATAAGTTTAAATATTAATTCCAGAAATTAGAAATTAAAGAATATTCAAGTAATAATAACTATGTTTAAAATAAAATAAAATAAACTGAACTCTCAAAAAAATTTTATAATCTGATACTAGAATTCTATATATTAATACTTAGGATTGATAAGGAGAAAAATAGCAAGAACAAATTAACTAAAAGATAAAAAAATAATTACAATTAAAATTAAATCTAAATCAAATAGGATTTAAATTAATATAAGAAATTCATTTAATTGGAATAACTAATTTAGATTAACCCTTTCAAGAATATATATCAAAGTGTTTAAATCTAAAAAAACTAGTTTTAGAGATTAACCTTTTATAGGAAGACAATTTAAGTTTTTTGCAAAACTTGACTCATTTATAATAATTAGAGATTTAAGATATAAATAAGAATCAGATAAAAGGAAAGTTTTTACTAGACTATTGCCTAGGTTTAACTATAAAAGCACTAAAAATATTTAGTGAAGGACTTAATCAAGAAATGCTATTATAATACTTAAAATAAAAAGGAAATTAATTAGAAGAAATAAACATTAACTTGAATGAGAATATTGATAAATATATTGATTTTTGTCCTAATTTAAATAAAATTGAAACATATTATATAAATAGTTCTTAGGATTAATTCCTTTTGAAGTTAAAAAACTTTAATCTTAGTTATTTAAAAATTAAACAAAACTTATAAGCAGAAACAATATAAGAGTTATTTTCTAAGTAGCATAATAAATTATAACATATAGAGATTTATAATTGCGATACCTTCAATAATAATCACCTGATATCTTTAATGTAAAACTGTCCTAATTTAAAGTCTCTAAATTTGAGCTTTTTATATTATTTTACTAATACATCTTTGAAGAAAATAGGAGATTATGGATAGAGATATGAAGAAATATCTATTAAATATGTTAGATAACTTTCTAATAAAACTCTAAGTTATATTTTTTAGAATTGTATAAAACTAACTAAATTATCTCTTACTGGAATGAAAGAAATAAAAAATAAGACTTTATAATCTATGAATTAAAACTGTAAGGAGTTAGAAAGTTTAAACTTGGTATATTGTTAAATGTAAGATGAGAATTGAATAAATGAAATAGTTAAAATAAACAAATTAAAATAATTAAAGCTTTATAGAATTTTACTAAATAATAAAGATATAGTACAAATAGCAACTAATTGCAACCATTTAAATCTTTTAAAACTTTAGTACTCACATGGAGTTACATAGGAGGGTTTTCCAATTTGTGATTAAGAGGGATAAGAATATCCTTTTTGAAGAAATCTTAAATATTTAAATATTAGAGGAACATAAATAAAAGAATAATGAGCCAATTAACTTAAATCAAAGTTCAAAAGAATAACAGTTCGTCATAATGTTGAGGAAGTAAGAAACCAAACTTGAAAGAAAATTCCATAAACAACATAAATTATTAATTTTATATTTAATAAAATAAATAATTTATCTTAAACAAATCGAATTACTTAAAGCAGCTTATTAAAATACTTTTTATATTCTATAATAAATTATTAATTTTACTTACCTATTTCATAAAATAAGTAGAATAAAGAGATAATAAATAATGTATAAGTTGCTAGATATAAATAAATGACAATTGAAATATGAATTGTAAAGCATAATAATAACTATTTAGCTTTTGATATTTTAGCATTATTTATACTTAGTTGATAATCTTTAAAGATTGCACGATTGAAAAAGATAAAAAGGAAAGCAGCTTTAGTATATAATAAGTTTAGAATTGATGAGAAAAGAATAGTTTGGAAACAATAAATGGTTTAGGTGTAATAATTTAAAAGGATGTTATAATTATGCTCTAAATATCTAATAAGTTTAAATGAAAATATCTCTTATTATAATATGAAACTAAGTTATTTTAATTTGGTCTAAAATTCTTATGTAGTTATCATATAAGCTATTCTTAAATAAGAAATAACTATCTTAATTAAAGTTGCACTTTTTACAAAAATAAAGAACTTATACTATGATTGGTAACATATAATTAGTTTAAATTAGCTATTATCTAGTTTCTATTCTAATACATTTATTAAATACGCTAATTATTATTAAATTAACAACTATTCTACATTATTTACACCAACCCAATTATCTAACCTATTACATTATTTAAACCAATCCTATAATTATTACCATCTCTTAAAATATCTACTCTTACTTTATTATATCAAATCAAGTCCTAAACTTCTATTATAATAAACTTTCAGAAGTATAACATTAATAGTTTATTAGTAGCATACATATAGAGTGTGGGTAATATTGGAAGCTATTCTTATATATCAATTTGAAAATATTTGTAATATGTCTCTTGTATATATATCTTAATAATGAAAATGATATAGTAACTATATAACTATGTATTTATTTTTATTTCTAAGAGAATTTTTAAATCTTAGTATTTAAATAATTTTTATACAATAATTACTTTTATCTTATCTCTTATAATTCAATTTAAATTTAAAAATTAGCTAGAAAAAATTTAAGGAATTATAAAAAAATTATTTTAAATAAAAGTAATTAAATATAGGTATTTAGCAACTTATTAAGAGTATTTATAAGATAAATATAATAATTTAGCTATTTATACTTAATTTTACTTTTGTTTAATTTAAAAATCTTTATTTTCATTTTAAAATTTAAAGAATGACACTGTTCTATCGTTTTTTACTGTTAATGTTTTTGCCTACAAATATTTCAATTTATTGAGCTTTTAATAATTACAATTATTATTTTAAATAGAATATCTAAAATTATTAGAATTAATAAACTAATTATTACTAGATATTTTATAGATCTTCTAAATATTGTTACTCTAAAGGCTATACGAAGATTTACTAAAAATATTCATATTTTATTTTACCAGTTTTAGCCTTGTTGTTAATTACATTATATATAAAAAAATGGATGTCAGATGTAGAAGGAGAATTAGTAGGTAATCTGATGCAGTGCATACTGTATTGAAAGTAATCTCACACTAAATACCACCACGGGGTGTATGAGCTCGGAAGAGACAAGCCTAACTTGACTGAGGTTTCTCACTTGTAGTATGAACGTTTGATTGATGGGCCTAATAATAACTTAGTTACTAATTCTTTTTTCTATCTTAATCAAGAAACCTAGAACATTTGATTCAAGATTCGAGAATAATCTTTAATAAGCAGACTTCCTATTTGGAGAAGCTGACGTGACTCATTGGACGGCTAGAATGAAAACAAGAAATATGAGAACACTTTTTCGATTATTAAATATTAATATTGAAAGATCTGGGGCCAATGAGATGCTATGTTATCTATAATCTTAATTATTTATAACAATTAAAAACAAAAATTATATATAAATTTATATTTTACAAGCTACCTATTATAAGAATTTCTAAATCAATTAAAATATTTTAATCTTCATTATGAGAAAAGTCTTAATTAATTAACTAAAACTTAAAAATATATACTAAAATAAATAAAAGTGAGATAATTAATATTGGAAACAAAGAAAAAAGAAATTAATATTTAATTGATTTATTATTTACTAAGATGTATTAATTTTATACCAATAAAATTAAATATCACTACTCTTAACTATTTACCTTATTATTTTAAAATCTATTCATTTCAATAAATTAAAATCTTTGAATATAATTGCAAGTACTAAGTAATGAATACTATTGAAAAAATAAATATAAAAATGCAAAAATTATAAAAACTAATAAGAATTTTATTTGTATCAATTAATTTTGAGAAAGCTTTGTAAATTAATAGCATATAATTTAATTAATTACCAAGTATTTTTAAATTAAATTATAATTAATAGCATATATTAAAACATTTTTATAAATGTATAATTATAAAAGGCAAAAAACATTTTTAATTTGATTATAAATAGTAATCTGAAAGTATTTTTCACTTTAAATGTAAATATTTTTGATATTTAAGAAGCATTTTTATAATTTAATTAGGTATTAAACATTTTATAGCTGCTTTATAAATTATTCAAGATAAAATATCTTTACTTACTTCTATTTGAAGCATATTTTAGAATGGTTCTATAAAATAGAATTAGAAATAAAATAATTAAATAATTAAATGATATTTAGTAAAAATGTTTAACTATTTTTAATAGTCTTTTAATTTATTTTGCTTTTTTGCTGCTTTTATGAAGAATTTTATTTCTGAATGATAAATAATGTTATTTTAAATTAAATAGGATATTAAACAATTTAAATTATGATTAAATGAAAAAGGTTTTAGATATATTAAAATCATATTTTTGTTATAAAAATCTAACTCAAAATAAGTCCGAAAATTATAAAATTAAATTATATAATTATACGATTGTTATCACTTAGATTGAAATGCTAATTATTATGTCTACTCTTATAATAATCTTCTTATTAAATGAATTATATTTCTTTAATATTCTATCAGAATTATATGGATTAATTTAGATATAAAAATAATCTATATGTTATAAAATAAATTGCTTATTTAAATAGTTATTAAGTAAAATTTATCTGTTTGGTATAATTATTATTGTAGAACTTTTTAAATATAATTGTTTAATTAACTTAAATTAAATTAAATTAAATAAGGAAATTACCTCTCAGTTTGTGCTAATGAACTGCGAGGATCTGTCCAAAAGTTGTTAAAGTCGTTTGGATATACCAATGCTCTTGCTAACTTTTTTCTACAGAAATAACCTACTTAGTAGAATAATTTTATCGTTTTTCTTCATAATTCATCTGATTTTCTTTGTTATAATTTTTTATATTCCTTTCATTGCTGTTGAAGGTGTCAAGTTAATACGAAATAATATCATTTTTTTAATCTTGTGTCTTATTCTTGGTTCATAATCTTTCCACTTATTCTCATACAAAGGACAAGCTTTTGCACTGTAACCCCAGAATCATTTCCACCTCAAGTATTAAAGGTTAAATTTAACTGTAGCCCCATGAAATTCTATCTTGGATCCTTTAAAGAAATTTCTTCTTAATAGTATATTGATGTCTGCATATCTTAGAAATTCATCGATTCTTTCTATATTTATTCTAGTCTTTCCCGCATTAAGCATTTTCATACCTTAGTGCTCCTACGACTTCCACAGTTCTTCAACATCTTCTGGCACATCTCATTATTCAAAATCTTCTTGGTAATATTCTGCTTCATGTACCTTGAAAGGTCTAACGTTTGAAGGCGATTAGGCTTATAGGTCTTTTTTTTCAGGATAATGGACTAGGTTTGCCTTGAATCATGTTCGGCTTTCGAGGGTTGTGAGAAAGAGTAATTAAATGAGTCACTCCGACTCTTTATTTTTTCTTTTTTCTCCTCCTTTGCACAAAAGCTCTTGCGAAGATGTTCAACCATTTTATTAATTAATTAATTAAAATATAAATTTCCTATACTTTACATAAAATTAAGATAAACATTGATCTTTTTATTTTATATTTTTTATTAACTACTTGGCTACTAGCTCGAGTAAGTTTCACCTACTTAACAAAAAACATACAAGTTTAGCTCAGAGATGGAAGATAGAAAATATCTCTTAGGCTTCCCTAATGCTAGTATTGTAGGTAATGAAAAAGAATAAATTCAAACAAGTTTAAAATACTTTAATGCAAAAATAGAATGATATGTCAAGTAATAGAAGATTAAAACAGAAACTCAAGAGAAAAAAGGAAATAGAAAGACAAAAAAGTTTTATTTTTGTATTATATAAAAACAGATAATTGCGAACTAGTTAAAAGTGGAGCCACTTAAATAAATTACTATTATTATCTATCTTAGAAATTAATTTTTATGCTTAGCTATTGATAAATAATTTTTTTATTTTTTATTTGCATTTAAAAAAATTTAATTAATAAATAAAGATACTTATAGAGCACGTAGAATCTCGTTGATGTGTGGCTCTTTCAATATTAATGTTAATATAAAAAAATGTTCACATATTTCTTGTTAAAATTCTGGTCTTCCAATGAGTAACGTCAACTTCTCCAAATGAGGAATCTGCTTATTAAAGATAATTATCGATTCTTGAACCAAATGGTAAAAGTCTTCTTGAATAAGATTCAAATAAGAACTAATAATTAAATGATTAGCAGTGTGTTAGTCAAACTTTCATATTGCTAGCGAAAACCCTCGAGAAGTTAGGCTTGTCTCTTCCGAGCTTATCCACCCTTCCCTGTAGTACGAGATTATTCGCAATGAAGTATGCACTATAACAAAATTATCTACATGTTCTCCTGATCACTGCCGACATCTATTTTTGTAGTAAAATAAGGTTATTATTAGTAAATTTATTTTATCTAAATAACAAGCACACTTTTCTTGAAGATAAATTACTCTTAACTTAAAATTAGTTAATTATTAAATTTAATATTATAAATTTATTTATGAATAATAAAAAATTAATCTTTTTTTCTGAGTGAAATTATTATTTATTATGTACTCATTTATTATGTATTAATTAAATCTGATATTTTTAAATTTAAAGCCTCTCTTAATTTAAATTATTAACTAAAATTTTATTTTATTATAATTTAATATTTAACTAATTTATTTATTATAAAAATTAAAAATTTATATCATATTAATAAGAAATTAATGAAAGGAAGGTTTTAAATCTCTCTGACTCTCCTATTTTAAATTAAATTTCCTCTTAGATAAACCTTTACTGGTTTTTTTCTAATGAGTACTAAGATACTTAAATAGTTGCGAGCTTCTCCTACCATTATCCACTATTATAATAAAATTATTCTATAGTTCTTCTAAGGTCTTAATATTACACGTTTTTTATTTCCATAACACTCATAATTCATAATTAAATGTTAAGTTAAATCTAAGGGATGATATTTCTTTTAGTGATTTTTAATATTCATTTTAATTAAATTTATTGACTTTATTTTTACATAACAAAATGCTTTTTGCAAATATTTTTGTTAGCTTTAATTATAGAAATTATGACTCTACTACTACTATTTTCTGATGGCTAAAGCAATAGTTCATTTATTTCAGTTAGCTTGAAATTCTTCTCTTATTGGTTACATATCTTCCTCGTTTTCCTCTACATTATCTCCTGTTCTTCTGTTTCTATCTATATACACTTTATTAAAACTTTATTGCAAATTTAATTTATTTTTTCTTACATATCTTAATAATTTTCATTTCTAATTCTTTTCTTTTTGAACAAGCTTTTATACATCCATAAAAATTATATTTTCCCTGCTCTAAAGTTTTTTCCTATTTCTTTTTTTCATGCAATTTTCTTTTCTATGTATCCTTTTTTCATTTTTCCTTTTTTCTGATATATCTTTAATATAATTTTTTATTATCAAGTCAGCTTTAGCTCATTTTTACTCTTCTTAGAATCTAATGAATTTCTCGAATTTGGCCATACCTCATAATATATCAAATAGTTCCATTCCTTATCTCTCTACTCCTATTGCTCTTAGACTTTCAAATGCATATTTATCTTCCTTCTTTGTATTATGATCAATTTTCAATGATATGCCTTTCATTTTCTCTTGCATCGATACAGAAAGGGCATTGACTTGTCATAACTAGGTATCTTTCTTTTAAGCAATCCTAGCTCTCATTTCATATCGTTCTTATTCCAAATATGTAGCATATTTTTTTATTTTCTTTTTTATTTTATCTCAAGTAGTTGGATGATCCTACTACATATTCATAAAATCATGATTTTCTATATTGTAATGTTTTTATCATTTTCTCCATTCTTTTTCTATATTCTACGTATACTCTATATTATCATATTGCACGATTAATGTTTTTCTTCCCTTTTTAATTGTTATACCATCATCTGTAATTCTTTGTCTTCAATTTTAATTCTAATTTTATTACCGTGCTAATTATTTAAATAGAAAATTATCTTTTTTACTTAGGTCGAACATTAATCCGTCTACTGTTAGTAAGTTGATAAATCAGCTATTTATCTACTAAGAGTCCATTTGTTCTATTTCAATATTGTCTAAATAAGGTAATAAGATCTATATTGAATTATCGTACTTTATAATCTTCATTTTTTATTCATTTCTTCGTTATTATTTTTATCGATTCAGTTGAGTGGTATCTTTTTTCAGTTTTCAATGGAGGCGTTGAGAACTGTATTAAATTTCCTGTTCTAAATTTTATCTCAGTTCTTACTTTTCCTTTGATGGAAGAGATCCGCTTTATTTTAATTTGTAGTATTTAGTATTTTTTATAAGCTCTTCTAATCTATTAGATAGTTCTGATTTTTTTATTAAGAAGAGCGTTAAGTTGAAGAAGACGTGGTGAGAATATGTGCTTCTAGTTTTCTCTCCTGTTTCGAGGAGGTGGTAAAAGGCCCTTCTTGAACCCAGGTATTTTTTAATATATACTAATTATAAAAAGTTATATTGATAATAATAGGAATATACTTTATAATGCTAAATAGCTTATTTCCAAAAATTAAGCTAGAAACTTATATGATGAATTTTATATTTACTTTTAATTTTATTATATTTAATAATTTATTAAGGCAAAGAAAAATAAATTAATATTGTAGTAGTTATTAAGAGTGAGTGCAACAAAGGGAATAATATTTATATCTTACTAATAAATTTAAAAATATAAGCAAGGTTACTTTTAAGTTTTCCATGAGTACATACTTTTTTAAGACAATCTATGTAATATTATACTAATGTATTTTTAATTTATTAATGCTCGGATAAACTTCTGTGTAATTAATTAGATGTCGCGTTGATATTTAACTAAGATCATCTTTCAAGCTTTCCCATTTGGCTTCAAATAAGCTTAACATATCCATCCTCCTCTTTCTCTTTTATACTCTAGCTATGCTTTATCTATAAGACTCATATTAGCCTTATTCTCCTTTAGTGATATCATTATTAGCTATCTCACAAAAAGGATGCTTACTTTATAAGTCTGACTTAAATAACACAATAATATGTATTTTAAAACTATCTTCCAATACTTAAACAGCAGAAGCTATAAACATTAATTAACTAAATTAGAATAGCAATTTAACTAAGAAATGAGAACTCAGATTTTATGCTATTAATTAAGACCTGAGTAAGAGCAAGTTTTGATAGAAACAGTAAGTCAGAATTCCCCTTTTATTCATAAATAATAATATAGTAAATCATCTTCCTTACGAAGGTAAGAATATACCTTGATCACTGCTTATTATTCTCTCTCTTTGATTTAAATCAAAAATTTTTTAGTTTATTAAGGTTTTTTTCTGAAATACAAAAAAGACTTCTGAGAGTTTAAATCTTAGATTTATAAAATATGAGGTTGGTATTTAGGGTGGTTGGTTGTAGGTAGAGCACTAAGTACTTTATGAATTATCAGTTTATATCGCTAGGTATTTCTACATAAAACTGCCTATTCTTAATATCCTTCTTCCAGTCTTTTACTTCTAATAATGACTCGGGAGTTAATTTTTTAACCTCAGCTGATAAATATCATTATATGCTTATAATGCAACCAATTATTCCATTAGAGGTATAATATTTGAGAGTTTAGTCTCAGTTCTAATTACTACTAAAGAGACTAAGACTGTTTTATTAAGCTGATTGATACAAAAATAATGTGTCAATTACAAGTTAGAGTAGTTTATTTACAACTGCTATTAAGTGATGAAATCACTACTCTGTAATTTCAAGGTTAAGATCCATATGCCAGCTTAGAAAGTAAAGCTGACAAATCTTGCTTGGTACTTATAGAAAGTGATATATATAGCATAGTCATGATTTCAAATATAGCTACTAAGTTCGATAACTTCTATATATCAAACTATTTATATAGCCATCTAAATTTCAGCTACTAATCATATATATGCAAGACTCTTTATGAAGCTAGTATATCAATCATCGAACTGTATGACGAGAGTTAAAGTTGGTGATCGAGAAAATAGTTTAATTCATATTTGATTAAACGTAATAGAGCCAGTCTGTATTATTTTATCTTCATATTGATTGAATTAATATCGAAGTACGTTGAGAGATATTCTTATACTTTATTTCTCTTAGTCTATTATAGTAGCTTCATTTTATCTCCATTTAGGTCTTAGATAGTTACTACATTGAGTTAAATAGAGATCAATATATTTTCGTTTACTTTAGAGATACATAATATATAAAAGCTTTTATAATTAAACCTACACTTTTTTGTATAACTAGCTAGTTAATCTTTAGCTATTGATTTCATTCGCGTTTCTACTAAAGCGCTTAATCGTTATTCCAATGTTCTTATCTGCCATCCTAGTTACTACCTTGCTAGTAGCAGTGGCTGATTTATTATGAGTTAAAATTATTTACTGTTACTTCTTTCCTTTGCAAGATCTGGATTTGAAGAACGTGAAAATGCATTTTAAAAGCTTAGAAAAACTATTTGAGATGCTAAACGAATAAAAGAAAGAGAGAGCAAAAGTTGATCTTTCAAGATTTGGGTTTAATTAAAGTTGTAAAAGACCAGTTAACGTTGGCTAATTGACTAAGACTAAGATATGTTTAGTTAGCTCAAGTATATGAAGAGCTTGACATTAATTCTGTTTGATGATAGTAGTCACTTATTTGCTAAGAGCGAGTTTATAATCTGAAAAGATTAAAAAAAAGAGGCTCTTCAAGGAATTTAATTAAACAGCAAGGTAGTATAAATTACTACCGATTTGCTTCATTTAATGTAGTTGATTCAAAGTGAAAAGATGAGATGAGATATTAATCTGAATACTTAATGCTGATTTCACTTTTAGGTTCTCATTTAGCAACTTAGCATGAAAGAATAATCAAGATTTTTAGCTTTGACTTGTTTTAACTATTGATTAGTGCGCTCTAGATTTTAGCTGAAATAGAGAAAGATAATTAGTTTACTGTTGAAGCTTAATTAACTTAATAGAGTCCTGAAGCTTATGAAATGGATTTGCTCCTTTTTGATTACCATCTTTATGTTTATATTTCCTTATTTAATTTCATTTTCTGACGATATTAGGTCATGTAATCTTAAATCCATTTGACTGAATAATGAAGAGCTGATAGCTTGAGGTTTAGTGAGCCAAAACTTCTGTGAAAACTGAGATTGAGCCTTGTAATTCCCAAGATTATTCTTATAGGATTTTCATCAAAGAACGACTCTTAATTTAGGCTTTTTACTATAGATAAGTAGTGCATCTTGAAGTAGTTCGTGTAGATCAGCTTTTATCTGTGACTGACAAGCTTTATCTAAAATTAGCTTGTCTTATATACTAGCTGAAGAGTTTGCTTTATCCTATTTATTCTAGGACTGAAGTTAGACTCTAAATGCTTATTTGCCTTGAAAGAGACAACTTTGTCTTCATTCCTTAGAATATTTGAAGCTTAGCTTAGTAAGTAAATTAATATCCTTATAAAATTTACTTTATCTACCTTAGTCTTAGGTAAAGATAAAACTTATCTCCTTTAGTACTTTGGATGGAAGTCTGGATATTTTGCTTCACTTGGGTACTTTAAGCTTATAGTTCTATCTTTAAAGAGGTTTATCACCTTTGCTTGATCCTTTACTCATTTCTTTTAGTTTCAGCTGAGTGCATTTTATACCTTCCTGCATTTAGATTTGTAGTTCTAGTAGTGAAGTTTAGCTCTTTAAGGCTTAATCAGTGTAATATAGTTTGGCTTAAATTACTTTTTCAATCTATTTCCTTCTTTAAGTACAAACTAAGGTTAAATATTCTTTCAGCCTCTTTTTATTCTTTCACTTTCATGCTTAAATTACAACTTATGCCTAATTTTCTTGATCTTCTCTATATTACTATTATTAACTGAAATCCAGATTACCTTTGACTATTTAAAGTAAGGTAGATGTTTAGCGTTTCTATAGAGATCTATGAAAATCAATTTCAAACCATTAAATGAGATATTTTGTACTTTTACTGCCAATGAAGGGTGGAGAACTGCTGTTCATGCTTCGAGATTTTAATTACTTTAAGATCTTTAGACTTATATAAAAAACTAAGCTTTGAAGCTTTATTAGAAGGTTTAAGTTCTAAAGTCTTTTTATCTCTTAATCAAAGAGAGTAGAAGTTCTCCTCATCTGCCTTATTTCAAAGCATGGTTTGATTTGATTATTTGAAAGAGTCTGATTAGTTAATAAATAAAAGGTAAGAGATATATAGTCATTACTCATATATTGGTCTTTAGTTTTCTGATGCATATAAGATTCATAAACATCACGTTATGTATTATTTATGCTATAAAGTATCTTTATTAAAGTAAATTGGGCTATCTTCAACCATAGCATAGATCTAGAAGTTACTTTTAGGTTAGTTAAGTCAATTCCTTTTCTCATTTTAACCTTCCTTCATCTAATTACCATCTTAAGGAGGATGAACTGCTTATGATATTTAGGATATAGTTTTATTCATTTACAGTCTAAGCATCTTTTTGAGCATTATATTGCAATAAAAGACTATAATGGATCAAATAGAGATAATAGAAAATGTAGCTGATAAAGAGACAAGATAGTCAAGAATAGTTTCTTCAGTGTTAAAAAACGTGAAAATGTATGAAATGAAATTTAAGAATAAAATGCAGAAGATAAAATAATGACCTACTAGATTTTCTTAAACTATATTAGGATCTTTATGCAAACTACTTCCTTATAGGCATTCCTAAATCTATTAAAACCGTAAATCCAAAATCTTAGCCTAAACTTTTCTATTAAGTAGCAATTATAAGGTTTACCAGAAAACATCACGAAGCAATAGTAAAATCTATATACAAAATGAAATATTTTTTATAGTTTGGGATTGAATCTTTAATCAAGGAACTGCCATGAAAACATTAATTGTTCATTGGGATAATTTTAGCAGATTTAAAGAATTAAAACATAAAGCTCTATCTAAATTTTCCTTTTTCTTTGACTTTACACGCAGAGTTATAAATATATAAATTGAAAAATATTAAACATAAGATTACTAATGATTAAGCAGGAATTGGATGCTTATAACTTGACTAATTTCCATTATCCTCTCTTTTTTCATTTAAGTCCAGTCCTAAGTTTGATTCTTCATAATTTTACATTTCTTCGTTTCTCTCTTCCTAAATTTTATTCTCTTATCCTTGCTTTTCTTCATTTTATCCTCATTTTCTTATTCTTCTACCTCTTATACAACTGAAGTGAGTATAAAAAGTCCTGACTAACTACAATTTACACCTATAATAGTTAACTAGTTGGATTTTTTCTATTGAGCATGAAGTTCCATTTTCTCATTTTTTTAATTGATATCTCACGATTGGCACACTACATTTGAAGGTGTTTAAGTTTGGTTATAGCTTAGAACATATTCTACTTAGATTTTAAATATCTTCAAATTATCCTTCTTATATAGAATCTATCATTTCAGATATTTAGTAAACAGAAGATTTAAATAATGGATATAACTAAAATCATCCATTTCACATTAATTGTTCCTTCAAATTAAAAGATTACAACAAAGCTTCCTTTAATATCATTGAATAGCTTAGGAATTAGGCAGAGAAATTCCCATTACTATCATTATTTCTCCTTTAGAGTTTCAACGGTTGAGATCATAAAAAAGAAAAGACTCTATTCTCGTAACTCTTTTCTTTAGTAGGAATTTCTTTCTCCTTTCATAGAATAGAAGAATTATTACAAGATTTATCAAATTTAGATTTTAGAAGTTTTATATGTAAAAGTATGGTTATTTATATAGTTAAAGGTACTTCACCTAGTTATTAGACTAGGTTATACTTCTTGTTCAATGTTAAATTTTATATATTAGAACTGTTTAATTATCTACGTAAGCAAAGACGTCTAATTTAAGGATATCTGGTACTTTGTTTGCTAGTTAAGACATTGGTAGATACTGTCTATATAACTCTGCAGGCTTTCAGGTGCTACGTTTAGTTTTACTTCTTAGTAACTTGAAACTGCTATTACCATCTATTCTTGCCTCTATTTTTTAGGATAGATATCATAAGAACTGTTTCATATCTAGAGGAGAAAAACTAAGAGTATTTAAATAACTTAAAGCTTTTAGTGTTAATATTCTTCATCTAATTTAAAGGAAATTCTTTATAGAATGATCCCATGCAAAAGAACTGGTATCTTAAGGGATAATCTTCATCTAAATCAGTAGCATCATCACACTTTAGAGTAAATAAGGTATCTCATGCTTTTCCTTTTTGAGAGCTCACTATAAAATTTTCAGCTTGAGGAGCTCTGTAAACATAGATTATTTTTGGCTAGTACACTTGATCACTCCTTATACTTCAAAAATAAACGTATGGTAATTTCCTTACTCAAGTTCTTATGCCTTAATTTATATAAACAATTTAGGGACAAAGAAGGTAGCAGATTATCAAGATCTACCAGAACTTTGGTATCAAGAAACTGTCTTTATATCTACACTTGAATTAGAAGCAACTCTATACTTTTTTAAAAATTAGCTGGATTTATTTTGCTATATTCATTATTCTGTATCATTATAGCCACTGGAGATACCTTATTATTGGTTATATTTAAGTACACTTTATCAGAGGTTTATTTTTGTTTGTTGAAATAGGCACGTACATCAAGTTCTAAGAATGCTCATACTAGAAATTACTATCCTTATAACGTAATGGAAGATGTAAAGAAATTATACTTATCTTCTACTTCTTTTTTGATTGCCTCATTATATGAAGTCTATTTTTAGTCTATAGCTTAACAATTTCATTCAAATCTTAATTCTTCACTCGGAATATCAATCACTATTTTAAACAATGTGCAGTTATCCTACAAAATCATCTCTCTATACTCATTACCAGAGATATAAAACTTCATCATCTTAGTTAAACTAAAGTATAAGAAGATTAAAATTTTCATTTTACCAGAAATTTAAAATAAGAAAATTACAAATTAGACCTTCATAATGCTATCTAAGTATCTTAATTTGAATCTTTAAGTCTAAAACTATTTTACTTAATGTCTTTTTGATGAGTTAGAGATTCTATTAGTTAGTAATATTCTGTTTTTCTAAAGTTTTTAAGTAGATCCTTAATAGAAATACCAGTGTCATTAAAGTCTACTAATTTTGCCTCTGGGATATATTTTTGTAATGTCTTTGAAGTTTGATATCATTTAAAATATGAGATCAGTTTAGATATGTTAATATGGATCTGAAATTATTGAAGAGGTAAAATCGAAAGAATTAGAAAATTTGGTTAGAAATATGGAAGTTAACGATAATAGCATTAAGGATAAAGACTAGCATGACTCAATTTTCATCAAGTGCTAGATAGTAGTAGCGTAAATAAAAATCAAAAGCAATCTCTTCCTTCTCCTCCTGTAGTAGGAAGAAGCAAACCCTTCCAAAATATTTTTGGAAAGATTTCTACCTTCGGAAACTTCAGCTAAATTACTGGCTTTAGAATAGATTATTCGATTTTTTTCATTCAGCAAAATTTATGCTTAATTAGGAAGGCTTCAATTTCCATAAGGCTTTGAGGTATAATACAAAGCTGAGGTAGCAAAAATAAAGCAAGAAGATCTATTTCACGCTTGATAATAAGAATTGACAAACTAAAGAGATGCAAGCTTCGAATTGCAAGAAGAAGAACGATACTTTGTATGCTAATAGGTGAAGTTTCGACATTACCTTGCATGGTTGTTTCCAGATTGATTGCATAATGGGTTTTATTTTAAAGAAATAAATAATTTTTAAATATAAAATAGATTCTACACTTACTTCTGCTTAAATTATCTACTATTTACTATCTTAAGATATAAGATGTGCCATTTATTATTCCTAAAAGTCTTTCTTCTAGTTAGAATAATGAGCTAACTTTTTATATCAGCTTCTAAATAAATAAACCTGTCTCTTTAATCTATTAACTTTAAATTATCTTATCTTTTCATTTGGTCTCTCATCTCTGAGGTATAGGTTTGGACATTATATATAAATGTTGTAAATAGAAAAAGAAATTAAAAAGGCTAGCTTAGTAGACTTAATAAAATAATTAAGTAGCAAAATAATCCTTTAGAAAGCTACTAATTATACTAAAAGTATATCCTTCCTATTATAAGTAAAAGCATTATAAATAGATAACTATTATTAGTATACAAAAGCTATGATAGTAGCAATATTGATTGCATTAAAGTTCTAAATGATAGACTACATGAGTATAGATAGATAGTGTTAATATGATATGGATTAAAATGAATTAACTAATAGCTAAATGTTTAATTAAGTTAATATATGAATTCTTAATTTAGAAAAGCTTCTTAGCTTTAGACTAGTATAGTAACTATCTAATTATTAATAACTTATTATTTTCTTAAGCTTTAGAATTAAACATAAATAGATTTAAACTATTTAATTCACTTTCATTATAATCAATATGGCTGAATCTAACAGGTGCAGCTCATGCTTAGTTCATTTCCACTCCTCAATACGAATTCCCGTAACCCTTCCTTGTGGACATCAAGTATGCCAAATTTGTATTCTTGAAGAATACTTAAAAGAGGGTTCTAATCAGTGCCCAAAAAGAAACTGTAGAAAAGTTTCGTTTAATGATTCAAAAAGTTTAATAAGCTAAAAGGGCTAATCAAGTGAAAGTAAATAAGAATATAAATAACTTCATCTTGAAGAAACTAAAATTGAACTATCTTATTAGCAAAAACCGAAACTAATAAAAGTCAAGATTTTAAGTTAAAATAAAGAAGAGATAAACTTAACAGTGGAGGAGGGAGAAACAATTGAATAACTGAAATAAAAAGTAGAAAGACTAGAAGGAATTTACGCTGATTTTTATGAACTTTATAGAGGATAAGAAAAATTAGATAGTTAGCATAGAATAAATGAAATGGAGAATAAAGATGAAGTTTAGCTAGACTTAATGTTGAAGGATTGTAATTAATATAAATTTAAGGAGGTGAGAAAATAAGATTTAGGAGGTAAAAAATAAAGATAGAAAGTAATTAATAAAAAATTAGTTTTCGAGATAATGAGAAAATAATATGGTAAATAATATAATAATAGAATGTAAATAATAATAAAAATTAGAAAGCATTAAATAATCAAAAATAGGAGAAAGTAAGAAAATTTAAAAAAGGCTAAAATGACTTCGAAAAAAGTTAGAAATAAATGTATAGGAGGTAAATTTTAAAAAAGTGTGTAATATATTTAACAAAAGTGAGTAATACTTTAAAAACTAGAAAGTAATAAATAAAATTTAAGAATGTAATAAAATAAATAAGATTGTAAGAATACTAAGAAAGGGAGTAATAATTAAATATAGAATGTAAAAAATAAAAAAGATTGTAAAATAATTATGTTAAGTTGGTAATTTAACAAATCCAGAAAGTAAATTATTTAATATATAGCAAGTAAAAATAACAAATAAAGGAGGTAAAAATTAAAATAAGATGGTATTTCTATTTAAAATAGAATGTAAGATATTTTAAATATTTATAGATTGTAAGAAACTTTAAATATTTATAGAATGTAAGATATTTTAAATATTTATAGGGAGTAAGATATTTTAAATATTTATAGATGGTAAGATATTTTAAATATTTATAGATTGTAAGATATTTTAAATATTTATAGATGGTAAGATATTTTAAATAATTATAGATTGTAAGATATTTTAAATATTTATAGATGGCAAGATATTTTAATCATTTATAGTTCGTAAGATATTTTAAATATTTATAGTGAGTAAGATATTTTAATTATTTGTAGATGGTAAGATATTTTAAATATTTATAGATGGTAAGATATTTTAAATATTTATAGTGGGTAAGATATTTTAAATATTTATAGGGAGTAAGATATTTTAAATATTTATAGTGGGTAAGATATTTTAAATAAAAATAGATGGTAAGATATTTTAAATATTTATAGATGGTAAGATATTTTTATTATTTATAGTGAGTAAGATATTTTAATTATTTATAGTGGGTAAGATATTTTAAATATTTATAGATTGCAAGATATTTTAAATATTTATAGTTCGTAAGATATTTTAAATATTTATAGGGAGTGATATATTTTAAATATTTATAGTGGGTAAGATATTTTAAATATTTATAGATTGCAAGATATTTTAAATATTTATAGTTCGTAAGATATTTTAAATATTTATAGGGAGTGATATATTTTAAATATTTATAGATGGTAAGATATTTTAAATATTTATAGTTGGTAAGATATTTTAAATATTTATAGTGAGTAAGATATTTTAATCATTTATAGATGGTAAGATATTTTAAATAATTATAGATTGTAAGATATTTTAAATATTTATAGATGGAAAGATATTTTAATCATTTATAGATGGTAAGATATTTTAAATAATTATAGATTGTAAGATATTTTAAATATTTATAGATTTTAAGATATTTTAAATATTTATAGGGAGTAAGATATTTTAAATATTTATAGTGAGTAAGATATTTTAAATATTTATAGATTTTAAGATATTTTAAATATTTATAGGGAGTAAGATATTTTAAATTATTATAGATGGTAAGATATTTTAAATATTTATAGATGGTAAGATATTTTAAATATTTATAGATGGTAAGATATTTTAAATATTTATAGAATGTAAATATTTTTTATTGACAGTTTGTATTTAAAAACTATTATAGCTAGTATTTTTTATTATTATAAGAGGGTATTAAATTACCTCAGGCGGTAATATTCTACTTCAGGTACCTTTTTAATTTTAGATTGTAAGAAATAATTATAAGATGGTTTTGATTTTATTGAAGCTAGTATTTGCTTATATGAGCTTGTATTATTTAACCTAAGTTAGTAATAAAATGATATAGAATGTAATATTATTAATATTTATAGGGGGTAATGATTGATTTGAAAAGAAAGTAATGCCTAATAAAATTGATTAAAGAATGTTATAGTAATGATTAATATTAGATTATCTATACTAGGTAGTTATTTTTCTATTTTAGGATGTAAATAATTTAATGATAAGTAAGTTTTTGATTATAGAGGGTAATTTTTGATATAAGCAGAGATGGAAAAAACATTTAACAGCTTTAAATATTTATCTTAAATTAATACTTAATTATTAATTAATTTTTGATTTAGATACTTTAGCTATTTTAAAGTTACTAAACATATTAGCATTATATTTTAAGATCTTTGCTAACTTTCTTGCTTTTTTCACTTTATTGATGAAAAATTGATTACTATTAAGGAAATGTTGGAATTAGTAATTAAGGTAATATTTTGATAATAGGTATAGTTTTTTAGCTGATGTATTAGATTTGTTGATAGTAGTTGTTTGATTTTGAAATAATGTCTAGGTGTTAATTTGATATCCTTTCTATTAATGTTTAAAATAGGTTTAGTAATTTTGAAAGATAATATGTAATGATCTAATATAGTGTCTACAAAATGTGTGTTTATGAATTATAAAATAGTTAGTTTAAATAATAGTAAATAAGGATGTAGTTAGTTAGTTTGATTTAGTTATGGTTGTGTAATAAAGTGTTAAAGTGTTACTGAGATATTGTTGCTGGTATTTTAAAAATTTGTAATAGATAAGTATTTAATTTATAATCTATGTAATAATATGATTAAAGCAGATGTAAGAATTTAGCTTATATAATGATTGTTATTATAAACTACTACTTGAATATGATTAATTTGAATTACTAATATTATAACACACAGTCTATACTTTATAACCCTATTTTATATTCTAATTAATATATTAACTACTTATTTTTACCTATTTATTAATATCCTCTATCTATATCTTCTATTTTATTTAATCTACTAATATTATTAGTAAGATTTCTCTAGTTTAATACTATTAAGATGTAGTGTACTCTTAAACTACTTTATTTACATATTTTATTATTAACTTCTAATTTATGTCTATAATCAGAGTTATTTATTTCTATTATCATTTCAAATCTTAAGTACACTCTAAAATTATATTATATACTAAATTATTACTAGACATCAATCAAATCAGTTACCAACAAGTGTAATTGATAAGGACAACTAGAAAATGGTATTTTGATTTTAAAAGTATAATATAGCATAATATAAAAGTAAACATTATAAACAATATAAATAACTAATAATCTAGCTAACCCTTTATAAATATAATAACAAAACATATCCTTAATTCAATTCAAAACACTATCATTTCCTTAATATATCCTAACAACATTATCACTCAAAAACTATCTAATACACTCAATTTTATATTACTATTCAATTCATCAAAATCTTATTTTTCAAACTCAACTAGTCAGTCATAGATCAAAGCTATTATCAACCTAAACATTATTTATATTATCCAATTAACCTCTTATCAACCAAAAGACTAACTATTTTAACTATCAATTACGAAAAATATATATATATCAAAAATAACAAAAATCAAACCCTAAAATTCCAAGTTTCGGATTTAAACCAAAAATTATAACATTTTTATAAATTGTTGTGAAGATAAAGTAAGAAAATAAGCAATTAAAAAAGTAAATCAACAAAAATCGGAAATGCAAAAGGTAAACTTCCAACTAAAGTAAATAGAAGATAGACTAAATAATTAAATTATATTAGCAATTAATAATCTAGAAAAATAATAGCAATTTAGACCCTATGGATATTGAGAAAAATCTTTAAAAAAAAATTAAATTATTTAACAGATAAGAATATTATGATGATGATTCTACAAGAAAAAGAATATCTAATAAGGATATGCTAACAGTTTAAAATTAAGTAAATATTATAAGTAAAAAAATTTGAAGAAAACTGAGTTAAAATATTATACGCGAGATGATTAAACTTTTTTATGATAAAGCTACCAAGGAATGGAATTAATGAATCAATAATGGAAATGAACAATAAAATAATGAGGAAAATATTTAAATGAGCTATAGAACGTATAGAACTAGAAGAGGAAAAAAGGAATGATCTTCAAGATGAAAATTGAACCGAAGAAAAAGAAGAACAAGAAATCTACGAGCGAATTCGCAGGAAGTAGCAGAACTTTTATAAGAACAGATACAAGTGAACTTAAAGAGGTTAACCTTAGAAGCATAGTGCCATTATTATTTATTTTTTGTTATTATTTATATTAAAAAAATATTTTAGAATTAAAAATTATAGATAAACAGAAAAAAATATATCATGCTTTTAATTAAGAGCAAATTAAAAAAACATAAAAAATTACAAAAATATTAAAAGGAAATACGAAAAGAAAAAAATTGCAACTTTGATCCAAAAATTAAAAAAATTATATGAAAAAATTTGAGAGGAAAATTTAAATAGAGATAATCTGAAATATAAAATTAAAATTTAGGTTATAAAAATCTAAAATTCCTTTAATTTATCAAAAAAAATACCACGTATTATAGCAAAAAAATAATAATAAAAGATTAATGCATACAAAACTTTAAATCTTTCAAGATAAAAATCTTAATAAAAGTAAATTATAAAGAACTAAAATTAACATTTTTCAAAAGAATAAAATAGATTATAAAAAAATGGTTTAAAATAAAAAAATCTGAAAGTAAAGTAAAGAGCACGCCAAAAAACTTTATCTAATAAAAAGAAAATGAGAAAAAAAGAGAATAAAAATAAAATAGAAATATATGAAAAAAGGCAAAGAAAGATAAAATATGAAAAAATTTGGAAAGATTTTATTTTAATTTTGATTTGAAA
The DNA here is from genome assembly GCA_946699065.1 of Loxodes magnus. Classification (NCBI taxonomy): domain Eukaryota; phylum Ciliophora; class Karyorelictea; order Loxodida; family Loxodidae; genus Loxodes; species Loxodes magnus. Next base: position 243,514 of record CAMPDV010000156.1, on the reverse strand, counting down.
AATTTTTTATTTAAAGTTTTTTTTTTTACATTTAATTTTACTCAAATTCTTTTTTTCTATCTCATTTTTGTTGTATTTATTTTAGTTAATTTATTATTTATTATCAATTACAAATAATTTTTCTATTATTTATTCTTTTTGAGATAACTTTAATTTATATTTAATTATCTGGATAGAAACAATTTTTTTTCTGAATCTTTTAAAGATGTATAATTGATTAAAAAAAATATATTTAAGATTTTCTTATGGAAAATTCAAATTTTTTTTAAGTGATGCATAATCAATAAAATTATTTCCTTTTTTAATATTTGAATCAAAAATTTCTAAAAGAAATCCTTTATTTAAATTATTTAAATATTTTGACTATTTAATTAATGTTTTTGATTAAAGTTTTATAATTTGGAACAAAATTTTAATATTTTATAGAAAAAGATTTAGACTTTTTGAAACGAATGATAAGATTTTTTATAAAAAGTACTAAGTTTTAAATTATTTAATAATTAAAAGTTTTTATCATAATTCTTTTTGTTATTTTAAGTAAAATACTCTAAACCCAAAAATAGTTTAATTATAAAGATGCTATAATATGTTTAGGATTCAAATCAGGATTTTTCGCGGCTCCAAAAAGGTAGGAGTTAACGACACCCTAGAGAAATTAGGACCAAAAAAAAGGAATCAAAAAGGTCAACAACAAATCGAACCACCCATTTTTGATGAAAATCCTAGGAAATATACTAAAAGGTATATGCACTCGGAAGTCTCCAATCCCATCACAGAATAGTAAATAAGACACGATTAGCCGATAAAAGTGGTGTTAGACCTCCAGAAGAGGTAAAAAACTAGAAAAATGGAAAAAATTATAATTCTAGACAAAATATAATTGAGACTCATGATCTAAAAAAGAGGCCTTAATCCATTTTGCAATGTTTCACAAGACCGGGACAATTAATCATAACACTATTAATAGAAACAGAAAGAATTTATCAACAAAATAGAAAAAATCGAATATAGCCAGCAAAAATTACAGCGTTAAATTGACCTAAAAGAATAAGGAAATGACTAAATAATAATTGAAAGAGAAAATAACTCAAGATTTAAACCTAAAAGAGAATCTAAAAGATACTATTATTGTAACTCTTGAACGTATCTATGGAAAAGATGCTAGAAATTTCAAAAATTTAAATAAGAATACTGAAACTAAAAGAAGTTGGAAATAAAAAGAAGATACAACAAAAACTAAAATTAAAAAGACAAAGATTACATTGCATCAAATTTTGAAAAATATAAAAGACTTAAGCTACCAATCATTATCTAGACGAAAAAATACCTCAGTGACAGTATGAATAACAAGATGAATATTTGTAGAGACATATAAACTTTTATATTTAGCCTTTAGAGCAGTCTAGAGGTTGGTAGGAAAGAGATTGAAATACCTATTAGAGCGCCAAACATTTAGTTTTGTATTTTTATATTAAAAAGATATTTTAAATATTAATTTTTCTTATCTAATAAATTTATGTCGTCTATTATTTTATTTTTAATTTATTAAAAAATAAGAAAAATCTCTAAAATTTTAAAAAAGTATGTTTAAAAATAAGATAATATTTTTGAACTTATCAGAAATAAATCTTTATAAATTAAACATGTAAAAAGATAATAATAATAATAATAATTTTAAAAAAAACAAAGATTATAGAGCGCGTAGCACTACAATAACGCGCAGCTCTTTAATTAAAGTTCTTAAAAGTTTAAAAACGTATTATATTACATTCTTCCCTGTGCTAGCATCCCTTGGAAATTCTTTTCTCCTATAGAACACATGTCGGAGTACTTCCCTAAAGAGACCTTATTCTTAGGCATCGTTCAACATATTGTTACTTGTGATGCCTCAGTCTTGACATCCTTGACTCCTGCCAAGATTCTTGTTCAGGTCTTTACACGGGTGCTTCCTGGTACACAATGTCTTAATGAAGCACCCTCTATATATTCTATCTTCTCATATGGTAATCTTCACTTTTATTATTATTTCATTTACTTCTATTTCCTGATATCAACCAACAATTGTCAACACTTAATGACAAACTACCTACAGGATCCGTATAATCCTGTAATAAGATACATTCCCCATTTGAGAAACTTCATATCTTAATTGTTTCATCTTCAGAACCCGATATTAAATACTTATTGTCCGATGATAGTATTACCGATTCTACATATTCTTTGTGACCTTAAGAGTACGAATTAGCTAACCAGTTGAGAAAGAGCAGATCTTTATAGAAGAGTCACCAGATGCTGATACAATATAGTCAGAGTCTAGGGAGATACCAACCGAGAAAATTAAAGATGATTGACCAGTCAAAGTTCTTAGGAGAGTACCATTGTGAAAATTCCAGATCTTTATGGTTTCGTCACCAGATGCTGATACAATGCAAAAAAATTTTGGGGAGTTAGGGAGGTAATGTAGTTGGAATGACCAGTGATGATATAAGGCTACTCAGTAATGATATTAGTAAGGTTATTATTAGAAAGGCTACATTTAACAAATTTAGTTTTTTGTAAATTCCATTGCTAGAAGATAGTGTTGCCGAAATTGCAGTTAGTAAATATCGCATCTGATAGATCAGCTTGAATTCAATTTAAGTTTGCAAAATTCTATTGATTTATTTGAACTTTCATGTAAATGAGTGTTGTTATAGCATTGGATAATACTTACGACAACTTTTACGATTATTTAGATAACTCTATTAACTAAAATAATTTTTGCACGATATTTTAATCTTTCATGGGGATAATTATAATAATACTGAAGGTTTCTCTGATAAACTAGATTGATTAAAGGATTCTACCTCAATTATTAGATATCGATATTTGATTGTAGTAATTGATTCAATATTTGCTATAATTAGTCAAGTGTTAGGTTATTAGTAATTGCTGATATTATATTTATTAAATTTGGATATTCTTGTAATTAAATAAAAGTTCTTTTTTCATTTGAATAGTTTTTCTTTTATCATTAAACAAATTACTAAGATTTAATTTAAATAATACTTAAACATTTTTTTCTAATTTTTTCTTAAATTTGATTCTACTTAAGAGGATATTCTTGGCCTATGGTTCTATCTTAATAAGAACGATTTATAATTTATTATTATTACTATGAGACTTAATATTATTAATTATATTAATATTAAGAGTGATCTTACACTTATGCTGTTTATAGACACTATTATCTTTTATTATTGCATAAACCTCTTATCATACTATCCTAATTGAAATAAGTTTATGTTAACTATTTTACTTTTTGCTACGTCAATAGTGATTGTAAGCTATCCCTTAGATATATCATTATATTGAAGAATATTCTTAAATATTTACTCTTAAGCTTTAAACATTCAAATCTAACTCTTAACGGTTCTTTAACTCATTTATCTCTCTCAAGATTTCATTTAAATACTCTTATCTTTGCTGAATTAATTGCTGTCTCTAGGGTTGATTCTAAGGATTGATATTTTAGAGCTATTAGAAGTTCGTTTCTAAAATTCTATTCTGATAATTCCTAGCTATTTATTTTCAATTTTTTATCTTATGAATTAATCATCAGGTGTTCAATTTTTCTTTCGAGTTTATGATTTCAAGTTTATAGCAACTACTAAAATAACTAAGTTTGCTGTTTTTAAAAATAACATCCTTATAGATACTCATATGAAATAATTTTGCACTAAAAAGATTCAAATGTCCAGTGGTTAGAATATTCTACTATAACTTGAAAGTCCCGAATTCAAGTCCTAATATTATCTTTTTATTAACTAATAAAAATAAAAACGCCCAACGTGGAGCTCGAACCCACCAAATTAAGAGTCTCACTGAGCTAGCCGGGCTTATTCTTTATAACTCATCTTAAATAATTTTTATTTGTTTTATTCTCAATATTTTTAAATTTATATATAATGTACGTTTTAATATGATTTTAAAAATAATTTTTTATTGTTTTTTTATTTTTGCTAATGTTTCGTGTTTTTTGTATTTTTTTTTACTTCTTTTGTTAGTTTTGCTTATCTCTTTTATACTTTAATCTATTTTTTGTAAATAAATTTGTTTTCATTTCCTTTTTTTTTATTTAAAAATTTATTATTTTAATAAGGAATTTTGTTATATAGAATTTTATTCATTTTTGATATTTATTTATTACTATTTTTTTATTAGTTTTTTTTTAACATTTATTTTTTCTTATTTTCTTATTTTCTTCTTTTTGGATTTTTTAATTTTTCATGTACAATTATTTTACATTGTATACAATTTTTTTAAGAAACGTTAATTTTTTTTAGATTTCCTTTTTTTATGTTCGACTTAGATTTAAATATTATTTCAAGTAGATTTGTTGGATTTTATAATCTTTAATTAAGGAATTTTCGAATTAATACGCATTAGCTAAAATTAAAAAATTGTTTAAGTTACTTTTTTATTAGTAATCCAAAAAAAGTTTTTTTTAATCTATCTTTTTGAATATAGGTTATATAAAAATTAAAATGAAATAAAAAATAAATAATTTGTTTTCTTTATGTTATGGCACTTTTAGATTTCTATGCTTTTTTATATTTTTCTCAAGTTATGCTTTTTTTTTCTTCCAAAAATTCTTTTTTCTAAACAACCTTTATTTTAAATTATTTTCTCTTATCTATAATAGTTAAAACCTCTATCTTTTTTTCATCTCTTTATATATAAAAGATAAATTAATTTTAAAGGCTTTATTAAGAAAAGGAATGGATATGAGAACGAGACAGATTTTTTTTAAAATTATAATAATTAAGTCTATAAAATAGGTTTGAAATTTTACTCTTATAAGTTTATATTTACTAACTTAATTTTTCTAAAAATTCATTTTTCGTATGATTTTTAGAATTTTTATTCTCTTTATTAGGTGATTTTTTTATTATCATGCTTTTAGACTTTCTTAGTTACTAAAGTATCTAAACTTCTATTAAGATTAGTTTTTCAATTTTTTAATTTAGTAAATAGTTTCTTATTATTTTTATCTTTTGTTAATTATTAAGTTTGTCAAACTTTTATATTGTAAAAGCTCTGTTTTTTGTAAATTTTTCTTTGTATTTAGCTCATATAAAGAATTTCTAAAGGAAAGTTCTGTTTAGGATTTAAATGTTCTAATTTATATATTTTCGAAGAGTTTTTAATTTTACTATCTTTTTAGTGTAAATGTTAGAGACTTTTAGTATGAATTAAAAAATTGGCTTATCAAAGATATAGATGTAATAGTGTTAGTGACGAGGTTTTTTTGGTATCTATGTCCAAATTAAAGTACAACTAAGCTAAAAAAGATTAAAGCTATCTGTCCAGTTATTAAAATTGTTAATAAGAAATATAAGATATAAACCTTAAACTAGGGAAACATTTTTTAGATCATATAAAAACAAATTAAAGTTTTACATTTTTCTGATCTAAATCATTAAATAATAATTAGAAGTTTGAAATAAAATTAAGAAGATAACTTGAAATTTTTAGTTAAACATGAAGCGCTTTCAGTAATTTATAACCAGTTTCAATGAAATAGAATTAATTCCAATTAAAGAAATAAATAAAAATAAAAAGAAGCAAAGAAAGACAAATATCTCGGAACAAGTTATAGATTAAACAACAATTTTTTGGCTTTACGTGTATTTAGATAGCCTTTATCTTAACATTCTTCACATTAAAAGCCTTAATTATAAATATTCTTGCTAGTTTATTGACTCTTTTAATTTAAAATCTTAAAAGCAAAATGGTAGTATGATTATTAAAATAGTGATGAAAAGAAGCTAATGTAAGAAGTAGCTATAATAATAATTAATAAAGAGATTGTTCAAAGAACTATAAATAAAGCAAAATAATAATAAGTAAAATAATGTTTAATTAAACATAGTTAACTATATTGCTTATATCATTTAATACTTTGAAGATTATTAATAAATTTAATTTTAATTAAAAAGATTCTTATTTAATAAACAAATAAAATATTCTATTTTTATAAGAAATGTTTGGAATACTTAAAAACCTTATCTAAAATCCTATTCCTACAAGTACAAGCTGAGCAACAGCATAAAAAATAAATAATAAGTAATAGATAGTAAAATAGAACAACTTAGAACAATAATCATTAGGGAGATACAACAAAAATTAAAATTTTTATGTTAAAATAATCTATTTAAGCTGAATCACTAGTGAGAAATTAAGAACATTTGAAATCGAACTTGTTAAAAAGAAAATCTTCTTTTCTAATGTCTATTTAAAGATACTTAAAGTCACTAAACTAGTTCTGCTCGGATTATAATATTCGGACCTTATCACCTTTTTTCCATACTTAATTTGATTGAAAGGTAGTTCAGAATCTATTTCTTTTCACGCTCTGAATACTGTAAATTTCGTGCTTTTAAGAATATTCTTTTTTAGGATTAAAAGGTAATTTCATTCTTGATTAATCAGAAGTAGATACGTTAAAGACATCTCTTAATTTCTTCTTTCTATTTTAGCTATAGATCTTTTTACATAGATAAAACCCTCCTAGTATTTTTTCAGAGTAAAAGAATAAAATGTGTTATAGAATAAGAATCTTCTATCAACTTAGCTAATTTAAATAGAAAGATTCATTTTTCATATCTTCTTTATTTTCTAAATATTTGCTAGTCTTTATTTTTGATATAGGTAAGTGTTTTTTAGTTGTGGCTGAATATTTTCCATTTTATTTGGCTTTAAAATTTTAAGATTAACTTAAATTAAAAAAGTTATTAAGCTTGATTACATCTAAAGCATTTAAAGAGTTAAAGTTAAAAGATAATTAAAGTGATTTAGTTAAGCTACTATATTTAATATCAAAAATAATCTTAAATTAAAGGAAAACTTTAGCTCTTTATAAATAATAACCTTCTCTAGTTTTAATGTTCTAAGTTTCTTTTTGCTATTCTAAGCTTATAAGTCTAACTTAATTGTTTTTTAATTATTAGTTATGTGAACTATAAATAATTAAGTTTTAACTTGAAGATTCTATTATTCAATCTTATATCCAAAATAAAGACGCTATTTAAATACTTGAGGTAAACTAATTTACCATAGTTTGCTATATTAGTGATTAGATCTATATTTCTTTTATTCATTTATTCTAGCTGTGTATCAAGCTCAGTAGTTTGCTTGTTTTATTTTCAAATCTTTTGAATCTTTCTAATATTTTAAGATAATTTTCATCTAATGTAGTTCATTTAATTCTTTTAGTGGAAATATTGCTTAATAATAAAAATAAATAGAATGCTAATAAATATATAGTAATAGTATAAGATACCTATTGATTAAGATTAACTTAAGAAAGGAATAATTAATTAATTAGTTACTTTTAAAATACTAAGCTTCTTAATATTAGTTATATAGCCTTAGTTAAATTACTTATATAACCTTACTAATGCTATTATTTTTAACTTTAATTTGTATTATAATTTCCTTTATTTATTTTATAATGCTTTATTATTTTAGCTATAGACATTTCCTTATAACTAAAAGCATTAATATCTATATATTAGTGCTTCTTTATCTATTATTAATATAGTTTATATTTTAAAGATTGCTAAGAATAATAATTTAAATATAGTTAAATTAAAAATTTATATTCTGGTATTTATCTTTTTTAAATTTCATCTGCTTTTTGTAAGATTCAAAGGTTAATTTTATAAACTCCTAATTTAGCTTAAGATATCTTCAATTATTTTGTGAAATCGATGTTAAAAATTCCTCAGTTCCTTTCTATTAGTACATGCTAACAAAATTTTATTAGAATAAATAAAAATTGGCTTTCTAGGTTGATTTTGATTTTTAGATGTTTTTATTTGAGTCTTATTTCCTAAATTTTTTCTTATTCTATCATTAAAGAACTTCCTCTAAATTCTATTTTTTCACTTCCCATTTAATGAACTGAAGGCTGTAGCTCATTCTATGGTCTAAAATTATCTTGCTTCGTTATTTTTGCCACTTTTGTAATTATTTAATGAAACATTTCTTTTGTTTTACGAAGATTTTTCTGAATTCTCAAATTCAGAATTCAAACTGATTATAATATTTCCTATTTGTTTATTTTATACTTCTTAGATTTTATTTTTAGCAGGTATTTTTGTAGTTTTTTACTCTTATTCTGCCTAATTAATCCCTTTTCTTTTTCAAACAGAAATAATTTCCAATAGCTTCATTAAGTCTTAAAGTCTAAAGACTTTATTTTTGATGTCTATTAATTTCTTTTTGATTTATGACTTAAAATTTCTTATTTGCAAACTATAATTGTTATTCTTATTTACTTGCTAAGTCTCAAATCCTTATTTTGGGATAGTTTTTCCGTCAGTTTAGATGGAGTTAATACTTTAGTGAAGTTTAGAAGGTATTCAAACATTTAGTGTTCCCAGTTAAGACTTTTATTTCTTTAATTTAAATGAAATAGGAAGGTTTCTTTAATTTAATAAAGATTAATATTAAATTAAAGATATTCAGTTAATATATTAATAGAAATACTTTTAGCTAAGAAGTCTTCTACTATTATTATTTTTCTTATTCTTAAAATTATACTAATTCCCTTTATCTAAACTTGAGTCTTATTATTATTATTTTAATCCTCCTCTTATTTTTAAATAGATACTATGATATTGCTCTAATGCTTTATAGCTAAAAGATTAAAATTTAAATATTATTAAAAGATAACCAAGCAAACTAATGTTCTTATTCTAAATAATTCAATGAATGTTAAAGGTATTAGATAAATCAAGTTCACTTGAAGGCTTGAATCATTATTTCATATCTATAACTTGTTCCTAAGCTCTTCCTTTTTCCGCTTCTATTCCCTTTTAGTTATTTTTGTTTTTTGGAGTTCTTAATGTTCCAGCCAATGGAGAATTGACTTCTATAAAATCCTTGAATTTAAATTACGACTTTCAGCTAATCTCTTTAATTAACTTCAATCCTTTTAAACATCTTATTTGGAATCTTCTTTTTGCTTAAAAATTGTCTCTTTAAGTTAAGTCCAAGTATTTTTAAGGATCAACATCTCAGCATGATACCATTTAAGAATTTTCAGTGAAGCTGAAATTTACACCTTTAAGTTTTATTTAAATTAGGTTATAATTATACATATTAGTGATATTAAAGTGTTCTTATCTTAGTCTTCATTTGTTACTTCTAATGTTTATATTATTCTATCAAGAACTAAATCTTTTCCTCAATCTTGCAAGTTAACTGTTCACTACTTACTTATGAACTTTATCACAAAAATAGAAGGTTTAGCTGATTCTATAAATCATTTATAATGGTATTTAATCTCTAGAGCTAATACAATTGTTTAGTAACTTTTATTAAGTTGATAAAGATTTACTTGCTTCAATAAATTAAGGATTAGCTTTTCTTTTTTTAATTAATTTAATTTAAAAATTAATAAAATGTAAGTGTCTATTTATTAAAATAGAGCCAAGAAAAGAGTTTATTAATAACCCTTCATTACAGTGAAGTCTTAAGTTATTAAAAATTAATAAAGTAATTTAAGCTTTTTAAGTAAACAAAACATAGATAGTCAAAGACTACAATTATAAACAAAATTAGCCTGAATATTTACCTATACAGCTAAACATTCCTATATATCTCATTGGAGATTAGATGAGAAGTAAAATTTATAAAAAACGGAACTGTATAAAAAGTGTAATAATATGAAAAACAATCTATATTGCAAGATGCATAAATAATAAAAGAGTAAGTATTTGTAAATTTAGAAAAATTAGAAGCATAAAGTTAATTAGAATCTTATAATTAGTAAGATAATAAGACTAATTAGTTCATCAATTGAAGAAAGTTTTAATAAAGAAAGTAAAATTTATAATAAATCAGAGGAAGATGAATTATTAAAGAAATTTAAGAAAATAAGCTAATTCCTATAGGTACTAAAAGATAATAGCCTGTTTATATAAATTAGTCTTCAATTATCTTCAAATTAATATCCTAAGATTTATTCTTAGATATTATATTTCTCAGCTGTTGGAATTTTTTAATGCAAAAATTATAAAGTTAAGAAATAGAAGAGATATGAAAATGTATAAATTTAATTGAGAAGCACTAAGAAATAAAAAAATATGCAATTAATTTTGTTAGAATAAATAAAGGCATACAAATAAATTAAAATTTAGGTTTGAAAAAACTCTAAAGGCTTAAATAAGCCAAAGCACGTACTCAAAATTATCATAGCATCTTTATAAATCGCAATTAGAGATCTAATTCTTGTTCTTTTAAGTTTTGTTCGAATTTCTACAATGATATATCGAATGTTAATTCTACTCATTAGAAACAAGTATTGCTTGAATTTATGGTTATTCAATTTTTTTTCTAGTTTTCTTTTCATAGTTATGTTTATATTCAGCATGCATTATATTTCTTTTTCTTTTAACGCTGATATCTAGCAGAAAAATTACACAAAATAACTTTATCAATAGATTTAGGCCTTCTTTTAATTTTATAGCATCTTAGTTTTTTCTTAAATTTTTCTTTTTATTATTGTTGTTTCTCTCATTTTATCTTTTGTTTTATTTTATTTATCTTTCCTAAAATTGTTTTATGCAATAGCTATTTCATACAATTTTTCAGCTTTTGAAGGTAATTTTCATCAAAATTGCAATCTAAAATTCCAGCTTTAACTTAAATATAATTTACTTAGTTATAAATTTTCTAGATGTAATTTATTTTGGTTGATTTAATGAAGTTATTATTTTATTTGATTATAGATTTTCATTTAGCTTTTATCATATTAGTCTTGTTAGCCTTATCTTTAATGATACTTAACTAACTTCAATTTTATTGTTTAACAGCAACATCTAGCATGATTAAAAATGAGATCCTTAATTATATAGTAAAATAGCTTATTAATAGAATAAATTGTTAGTCTTAGTTAAAGAAATGTAAAGTGAGTTAAAGCTAAAGGCTTAATATTAAGAGAGATAGTAAATTTAGTATAAATAAGTAATTTTTAAAGGTTTAGTTTATAGCTATTATATAAGGTAGCCTGTTTTTAGTTGTTAGAAACTTAATTTTAGTTTGAAATAGATTGATTAAAATAATTAGAAACTTAATTTTAGTTTAGTTGATTGATTTTATAATGATAATTTATGTGAGTATCTGAGTAATAGAAATGAGATAATGCAACCTAATACAATTTAAATAAAGATAAGTGGCAAAAATAAGATTTAATTTTAGCTTATGCTTGGCTTTTAATTAAGCATAATATAATTAATTAGTTAAAAAAATCTTTTTACGCTAAATTTGAGTTCTTAATTCATTTTCACTATCCGTTAATCTCTTTTACACTTATCTTAGATTAAATTCAACTTTTCTCTAAAATTCCTCTTGCTTAGTTTCTATTTTTTTTGTTTAGTTAATTCATTGTATAATAACGTATGTTCATAAGATCACCAAAAAATATTTGCCAATTACTTTTTAATATGATAAAATTCTTTCAATCTTTTCTTCCTTTTTTTAATATTTCTTTAATGTAATCTTTTACTATAAAGTCTATTTATTACTTCAGTTTTTCTTATTTATTACGTATTCAGTAATCAAATTTTTAACTGCCTCATATATGTGTATTAGTTCAAAGTTTGGTAAATCTATTAGTTCTAACCTGTTATTGAGGTAAATGTTGTACAATTAAAATTTACATCTTTATCTTTCTTCCATATTTTATTCGCATGTACTTATGATGGGAGTTTCGTCTTATACTCCAGTATTGCAGAATTTAAAAATTAGATGTGCTATAAAGCAAAACATGAAATATTGCTGATTAGGAGCCGAAAGATATAGAATAATAGTAGACTAATAAAATATATTAAGAGTAAATAATAATCTGTTAGATTAGTTTTAAATAGTTAATACTAGCTAATCTAATACTTATATTATCTCATACTTATTACAAAGAAACATATTATGTTAAGTTTACTCTTTCTATTAATTCAGAAAATATTTATAGAAGATATTAAAAATATTTTTCTTTCTTGGAAGCTTATAAATTTTTGAACAAAAAACAAGTTATTTTAAGAAAGAGAGTATAAATAGTGGTAACAATATAATATAGATTTGTATAGAATAATAGAATTAAGTTTTTATCTTTAAATAATCTAGAATAATTTAGGTATTATTAATTAGAAATGATAATTACATAAATAACATAAATAATAAATATAATATTAGTTTGCTATAAAAAGAGAAAGTTATCTAAATGTATTTATTACATTTATATATTTTGCTTAGAATCAACATCAAAATAATAAATTATATTAGTTTATTATTTTAAGAGAGACCTTTATAAGTAAAAAGTTTTAATGAAATAGTAGTAAGAAAGTGGACAATTAAAAGATTTAATCTTATAAATACTAAAAATGCTTTGTTTTAAATAATTTGATGTTTTTTAATATTTATTTAAGCTAATTAATAAGAAACTTATTTTATTTCATTTTTTAAAATTAGTAAAAAGCTTAAATAAATGTTTTTTTTGATTAAATGTAAGTGAAAAGCAATAATTAATAACAGTAGATTTAAATTAATTGTAATATTTTATTTATCATTTAAAAGGGTCTACGAAGAAATAAGGTTTTCTTATTAAGAGTCTTTGATTTAAAGCAAAAATAAATAGTATTAATAAATGCATATTAAAGTTATTATAATAAGGATATAATTCTTCGTTATAAAACTTTTGAAATAATAATCTTTTATTTAAAAGTAAAAAGATATAAAATAATTAAAATTGTAAAAGTTTGTACACTATTAGTTTAATATCTCGTCTTGTTTTAGGACAAAAATAGAAAAATAAATGTTTAAGAAATAAGATACTTATAAGTATGCTTAATAAATAATAAATTGTTTAATTGTATTTAAATTGAGTCAGTAAAATTTATTGAATTATTTTAATTAAATAGTTATTGAAGTAAGTTATAAAATTAAATGGAGAAAAAATAACTGGAGAAAAAAGAAAAGCAATTTACTAAAAGTATTTTTTTAAGAAAACTCTTAAGAGCGAGAAGCCACATTTTAGGGAAAATATCTCTACTTCATTTTAAGTATGAAATTCTTCCTAACTTATGTTACTAAAAGTTAATAAATAAGATCAGTTATGACCAAAATAAAGGTATTTCTTTAATATTTTTTAGACTAAGTCCTCACTGGGCACTCTTCAGTTGTTTTATCGGTAGCTATATCAAGTGACCTGAATTGAATTGTATCAGGTTCAGGAATTCCTGAATATTCGATAGAGGTCTGGAACTTCCAGACAGGTGTTCTTCAAAGAACTATAAAAGGACATACTTCTGATGTTTTATCGGTTGTAATCTTCCCAGACTCTAGCTATATCGTATCAGGATATTCTGACAAAACCATCAAGATCTGAAACTTATAGACTGGTGCTCTCATAAGAACTATAACAGGGCATACTTCTCCTATTACCTCGGTAGTAATCTCCCCGGATTCTAGCTATATAGTATCAGGATCTTACGATAACACCATAAAGATCTGAAAATTCCACAATGGTTCACTCATAAGACTATAACGGGGCATAATAATGCAGTTTGATCGGTAGTAATCTCCTATGACTCTAGATATATTATATCGGGATCTGGCGATACAACTATAAAGATTTGGGATTTCTAGACTGGTCAGCTTGTGCGAAATCTTACTGGGCATTCATATTAAGTTTGATCGGTAATAGTGTCTAAGGATAATAGGTATATAATATCTGGTACTTATGACAGTACTATTAAGATATGGGACTTCTCTTCTGGTTAGTGTATTCGTACTCTTCAAGGTCATACAGGTGTTGTAACAAGTATTCAGTTAAGTGTTGATTCAAGTGTTATCTTCTCTGGTTCTGGTAACAGAAAAATCAAAATATGGAACTTTGATAAGGGTGAGTGTATATAGACTTTATAAGAGCATACAAATTTAATATAATCTATAGCATTGAGTGTTGATAATAGATGGTTGGTATCGGGAGCTGAGGACAGGACAATTAGAAAGTGGAGGATTTCGAGTTGAGTAACTTGCTATTTGACTTAATTTAATTTTACGATTAAAGATATAAGATATTGATAATGCATTTAAATGAAAGTTGAATGATAATAATGTTTGTAATTTTATGAAGCGTTTGCTTTATATATTTATTTAAAATTTGTATATTGTTAAATATTATAGGTTTAAAAGAAAGGTTGAGTGATATGTTATTGAAATTAGTGAGGTATGTTGATTTAAAGTGTTTATGTTTAAAAATATTTTAAATATAATTTTGTTAAATGAAGCCGTAAAATAAGTTTATATTTTATTTTATTCTATAAAATTTAATAGATTTATTTTTAGATTTTGTAAAAATTTCAAGTTAAGTATAAATTTTCATCTTTTTTTTGTGAAGTAGTTAAAATATTATTTATAAGGTTAAAGTTAGTTAATAATCTTGATTATTAATAAAAAAATTTAATTAAGTATTTTATTTATTTTATTTTAAATTAAATTTTGTTTTTTATTATTTATTTTTTATTATTTATTTTTTATGATTGATATTTATGATTGATTATTAATTATTATTAGTTATTATTAACTATTATTAAGTATTTTATTTATTATTATTTTAAAATTTACAATTTTATGTTTAATATTTTATGTTTCCGATTGGAAAAATAATTTTTCTGATGGTAAGTTTTTATTTTTCAATTTAAGAGCTTAAATTTCATGAAAATAAAAAATTTATTTTTTGCTCAGCGTTTTACACTACCAAAGATTTTTGGGACGGAATAAATTTAATTATTTCGGGATAAAAAATCATAAATATGAATAAATTTTTTTATTTAGGGATGAAAAAAGTTAAAAGGGAATAAAATTTCAAAAAAAATTCAAAATATAAAAGCTTTTCGAAAAAATAGGAATTTAAAAAATTTTTTAGTATAATTAGAATTTGTAAATCTTTTTTTTTTAATGGTATTTTGTAAAAATGAAAACACTTATTTTTGTTTTAAGGAAAAATATTTGATCTTAAAAATTTTAGGACATTTTTTGTTGCTTTTTTATTTCAAGAAAAAAAATTTGATAAGTTTAATTTTTTTGAAATGATAAAAAAAAGCTATTGTTTATGTTTTTAATAAAAAATAATTTTTTTGACTTGGAACTAAAATTTAAAAAATTTGAATTTTTTTCAAGTAAATGAAAAGACTAGTGATAAAATTTTTAAATTTTATAAGAATTTACTCAATTAAAAAGGAAGAAAAGAAAGTAAAGAATGAAATTGTGAACAATTATTTTTTACATTTTAGCTCTGAGTCTTACACTACAGAAGATTTTCGGGATGGATAAATTAAAAAAAAGGGTTAGATTTTTGATAGATATAAAAATTTTTAACAATGGTTTTTAAATTAAGATATCAAAGATTAAGCTTATGAACTTTTTAACACATTGCTAAATAAGTTTGATGAGATTCCACATATACTGACGGGAAATTTCAACACTTTTTTATAAGGTTTTGTATACAATCCTGAAAATAATTTGATAATAAATATAGATTATAAGAATTTCTCCTACAAAATGATCTTGAAATAATGAATGATAGTAAAGTTAAATACATGTATACAAAGAAACTGTATAATTGTGGTGTAATGATTATATCATTAAAAGCACCAATTTAAAGTAAAAAAAATGAAAATACTTAAAATTCACTAGTTTTAACTAGCGACTCTTCTTTAATTGATTATAAAGAAGCTTCAAACTCGTAGATAAAGCACAGGCAGGTGCATAAAAACCTCCAAATAAAAGAATTAGAGTTGCTAAAATTCAAATAAGTAAACATAATAATGCATTTATTAAGAAAATTACTAAATATCTGTAGTTAAAAACTAGAAAATAAATTCTTACGCGTTCCACTGAAATCACTTCGAAATTCTCTTCATCGTGGACATCAACTTTAGCATCTATTGAAAGAAAAATAAACCTATAGGTAGAAAACTAGTTTAACCGCCTAAAATACTTACGCCGAAGATACAAAAAGATCATCCAAAAAATCTTCTCAAAATTAAGATATTATCTAAGATACTTCGATCTCTTAAGATATGCTTTCAAATCTGAATTAAATATTAAATAAAAATATACTTTTACAATAGTCAAAAAGTACGTAAGCTTTGATTTATTTTTGAATAATAGTAACCAGTAATTCGATTAAATTGAATCTAATAAAAACAGTTAAAAGTAAGACAATAATATTAATTCTGTTAATTCAAAGTATCACTATTTATCTGATCTTAAGAATTAAAATAAACAACTTTAATAAAATGTTGACCTAATAAATGCAATATAAAATTAAGCAATTAATAATTCATTTAATGAAAATTAGTTTATTTAATAAATAAAAGTACTTAAATATGATATATAAAGACTAAAAGATAAGAACTGTTTATTAAATGAAAATTTAGATAGTACAGAAACAAAATACGAACTAGAAAAATAAATCTTGATAAATAACTAGGAATCATCAAAAGCATATTATAAAGCATATATTAATAAAATTAATTATAAATACAAAAAAAATTAGTTACTAAAATTGACTTATAATATTATTAGGAAAAGCTATTGAAAAAATAATTAAATATTATAACATATAAAAAATAACCTATTAATAATTTTAAAGTAGAAGATTAAACTGAACAATTTCATTAGATAATGTTACTTATAAATAATATCTTTCTTTAGTAAAACATAATTAATAACTACTTTAGAAAATTTTCAATAAAGATTTGAGAGTAATTAGTTTTCATTTTAATCCAAAGAGTAAATAAGAATTCACGAATAATCAGTATAAGCAACTTATGTTAATTCTAAAGAGATAACTGTTTAAACAATTTTTATAATAAAATGTATTGAATAAAGAACTTAAACTAACAATAGAGTTTTTATAAATTAAGAAGCGTAAACGCAATAGATAAATTAGAAATGGATCAAACATAAACTGAAGAATCATTATTATATTCAAAATAGGAATATTTAAAATTATAAATTTCATTCTACTAATAGTAAATTTCTGGATAACAACACATTTGGTAACTACTTTAAGAAGTTTGATAATAAAAAACTAATATTGAACTTGAATTAAACTATATTTTTAATTATAATTAATAACTGAAATCTTAAAATTAAAAAGCAACTGATTATGTATAAATATTATAAAGCTAACTTGAAATTTTTAACTTTGAATGAGAAAAGAAATATTCTTATAAATCTTATTTATGTAATAATCTTTAATAGAATCTATAACTTAAAGAATTGGATTATTAAAGCATATTAAGTTCATTACATTTACAAAAAAATAAGTATATCCAAAAATTTAAAAATTCTTTCATATAAGCATTAACTATAGAATGATTACACATTTGTTGAAATTTAATCCAGTGATTAAAAAATTCAAACAGTTACTTTGACTTTAGATACTGCTACTGGAACAGACCTACTACAATTGGATTAAATTTCCTAGTGCAACTTTATTGATTATAAATACATGAAACTGTAGAAATAATAAGATCAATTAAATTAGCAACTAATCAATTAAATCAAAGCTTTTGATAAAGTAGCATCAAAAAAATGTGCTTTAATGGAAAATCTGAAATAGAACCAAATTTTAAAGTAGTAAATTTCTTCCAATTTAACATTTCTATCCGTAAAATTCTGTGAATAATCTTTTTAGATTTTCAACAACTCTCATCCATAAAATCTAAAATAGGATACTTAAGGATTTCTTTGGAATAAGATTCTATAAATTAATTAAAGAGAAAATATCAAGATCCATATTTTCCATCTACTAAATAACATATCAATAAAATGGAACAAAATTATGGTTTTATAAAAAATTACAATGTTAATTCAAAATAGCTAAGAGACTTTATATTATCTAACTTTTGAAGAAGAACTAATTTCTAAACTATAATTTAAAACAGATACGTTGTACTTGACTAAGAACTTGATAAAGGATAGATTGACAGTCAATTAGTTAAAATTACCATTGATAAGAGATTATTAAAGATATATAGCAGAAAATATCTTTATATTATAATTTAATTTTATGACTAAAATAAATAACATTAAAAAAATAAGTTCATCTTGAAATCAGTGGACAAAAAATGAAATTTTAATTTATGAACCTAGGTGGCAAGGAGGCTCTTAACTAAATCAACAAGGAAAACAAATTATTTTAGATCAAGATATCACTAAAAAAGAAGTAGCATCAATCAAATTAAGATTGGATATGTCAACATAAAAGGATTAGCAAATAAACTATATAAAGTAGAAGAATTCATAAGAGAAAATAGTATTGACATTTTTCAATTAATGAAACTTGGTAAAAACAACATTTCCTTTCAATTTTAATATAAGGTTATAGGACTTATTACAAAAATTCAGGAAAAAGAGGAGGTGTATGTCTAGTTATTAAAGAAGAACTTAGCAGTACTGAAGAAACTAATATAATTGATGTATCCATGAGACGATTTATCATAGCCAAACTAGATAATATATTTATTATGTCCAGTTACATGGCAGATAATAGCTAAAATGAGAACATAAAAGACCAAGCATATGACTATATTAATTTGCTACTTATTCAATTCCCAAATAGCCCACATAATCTAATGGGAGATTTCAATGCTCCTCTATAAGATTATGGAGATAATCCTAATAATGACTATGATAATACAAACAGATTCTAGGAACTTCTTATTCAGAAGTATCTTGAAATAATAAATAATATGAACAGCAATACTTGCATACATAAAGGAACATATTTTATGTATTGCAATGACTATATTGTAATAAATAATCACCTGAATATTAATCAATTCGAAAACTTCTAGGTTCATTATAACTAACTATTTACTGATCACATACCAATTGCGGTAAATTTTCTCTTCAACACAATTCTCTATTAGGACATAATTACCTAAAGAAATATAAAATTACCAGGCTACGAGACCCTATTGACAGATAAAAATATTAAGAATCTTTTTTTGAAACTTATAATGAATTTTTCAAATTGATAGGAATAATTTAGAGGATTAATACTAATGTATTAAACGCAATATATAATATAATGCAGATGTAATATTAGGTTCATTTATTCCAGACCCTAAATATAATAAACTTACAAAAGACCTCATAAAGAAGTATATTGAAGCTAAAAGAGCTAATCAAGTATATAAAGAAACTCACGCGTAGTTTGGAAGAATTAATTAATAAGTAATTCCCTTTTTAAGAACAATTGGTAAGAAGGATATTAATAGAGAGATTAAGTAACAAGACTATCTAAATGTTACGAAATAGATATTAATAATTAGGAATATAATAGTAGCTTTAATACTTTTACAAAATATATTAAAAGTAAGATTCAACATTAATTTTATGAAGTAACTATTAAAAGACTAAATAGGATGCCCATTGCAAAGTTATTTATAGAATAATTAGAATAATCATAATAATTCCCCTAAATTACCTGTCCAAAACTTAATAAATAGTATCGAAAAAAAAATTAGTATATACAAACTCAGAACCTAAAGTTACAACTTTCGCAAGGATCTTTAAGACAGACATTATTTAGTTGAGAATTCCCATTATATAGTGAATACTAGTTGATTTTTACCTTTCATTATAATATCAGCAATGCTAGCTCCAGTTTAGAAAAAATAATTCTACTTAGTATAAAGATAAAAATTAAACCATTTAATCTTTATTCTCAAAATCAGAGCAAATAAATAAATCTGATGTAAGATAAATATTTTTTTTAAAATTAAGAATTGTCAAGATAATCAAAACTTGCTTACTTATGAATATTTGCAAATAAATATTATAATTTATGATTTCAAAGAGTTTAATAAGCATAACAATATTTAAATTAAAAAAATTTATTCTAAGAATGCCTTTAAAGAATGCAGTCATGTCAACAGTAAAATTATTTGTTGATTTAATAGAAAATATATAAAAAATTTTCTCTTTAATAATATACGCTAAATACAATAGACATCTAATTTAAGAAACTATTTCAATCTAAAAACTAATTACTTATAATTATAATTTTTAATATGACTGAATCAACGATATATCAAATTCAATTTAATAAACTTTGCTTAAGTAGATAGGAATTTGATACATTTGAGTACATTTTCAAGTGTAATCTTTTTACAAATATTTAAAATTTTTTAATAAACTTAAAATAATTAATGAAAATAGTGTAAAAGACTTGTTTTATATAACTAAACTATATTAATAAATAGTTTACAAAAGATAGGATAATTAAATTAGATAAGTATATAAAAATATTTCATCAATAATATTTAGAAGACCATTAGAGATTTTAAGAGCTAGAGTGAATAGAAAATAGGTTATATTAAAAACCCATAAACAGATTAAATGAGCTTAAAAATTCTTTATCAAGATGAGAGTGAAAGAGAACCATGAATGAAATATACAAACTTTTAAATTTAGCGTAATTTGCATGGTTAAATGCCAATAATTAAACAATTATGTCTCAATATTTAAACTCTTATAGTTTATTATTATTACTTATTATTTAAACTTTTGAATAGTAAATAAGATTTTTAAATTATTAATTTTTAAAAATAATTATCATTTATTTTAATTATTTTTAAGCTTAAATATGAAATGTTTCTAATATAATTGTTGATATATATAAATAATAAAAATGATACCATAGATAAAATAAAAGTTATTCTTTTAGCATTTATAATATTAAAGGATAGTTTTAGTTAAAATATGTTTTTAATAAAAGAAATAAAGTAATTTAATTATAGTTAAATATTTTATGTAAGTATAATTTTCTTATTATTAGCAAATTAATAATAATGGCTTATATTTAAATTTATTCAACTGACAATTATAAAATAATTAATTTTACATAATTATAATAAGTATAATTAAATTTGATATATAAATTAATAATTTATACTAAATTTTAAATATAATAAAAGTTAGTTAAGATTATTATTATAATTACTTATATTATTTAGAACTAAAATTATACATTCATTAAATTTATAATTATTGATAAATCTTTATTAATTTTATTTTATACAGTTATCTCTAAAGGTATGTTTAACTATATTTACTTTTTAATTCACTAAATTATTGTTTTAATTATTGTAGACATTAATTATCAAATTTGAACTTTTATATTTTTATAATCTAGTAATCAAATGCTTATTGTTAACAAATTATTTAAAACTCATATCAAAATTATGAAAAGCATCCTCTTTATTAGTTTTAAATTGATACAAAGATAATTAATTCTAGCTAAGCATATAATTATTGAATTATTTTATATTTTGATATAGTATTTTTAATATTAATATCTTACTATTATAAATGATTATTTTAAACTATATTTTGCTATCATTTAGAATTTTATATTATTAAAGTAATAAAGCTAAAGTTTCCTTTAGTTTACTTAGAATTTAAATTCCTTTTAGATATTTCTTCCTTTATATTATCTATGTTTTATTAATTATAGTTAAATAAAGATTTATTTAAATGGCTTAGCAATTTAATTAGTTTTTAGAACCTAAATTTTAATATTTATTTATAAAAATGAATGGTATAAATTAAAGCTATTTAGTAATAATATTTCACTTTAATAAAAGAGTTATTGTATGAAACTGTTTATTTAAATTTTAAACTAAAATAATTTTTTTACATCTATAACTGCAAAAATTGCTTCCTTCAATTAGACATTAGTAAATGTTTTTAATATTTTTTAATATAATATTGAACTCATCAATTTTTAATTACTCTTGTTATAGTCTCATCTTTTATTTCTCCATTTTTACTTTTTCCATTTCTAATAATTCTAATCTTCTTGATATAAGTTTCTTGTAAAATCTTTTTATTTATAAATCTAAATATCCCAAATAAGACTTAGGAAAGAAGTTTATAAGTCCTTAATCATATATTATAATGCGTCTTAAGTCATAATTCCCAATCTTTTACGATAGTCAATCTCTTATATTAGAATAGTATATACATTTAAAAATGTGCTAAAATGTACCATACTCTCCACATATACAGTAGGGATTATCAATAGGATAATGCAGATCTTAAAGATCTTTTCGAAAATTAAAAGATTGGGTTCTAAGTTTATATATACTGATAATTTCTTGTCTAAATTATTTGTTCAACTTAGTGTAAGTAATTACTAAAAATTGGCTAAGTTAAGATTAATAAACTGATTAGTATATATTTAGCTTTTTTCATGCTCTTAAACTTTTGAGTAGCTGTATTATAAAAATATTATTGTATTTTGACTCTTATATATTTAGTAAAAAATTTTTAATTTGTACTAATCTTGGAATTCTACAGGGCGATACTATAGATGTCTGATAATTGCTAAACTTGATCATAGCATTGAAATCAAATTTTTCAGTTGGTAATGGAAAGAGAACCTATTGTCGATGTTGGAAAATTAAGGCTTTCTTATTTCATTTTATAATAGAATTTAAAAAACTTTATTGTCATAATGTGTTTGAAAGATAACCAGTTTAAATCTATGAAGCATAATTTATTAATTGCTGAAGTTGCTGCTTAAAATTCTTTTCTTGAAATCAGTCTCATACTTGATTCAATTCTATTCAAAACTCAAGTTATTCCTCTCTGAATACATCATGGTACTAGTTCTCTCCATATTCTGCTTTGGGTAATGTAAAAAGTTTGCATAAAGTTTTAAAATGCCAAGAAATCACATTCTTATACCTAATTAGTTAAAAAAGCAGCTTTTTTCATTGCAGCTAAATACTTGAACGCGACTTCTTTACAATGAGGATTAAAATTTTTCTTCTAATGTAGCATTACATCTAAATATGTTACTTTTTCCGTTTAAATAATTGGTTAATTATCTAATCATAAATTTAAATTTTATTATTTTTAATGTTTCTTTAAAATTTAGATGCATTCAGATTTGATAAATTTGATCTTTAATTGAGTTTATGTAAAAATGCTTACTTGTTTCATTTATTAACTCCTGCATCTACTTTGCAGTTTTGGAAAGAAGAATAAAATCATCTGCTCATCGTCTACGTGCGAAGCTAATACTCCAACCCTGGCATTTGAATCCCAATCAGGTATTTTTACTTTCCAAATATCTAATTACTATGTCATATGGTCCATATGACTTTCCTTACATAACTCCATTGTTGTATTATAATGTTCTGATGTTCTTTCCTCTATTTTAAATGAAGAATTTAGGTTTTTGTAAAACGATTCTAAGGTTATTATTATTCCAAGTGGTAGTTTAACTCTCTTAAGTTAATCAAACAAAAGTCTTCTTTCTATTGAGTCAAACATTTTTTCAACATCTATCAGTGTTGCTATCAATTTAGTCTTACTTTTAGCACGTTTCCGATAGTTATCAATTATTTGTTATATTATTCAAATTTATTAAGTTGTTTATTTAATTTTTATAAATCCCATTTATGTAGGGTGAATCAAATTTCTCTAATAAATCAGATTGTATAGTCTTTTTGTTAAAGCTTTATCATATAGTTTTGTAATAATATTAATAAGAGAAATAGGTAGTCAGTTTTTCCAATCATCTTTATTTCCTTTTTTAAATATTGGAATTACCGACAATGTATTTAATTCCTAAGGAATTATTCCAAATCTTAACATATTATTCAGAAAAGAGTGAAGAATTATTAACAAATATTATCCAACATATTTCAGAAATTCACCTTTTATTCAAGCTGAAACAGCTGCTTTTCAATTCGTAATTTCTTTTATAATTTCTTGTATTTCTTGTATGGTAAAAAGATAAAATCCTTATAAATATGAGAGTTGATAATCTTTAATTTCCTAAATACTATCTTATATTTTATCTATTTTTTAATTACTGAGAATTATTTATTATTGAGTTAGATTAAAATTTATGTTAAAAATAAATTCTTCCATGACTCAATGGATTTATTTTTTATTTCTTAATTAAAGTTCATTTAATTTATTTTTTTAGGCTTTTTAATTTTCTCAGTATGTGAAAATATTTCTTTAGCATCTCCATTTAGAAGTAAAAGTTTCTTTTTTGCTTTGTTTTTTCAAAATTTCACAAATTAGACTTGAAGTCATTCAGAATGTCGTTTCACTTTTTCATGAAGATTAGTTACTTATTTGTTTATTCTTCCAGATATAATATGTGCTTCTTTATATACTGAGTTAGCCCTTTTAGGCCTACATATTTCTTAGTAAGATCTCGAGATATTTGCTATAACTTGAGTCTGGAATAAAGAATCCTAATGTTTAATCAGCATTGTATTAGATGTAATTTTTGATAAATTTATATTAAATTTCAAGATTATCTTAATCTATCTAAAAGAATTCTAGATAAGTTTGCAGGAAAGATTCTAAATATTTTTGATGATATATTGCATCTTATAACCTATTTATTTTATATTTCCTCAAATTCTTGCTCATCTTCAATTAATCTCACATAAAATAAAGTTTTGTTTTATAAATCAATTTGCCAAAAAAATTTTCTTTTAAAGCTATAATATCATATTATTATTGTTTATCTTATAAAAGAATTGTTTTAAGAATTAAATTTTTATCTTTAAATATCTAGCAATTTTAGTTGATATCATACTTTATGAATAAATATAATTACAATCTTTAAAACATCAATCAAATAGATAAATGAACAATAAATAAGACTATTTAATTAGAAAATGAATATGAAAATATTTTAATTTAATTTCTTGATAAGATATTTTAAATTAAAATAAGTGCTTAATCTTTTAAAAATCATATTTATTAAACCACTTTAAATGTTTTTATGTTTATGAATATTTAGTATCTTAAATTAAAAAAATACTATATTGTATATTAAAGCAAACATTTATTAATGGAATGCTTAAATTAAAAATTATAATTTATGTGTTTAATAATTTAGAATAAAACAAAAATAGCTCATTATTAAGGATATTTATGAAATTGTGGGCTATTAGCATTATCGGCTTAATAGAAACTTTGCTTTTTATTATGCTATATATGTTTCTTTTTATATTGTACGAAATATTTGCTATTTTTTATAGGCATACTTATAATAGTTATTAAATTACACTTTGTATATTATTTTAGATAATACAAAAGATTAAAGCTTTTCTTTTAATCTTTTTTGATATAATCAAAACTATATTGATTTCTTAATTATTTACACTTTCATTTTGCTAATTCTTATTATTTAATATTAGAATATAATTTTATTCTTATTTTAGATGGAAATATAAGATAATTTACAAGAAAGTGAAGATTTTTTAATTTTGCATATATTCAAATTATTTATATATTTTACTAGCAAATGTTTTTATATGATAAATAATCAATCAATTTTTAAAAAAGCTTTCAGCTTTAATAAAATAGCTTTATTAGAAATTCAAATTTTAAAATTAATAAATAAAATCAATTTTCTATATACATAGTAGATATATTCAAGTTGCTTAAAATCAGAAAGCTTATATTTAAAGCTATTCATTTTAATATTACAGAATGAGAAAAAATTTTAAAGAGAAAAAATACTTAATATAGCAATTTTTTCTTAAAAACTAATTTTTCTCTTTTAAATTAACATCTTTTCGCAAACTAAAAACAGATAGTTAGTCGTAGTAAGCTCTTTTCAAAATTCTTTTACTCATCTTTTCGATTTTTAATGTTTTTCTAATTATTATAATAAAGCAGAATATTTTTAAACTTGATTAATAAATTTTTGTTTCTATATTTTATATAGTTAGGTTAGATATAGTATTTAGATCCTTGCTTAATTACTTTTTTTAGATTCTTTGAAATTGACCTAAAATTTTTTATTACAGATGCATTATACCTCATTTTTTCTATTTGATCGATCATATTTTTATAAAGATATTTTTTAGCTCTTTTTAGATTAGTTATTTTAAAAAATTCGTAATATCTATTAAAAAGGTAGTTTAAAGCCCTCTTATAGAAATTTTTAAAACTGATTTTGTTTCTTCCTAAAATTGTCATTTATTTTTTTATTTTTACTTCTTAAAAGTAATTTAAAAAACTTTTCAAATCTTTTAAAATTCTATTCCTTTAAGAAAAGGATTTATCCACCCGAAAATCTTTTGTAGCGAATAACTCAGAGCGAAAAAAGGATAATTTTTTCACGATTTCATGGTTTATTTTATTATATCTCCTTTTTTCTTGAGATCCTTTTCATTTAAGTAAATTCTTATAACATTAAAATTTTTTAAAGCGAATTTTTTCATTTACTCGAAAAGAATTTCAAAATTAAAAATTGTATTTTTTCCAAAGCATAAACAATAATTTTTTTTATCATTTCAAAAATAATTTACCTTATCAAAAATATATTTTTTAATCAAAAACAACAAAATTTTGTTCAAATTTTTTCAAATCAAAAAATTTTCCTAACAAAAATTTTTTTTGTATTTTTACAAAATACCATTTCAACAAAAAAGATTTCCAAATTCTATTTTAATATAAATTTTTTTTAATTCATATTTTTTGTTCAAAAATCTTTTATATTATGAATTTTTTCTTTAAATTTTATTCCTATTTAGGATTTTTATCCCGAAATAATTAAATTTATTCCGTCCCAGAAATCTTTGATAGTATAAAACGCTGAGCAAAAGATAATTTTTTCATTTTCATGAAATTCATGCTCTAAACCTTAAAGATAAATAAAACTTATTATCAGAAAAATTAATTTTCCAATAAGAAACAAAATATTTAACATAAAATTTAAAATTTTATAGTTATAATAAATAAATAATTAATTAATAATAATAATAATTAATAATAAATAATAATAAATATTAAATATCAATCATAAAAAATAAATCATAAAAAATAAAATACTTAATTAAATTTTTTAATTAATAATCAAGATTATAAACTAACTTTAACCTTATAAATAATATTTTAACTACTCCACAAAAAAAATGCGTATTTTTACTTAACTTAAAATTTTTACAAAATCTAAAAATAAAATCTATAAAATTTTATAGCATAAAATTAAGCTTAAACTTATTTTACGTATTCATTTAACAAAATTATATTTTAAATATTTTTAAACATTACCACTTTAAATCTCATACCTCACTAATTTCTATAACCTATATTACTCAACCTTTTTTTTAAACGAAGAATATTTAAGAATATACAAATTTTAAATAAATAAATAAAAAACAAACACTTCATAAAACTAAAAATATTATTAACATTAAACATTCATTTAAATGCATAACCAATATCTTATATCTTTAATCGTAAAATTTAATTAAGTCAAATAGCAAGTTACTCAACTCGAAACTCTCCACTTTCTTATCGTCTTGTCCCATCCTCCCGATACCAACCATCTATTATCAACACTCAATGCTATAGAATATATTGAATCTGTATGCCCTTACAAAGTCTATATACACTCACCCTTATCAAAGTTCCAAATCTTGATTGTTCTGTCACCAGAACAAGAAAATATAACACTTGAATCAACACTTAACTGAATACTACATACTGCACCTGTATGACCTTGAAGAGTACGAATACACTAACCAGAAGAGAAGTCCCATATCTTAATAGTACTGTCATAAGAACCAGATATTATATACCTATTTTCCTTAGACACTTTCACCGATCAAACAAAACCTGAATGCCCAGTAAGAGTTCGCACAAGCTGACCAGTCTAGAAATCCCAAATCTTTATAGTGTTATCTTAAGATCCCGATATAATATATCTAGAGTCATAGGAGATTACTACCGATAAAATGGAGTTAATATGTCCCGTTATAGTTCTTTGGAGAGCACCATTGTGGAAATTTCAGATTTTTATGGTGTTATCGTAAGATCCTGATACTATATAGCTAGAATCCGGGGAGATTACTACCGAGGTAATAGGAGAAGTATGCCCTGTTATAGTTCTTATGAGAGCACCAGTCTATAAGTTTCAGATCTTGATGGTTTTGTCAGAAGATCCTGATACGATATAGCTAGAGTCTGGGGAGATTACTACCGATAAAACATCAGAAGTATGTCCTTTTATAGTTCTTTGAAGAACACCTGTCTGGAAGTTCCAGACCTCTATCGAATTTTCAGGAGTTGCTGAACCTGATACAATTCAATTCAGGTCACTTGATATGGCTACCGATAAAACAACTGAAGAGTGCCCAGTGAGGACTTAGTCTAAAAAATATTAAAGAAATACCTTTATTTTGGTCATAACTGATCTTATTTATTAACTTTTAGTAACATAAGTTAGGAAGAATTTCATACTTAAAATGAAGTAGAGATATTTTCCCTAAAATGTGGCTTCTCGCTCTTAAGAGTTTTCTTAAAAAAATACTTTTAGTAAATTGCTTTTCTTTTTTCTCCAGTTATTTTTTCTCCATTTAATTTTATAACTTACTTCAATAACTATTTAATTAAAATAATTCAATAAATTTTACTGACTCAATTTAAATACAATTAAACAATTTATTATTTATTAAGCATACTTACAAGTATCTTATTTCTAAAACATTGATTTTTCTATTTTTGTCTTAAAACAAGACAAGATATTAAACTAATTGAGTACAAACTTTTACAATTTAATAATTTTATATCTTTTTACTTTTAAATAAAAGGATAAATTATTATTTCAAAAGTTTTATAACGAAGAAGTTATATCCCTATTATAATAACTTTAATATACATTTATTAATTACTATTTATTTGTGCTTTAAATCAAAGACTCTTAATAAAAAAACCTTATTTCTTTATAGACCCTTTTAAATGATAAATAAAATATTACCATTATTTTAAATCTACTGTTTTAATTATTTATTTTCACTTACATTTAATTAAAAAAATATTTCTTTAAGCTTTTTACTAATTAAAAAATGAAATAAAATAAGTTTCTTATTAATTAGTTTGAATAGAGATTAAAAAACATCAAATTATTTAAAGCAAAGTATTTTAAGAATTTAAAAGATAGAATCTTATAATTGTCCACTTTCTTACTACTATTTCATTAAAACTTTTTATTTATAAAGGTCTCTCTTAAAATAATAAACTAATATAATTTATTTTAATGTTGATTCTAAGCAAAATAGGTTATATAAATGTAATAAATAGAATAGTAGAAAGTAAATATTTAAACTAATTAGAAATAGTGTATCACTAATTTTATCTTACAATTATTAATAGTAATATTTAATTTTATTATTAAAATAAGCTTTAATATGTTTAATTATGTCTATTAAATACTTAATATTTTATCATTTTAGCTTTATTAGTTATTAATTTAATTTCTCTTTAATTTATAAAGATATTAGATTAGTTATAATTAATACATTTAGATAACTTTCTTTTTTTTATAGCAAACTAATATTATATTTATTATTTATATTATTTTTGTAATTATCATTTCTAATTAATAATACCTAAATTATTCTAAATTATTTAAAGATAAAAACTTAAATCTATTATTCTATACAAATCTATATTATATTGCTAACACTATTAATACTCTCTTTCTTAAAATTAGTTGTTTGTTACTAAGAAAATTATAAGCTTTTTTAAGAAAGCATATTTTTAATATCTTCTATAAATATTTTCTGAATTAATAGAAAGAATAAACTTAACATAATATGTTTCTTTGTACTATTAGATAATATAAGTATTATATTAGTTAATATAAGTTATTTAAAACTAATCTAACAAATTATTATTTACTCTTAATACATTTTATTAGTCTACTATTATTCTATATCTTTCTTTTCCTAATCAACAATTCTCTATGTTTTGCTTTAGCACATCATCATTTATTAATCTTATACATTATAAAAGATTAAAATATAAAAAGCCGATTAGACAATTATAGAGTTATTTGAAGCTGAGACATTAAAATAAGTTTTAATTTTAGATTATTTATAATTTTCCTAAATTTAAATTATATTTATATATTCCTTTTTTTAACTATCTTTTGTAATTAACTTTTGTTTGGAAAACTGATAAAAAGGTACATTTTGTAAAATATTTAGTTTTAATTTATCTAAGTTTAAAAATGTTTGTGAGTATAAGAATATATTAAATTTAAAGTATTAATGATACTAGTTCTAAAAATAAAGCATTTAGGTAATTATATGTACTAAAATAAATAGTAAAGAGAAAACATTATTCTTTTATATAATTAAATAAAGAAAAGCTAGCTTAAATCTTCTATAGAGTCAATTATTCATATATCTAAAATCCTCTATTTATCTTAAAATCAAGTGTTTAATATATTATAGCCTCCTTCACTAACTCACTTAATTATATTAACTCATAAAAACTTAAAAGAAAATTCCTTTTTACTTTAACTGTACACCAAATATTCTAAATGCTTTAACTAGTTAAAGATAGGTTTAATTAGAGACTAATGAGAAATTTTCTTATCCTCTAGATAAATATTTAATAAAACTGTGATTGCATTTCTTATTAATGAAGAATAATATTTTAAATTAAAATAAGGAAAATTAATATTTTTCTATTTTCTTAATAAAATTTAAAATAATTTATATAAAATCTCTTAATATTTTATAAAAAACCAATGTAAATGCAAAAACATTAATTAAATATAATTTAAAAATATTAAGAAAATTTATAATTCTAAATGATATTATAAATAAATATTTTAAATATTTATTAATGTTTAGATAAAACATATAATAAATTATGTAATCTCTATTTTAACCTTAGAAATTTAGTAAAATATTTTTAAAAGTTAAATTAAAAATTATAAGGAAAACTTAAGAAATTAAATTTTTCTATAAAAAATGAATATAAAATTTACTAATTATTTAATTGGCACTATCAAATTCTATTAAATTATTTAAAATTATTGTTAAAGAAAAATAAAGTATAAATTAATTAATTTAAAAAATTAAAAATGTTAAAAATGCTAAAAAATTCTCTAACTCTCAGATTTTTATAATCAGCCTATTCGAAGATAGTTTATTTTTACTATTTTTCATAAATTATGGATGTATATATGGTAAAAGTACTAATTATTTTACTAATCTAAAATTTTAAGTTCAGCTTAAATGAAAACTTTTAAATGTTTGAATAAATAAGTAAACAAATTATTTAATTTTTTATTTTCTAAACTTAATATGAAATCCCGTAAAATGTTTTTAAAAATAATTTGATCCATATTAATATTAAGATTCTAACTTTAAATATTAAGTAAAGTAGCAAAATAAATTAAAATTTTGAATTAAAAACATATTTATTTTTTAATTTTATTGATTAAAATATACCTATAAATTAAAAAATATGAAACTAGGAGCATTTTCTATTAAAAGAAGATTTAAAGTTTATTTAAGAACAATAGAAATGCAAATAAAATTAAATTAAATTTGTTGATAAATTTCTAATTAAAAAAATAAATTATAAATTATAGTAAATTTGAATATCATTCTTGATTATTTAAAATTTAATATTATTTAAATATTTTGAATCTAAAACTAAATTTTGTTGTTATTAAATTTTATAAAAACTTACTCATTTATAATTACAAATTATAAGCTAAAATAATTCTATTATAATAATAGTATTTATAATTTATTTATGTATCTTATATTTATTATTTTTATAAATTTAATTTCATAGAAAAATAATTAATAATAATTAATATTTAATAATTAATGCAATTTTATCTAATTTATAATTAAAATCAAAGTTTTCAAATTCTAGGTTTAAGAGATTGGAAAATGCTATTTTTTTACTTAAAATAGATAATTAAAATTACATAAGAAAAAATTATTTATTTATAAAATAAATTATATCAATAGAGTATAAATCCCTTCTTATTTTTAGTTTCAAATATCCCTTTCTATTAAAATTTATTTTTTAAACATTTTCGACGAAACTAATTATAAAAATCTATTTTGTAATAAATTAAAAACTCTATCAAGTTGATAAGTAATGTTTATACTTTTATCGAAGAGAATTTCTTTCTAATTATATTATAGCAAGTGGTTATCATACTTTCAAATTTATATAAAAATTAAAATAAATGAGACTAGCATTTTAAAGCCTTTGCATTATAAAAAATGTATTTTATAGATAGTAAATTTAAGCAAGAAATTATAAAATAAATAAAGAATATAATAAATAATTTTACATCATGAGTGAATTCTTTTTATCTATTATAAAAATATTTAATTTCTTATTATATATTAAAATAATATATTTTATATTTTACAAAATAGTTTTAGTTAATTTTTCATTAAACTTTAGCAAAATCTTTATAAATTAAAAAATATTTAGATATAAAATTTAAAATATTTAATTTGTAAAATTATTAAAAATGTAATAAAACTATAATGTTATTTTAAGCTATAATTATAAATTAAAGAAATTATAAAATTTATGTATCCTATTTAAAAATGATAGTTACTTCTTACTTAATTTTAAACTAGAATTTACAATAACTGCTAATTTTTTATTATTATAATTATCTATATTATAAAATAAATATAAATTATATTAGCTTTATTATATTAATAAAAATACAAAAAAATGAGTGAGGAAATAAAGTAAATCTTAGTATTAAAAAAGAAGATATTAATAAGATTTAAATTATTATATTTAATTAATTTTAATTTTATATTAATTTATTATAGTATAAATATATAAAATTAATTCTTTTTACCATTAAAGATAATTAACTTTAATTTTTAACTATATGCAATATATCACAAATATTATATATATATACATTTTATATTCATAAACAAAAATAATTTATTTAAAAATTATAGTTTATAAATGTTATAATACTTTATCACTTTTAATTATATTATATTTAAAATACAATGTTTCATAGATTAAATGGAATGTAAATTTAATAATCATTAGTATAATTTGCCTTTTTATTTAAAAGTAAAAGTTTATTTGTTAGTTTAATTATTTACCCTCCTAACTATTTTACCTGTCTTATAGCTAATCTTGCAACTTATTTCTTTCTCCAGATTTATTTAAAGATTAATAAAAGAAAAAATAAATATGCTAGTATATAAAAATTATTTGATTATTATGCTAAAACATAGATACTTAACCTAGAAATAATATATTGGTTTATATTATATGATAATTAAATTCTAGTCAGATTTAATTAATTTTACATTTAAAAAAATTAACACTTTTTAATTTAGACTCATAAATTTAAAATCTTTATAGCTTTATAATATTAGCAATTTGGTATACAGTTGTAATGTATTTATATAAAATGTAGATTTTAGTTAAAAAGTTATAAATTAAAATAAAAGATAAAAGACTAATTCTGATTAATTAGTTATCTATCTTGTTATTAATTAAACTACTAATAAAACATATTAATAGAACTAGTAACTTTCTTCTAAATAGTTAATATTTTTATTATAATTCTATAATTTTAAACCGCAATTTATAATATCTTTCGAACAAATAAAGTAATTAAATATTATATTATAAATGATTTAAATATAATATCAAACCATAAAATACTTTTATAAATATTAAAAGTAAATATTAATATTTTTCAGTTTTTAATTATTTTAAATGCTCACTAGCTTTATTTTATTATTTTCTTTATTTATTCTATCATCTTGTTAAAAGGCTTAAGTTATCTTTTTTTTATATTTTAATTAATTATCTCTACTTTTTAAGATAAGAGAACTTTGAGTGATATATCTTAACTAAATATATTTATTAAAATTAAGTAGAATAGAACTTAATATTTTTAACAAATTTGAAAATTTAAATTTTTTGATTTTGCAAAAATGAATTTAATCCTTTCCTCTTCTAATTACTTATTTGCTCATCTTAACCTGTATTTTCGACTAGGATTAATAGTTCATTTTTGAGATTATAGGCAGATTTGACTGACAATTCGCTTATTTAAAGTTTTTTATTATTTTTTATATAAAAAATATTACAATTTTTGTTCAATTAAGTCAAAAATTTTAAATTTATATCCTAAGACAGTCATAACATCAATTTCACTTTCTTATCCTCAAAATTATTGTGATTTAATTTATCTTTCTTATCCATCTCTGATAACAATCTAATTTACCGAATTCATTTATTTACATCAAAATTGATCTTCATTCAAGCTTTGCTTAATTCTAAAAAAGATAATTTCAATGAGAACTGAGATATAAATAACTTATTATGATCTAAGCAATCATTACCCTCAAGAACTTCCTTCATTTACTATTTTAAATGTTTTTCTAATTTCATTAAGCCAATTTGATTTTTAATTTGAGCTTAGTATACTACTCAAGAAATATGAATAATAGAACATAAAAATATCTGTAAGCTGCTTCAAAACTTACACAGTCTTTTCTACTTACAAAATATTTAGATTATGGAAAGAATTAGTATTATGATGTATTAGTGACTATAGCAATTTATTATTAAATAACAAAAAAATTTGATTCATTTTGCCTTATAATAGCATCTGGATTGAAAAACAAAGGCTTTTTTTCAAATCAATGAGATCAACTTATCTTATTTAAAATGTAAGGTTAAATCTCTGGAAATTGACCTCTAAAGGAAAAATTTGTCTAACTTATTTCTACCTTTCTTCAAATTGAAAATGCAAGAAATAAACTTTAGGCTGGAAATCTAATAGAACGGCATTCTATTTTGCAATAAATCGGTTTTAACGCAATTAAGTGCCTATTTAGGTAAAAAACTCTATGATATCTTATCAGACTAATAATCTAAAAAATGTAATTAAAACTTAGAATGGGCTAATTAGAGCAGCTTCAAAATTAGACTCACTTTTCATTAAAGGTTGTTAAATCTATAAAATTAATTGGCTAAAGCTGCTAAAAGGAACCGATAAAAGCTGCAATCACAAGAAAATTCGATTCTTTACTTAAAAAATTTTTCTTGTAATAAAATAGGAAACCTAAAGCAAGAATAAATGATGAAGTTTTAAAGACTATGATATGCGGATCTGAGAGAAAGAGGTATATTATGAGATGTAAGTACTTAAAGACAAGGCTCAAACTTACAAAGGAAAAATTATCTGATTTTTACAGCCATTTTATCTTAATTATTTTAAAAGAGAAATAAAATCAATGCGTAAGATGTGTTGCTCAATTAAACTATATAATATATTAATAAACTCTATATCTAATTTAGATAAAGCTGTCAAAAAGCCATAAAATATTAAAGCTGTGTAAATAAATAAATTTAAGCTTAATATAATCCCGCCTAAATTAGTTCCTGTCATCATGATTTGATAGTTTTTAAATTTAAAATAATATTATTAACTAAACTAAGCTTTTTTAACTATTTTTCCTTCCTTTTAAATCTACTTTAACACTTAAGTGTCAAGTTTCTGATTTTTTTTTGATTAAAAAGATTCTTTCTGTTAAATGTAAAATCCTTAGACAATTTTAAGGAATAGATTCTTAAAATTATTTTTATCCCAATTTTCTATTTATTCAATCTGATTATTCATTACAATTAAGTAGCAATTATTTACTTTAATATGTTAGTATGTTTAGTGAAAATATATAAAATGAACAAATAAATAATAAATAAATAAATTTGATTATAGAGCGCGTAGCACTCTCGTTGGTGCGCAGCTCTTTAAAAAAAATGTTTCATACTGACAAGAATGTTTGTTACTGATAAAATTATAAGATACTGATAAACCTTGTTCAATACTGGTATAATTATTCAGTACTGATAAAAATGTTCAATACTGATATAATTTTAGAATACTCGTAATCTTTAATACTTGCTGGAGGTCCAAGGACATGGCAGGATTGTGTCTCATTGCATCACCAAAGCAGAGGACGACATGTGTCAATTATGGGTACTTAACTTCCCCAACCTCTGATGAAGATGACCTTGTTGTTCACCTTCGAACAACTATGGCGGTTTTAAAGAAATATTATATAATAAAGAATAGGGATTAGAGAGTTTATATAGGTGTGATACAGATGATAAATGTATGCTAACCTTTTAGTAATAGTTAAAAGGTATGAAAATGGATATTGAGTTGAGTAAAAGCAAATTACTATATTACTTTAAAACATTCTTTATCATATTAACGTTTTCATATCATTTTTGCCCTTTAACTTAAGCTCATCTAATTATCTAATAATTATTCTAATAAAAGTGGAAATAAACTAATTTTTGGCTGTAATGATTGCCTAATAAAAGAAAGTTTAAAATAATATTGTAACTTAAGTTTTAGTTAATAGATATATAGAGATAATTAATTACTCTTTATTAATCTATTATATAGCATTATAATTCTAAACATCATTACTTATACTCATTACTTTCATTATTTATCAACTTACCATTTTATCTATTATTACTATCATCTAATAAGATATTTTCCTTCTATCTCATTCAGCTTCTAAGTTTCTATATATTAAACTCTAAGTTATTCTAAAGTAAATAAAAACTAATTTAATCTACCTAATAAGTACTAATTCTTATAACTTATGAACTAGTACATTATTAAATTTAATATATCTACTACCAATCATCTACAATCCTACTTCTTTCAATCTATTTATCATTTCTGTATTATCAACGTTTTAACTATACCCTTTAATAATAAATTTATTAATTATCATATTTAAGCTTTCAATCAGCATTCTCTTATATTAATTTAATATAAATAAAATTCTTTTTAAGCATTGTTATAAAGATGCTATAAACATTCTTATTAATCATTCTTATTTTCTCTTACATTTTAAAATTCCTTTCTCTTTAATTTACATTACCTAAGTTAGTCCAATACTCTTTTTACTTTATATTAACTCTAGTTTTAAAATGTAAGAGACTCCTTCTAAAATTATCAAATTAGGAGTTAATATTTGTAATTATATCCTATTAATCATTGAGACTATTACTCACTTCCTAGCAGCATTCGAGAAATTTTCTTAGAGAGTAATTAGATTAAACTCTGCTCTACTAAGATTCCTTAAAATCTTGAGGTGCTTTAACTCAGAATAACAAGTTAACTTTTATTCTTCTAATAAGTTTGATTTCAGACTCACTTATTAGGCTGTAAATGAACTTAATCTGATTTATTTATTTAGACAAAGTCCATTAATTTTGAAAGTTTTAAGAGCCGTATTTCGGCTATAATTTAAAGTGATAACTAGATAGATCAGCTCAAAGATTTTAGTCAGATGAAGTTATTTAATGAATTGCAACTGTTTAAGTAGTAAAGAGAGCATACCCTAATTATTACCAAGACTATATAGCTTAGAGATTTTAATATAAATTGGAATTAACTGTCTTAGCTTAAACTGACTAAGGTTTTAAGTCTTAAAATTTTGATCAAACAATGTGAACCATCTGGAGTTTTAGTAAATGAGTATAGATCTTACTGTCCAATCTGAGAAGGAGAATTGCTTGAAGAAGATGAACTGAATAGGAAATATCACAAACCTATTAAGTACAAACTTAATAGAAGATTAATATAATAGATAGATAATACCTGATCATTATTTTAGTAGACAGCAAAGGTAAAACTATCGCATATCTGAATATATGAGATAGATATCTAATACTTCTAATTTCTAAATTTGCAGAATCTCAAGTTAAATCAAAGTCACATCCAAGATTTCCCATTATCAACTCCAAGAAGCTGATAAAACTGATAGTTAGACAAAACTAAATCTTTAAAGTTGTCAGAAATTGAATTTTCCTTAAACTAATTAAAAATTCTGAAAAATTTGGATAGTTATACTTAGTTGTAGTGCTTGAAGTTTCATATTATAAAAGTGAATCTTAAGAGAAAATGCCCATTAAGATGTAAAGTTTGACTTACCTTGAAAAGATATACTTACGATAA
Source organism: Loxodes magnus (assembly GCA_946699065.1). Classification (NCBI taxonomy): domain Eukaryota; phylum Ciliophora; class Karyorelictea; order Loxodida; family Loxodidae; genus Loxodes; species Loxodes magnus. The sequence continues at coordinate 205,587 of CAMPDV010000156.1, read as the reverse complement.
AATCAATTTGATTGTAAGTATTACCAATTTTAAAGTAGACGCTAAAGCTCTTAAAACAGAAAGTCAGTTAATAATTAAAAAGATGGTGGGAGCTGAGATTGACCTTCTGAATCATACTTTCTGGTTTTATGGCTAGGAGCAAGTTCCTTTTCTATCGCTGAGAAAGTCCCTGGTCAAAGTCAACCTTTGCAAGGGAACGCCTTCCTTTTGATTATCCACTCCTGGTAGGGGCTTGAAGCCTGGCTACCCATAGCGATGGAGCTCCCTGGCAGCTGCTTTTCGAAAGCAACAGGATATCCCCGTTATCCCATAAAGGGAGTGTTGTGGTCGTTAAACTGCAAGAAGTTGCAGTCCAAAACTCTTTAAGTTGAAATTAATTAAACAGAAAGTCAGTTAAGAGACAGTAAAATTAGAAAAGTATGAGTAACAAAATAAAAATTAGAGTTTTAATCAATCTATTTTAAGAACAAGTTGGAGTAACTAAATTATAATATAGTATGAAAGGATTAAAACCTTAGATTAGGATTAAGTAAATGAAAAGAAAAGCAAGAACTTAAATATATGGCTGGAAATCTTGCTGATCTACTAAGTGAGAAAATTGAAATAGCAAGCTATTAAGAAAATTCTTAGTAAAAGTTAAATAACTTAAAGTATGCTAATTAGTAGCTTTTAAAAGGCTAATATCACTTATAGCTGAAAATTAGACTAATTCCAAGAGATGGGTAAGATTCTTTTAAATCCTTTCAGAAAGCTAAGATCTGTTTCACCTATGGAGATCTTCATTTCATCCATACTTCTTAAGAAATTAAAAAGACTAAGGATTTTTAAAGCTTCATGGTTATCAAAATTTAACACTATCATAACTGAAAGCATAATTGAACAGGCTTAAGATTAGAATGAAATAGCAGCTCTAAAATATAAAGAAGAACTCAATGAAATAAAGCTAAATTCCATTAGATATTTGTTTAAAAGCATCAAAGAGACATATTCAGAAAAATCTAAGTCTTATTCTCAACAAGCAAGTTAGAATACTATTGGCATTTAATGTGATGCAGCTTAATCATCAAAGATATAAACTGAAGATTTACAACTTAAGCTTATCGCTAGGAAGATTTTCTAAAATTTTTTGAACAGAGCAATTTAAGAATAAATAAGGTTTAACCAATCTTGAAAGATAAAATTAAACTAATCAGTAGATATAGAAAAAGTAAGTGAGGTAAAGCAGCTAGATATAGACAAATTAAGCTCTGCTATCCCGGAAGAACTAAGTAAAAGAAAACTTTTAAAATTTATAAAATTTCGAGTTTCAAAATAATTAAACTAAAAAGAGTAATAATAGAGAAGTAGTCAAACGTTTGTAATTAGAAGCATTATGAGGATAAGACAGAATATTTTTAATTTTTCTTTATTATCTCCAGATCTACTTGGAGATATTAATTAAATTAAAGTAATAAATTTAGAAAAAAATAATGATAATCAAAATATAAGCAATAGGTTGAATAGTAAAAGGAGATATGATAAAAAATAATAAAATTTAAAGAATCAAAAAGTTATGTTGTTTCACGAGTTTTTCAGTAATAAGCTCTCAGATTCAGTTAAATTTAGAAAGCCATTTAAATTCTTATTACAAAACAGATATACTAGTATAAAAAACTCCTTAAGTTTTATAAAGCCTATAACAATATTAGAGCGAAAAGGGATTCAATTTATGCTATATGATTAAATAGTTCAGAAAAAATCAGTCTATTCTATTAACTTAAGCTAAACATCCAAGAAGTTAGGGATATATAGAAATTTAGCAAATGCTAAGATAAAAGAAATGGTAATAAGAAAGAGGTAAAGAAGCATACTTTGGCTTAAGGATACAATATCAATAAAAATGTCTTGTATGAAAAGTTCCTCGTCTACCTTGTTCAAAATAGAACCTTGAGATAAAAGCTAAAAAGTAATAGCAAATGACTTTAAAAGAAACTTCAGTATCTAGAAAAAATATCAAAGTATATTGGTTGAATTAAAAAAAGTAAGGATTTATGCATAAAATACTAAGAAAATCTAAAATTATCAAAGTAAAATATTAAATAGCTGTTTACTAAAGAAAGAAAATCTAGATATCTACTAAGGAAAAAAGGAAATAAAAGCAAAAAGAGCTTTCTAGATTGTAGAGATATATGTAGTAGAGTTTAAATTCACAGATCATTAGATTATTTATTTAGCACTTCAAGATGTTCTAAACTGTTTAAAATAAAAATAGATTGATGAGTACTAAAAGCTAATTTGTTTAGATAAAAAGAGCCTAAAAAATTTTTAAATTCAGAGAAGGTCTTGAATAAAGATGCTAGTTATTAAAAAATGAAGTGATAGTCCTCAAACACGATCAAATAGTAGATTTTCTCGTCTAATTAAAAGAACTAAAGTAGACATATTTTCTGAATCAAGATATGTTTATATTACAAGATAAATTTCTGCCTTTAAAAGATTTAGAAGTGAAGCAATATAATTAGAACAGTAGATAACTCACAGGCAAAGACTTTATAAATATTCTCTTTCAATTATTTTTCAACCGAGCTGTTAAAGCTTGCTGAGAATTAACATCATTTTGGTATGCATGGTAAATTTTTTATATGTAGGATTAAGAAATTATAAGCACTTTGATTTCTTTATCAACGATATCACCAAGAAGGTTTTAAATATGAGTAATTTAATATTTTATTGTATAGGTAAAGTAGCAAAGAATTGAATGATACTCAGTCTTTAAAGTATTTAATTATAATAAAGCTTAGCAGGGTAATAAAAGCTTACACCTATAAATTATATGAACTGATTAACATAAACGCTAACTGAATTTAGCTTCTGTTTACGAAAATTTCAGAATATTTGAGCAAATAATAAACTCTTAATATGGATTCAACATTTCACAGAAGCCCCTTGAGCTACGATAGCTTTAAACAATTTAAGGGAGCAAGTATAACAGAAAGACATAAATCTAAACTAATTTTCTTTGGCAAATGAATAGTAAATTCTTTCATTGAATATTTACTAGATAATCTTGTCTGGAAACATGAGAAAATGAACTACTAAGCTTCAATAATTGTAAAGAGCAAGAAATATATAAACTTCATTTAGAAAAACTTTCTTCCAGGCTGCTAAATCTATTTTCTTTCCAAAAAAGAGAGTTAACTCAGTTTTCTATTCTTAAATCTGATTAGCATGGTAAGCTCTAAACAAATGGACATTCTTCTTATATATCAGCTTAAGCACTTTCTATAATACTCTTCTTTGTTATGGGTTTAAAATAATTAAATTATCTTCATATGTTTATAATTTACTTGGCAAATAAGGTTCTGGCTTGTCCTCAGTCGCTTTCTTAGGATAAAGATATAAATTAAAAGGAAAACATTTTAATTTTTATGGGATTGCCAGTTACTCAAGTAAAGGTTAATCAAGATCAACAACCTTGAAGTGAAAATGTTTTTAAGTTCTAGAGTAGTGCATAGGTCTTTTTACTAAAGTAAAGCATTCTCTTAGTTTATTGAACTAGAATTATGAGACAATTAGTAGTGCTTGAATAAATTGTATTTTTTGAGTATCAATTAATGATTAAATTTCTTCTTTTTAATTACTTAATATTAATACAGCTTTATCATAGTTAAGACACCCTAGGTTTAAGTATAGATATTAGCTATCTAATTACTATTGAATATAAAAATAGGAAGTAATAAAAATAGCTGATTATTAGTATCCTACTAATAACTGTAATATAACTGAAATAAGCTTTATACTAGTAATTGATAAGCTAATAATTAGCATCTACTTTGAACATCTAGCTTTAAATATTGATAAGCTTACTAAAAGAATGTACATTTAGATTTTAAATTAAACAAATAAAGGCATAAGTTATTAGTGTCCTAGTTATTACTTATATTTATATAATATCTTTTAGATAATTTTTCAATCTATTATTTCAAAGTATCTTTAGCTAATTAATGTAACAATTTTAGACTTATAAAAGCTAATTAAATTCCATAAGAGAAGCATACAAAGATACTAAACTATTACATTCAAGCTTTCAAAAGGGAATAGTATTTCTCTTGGTGTTTTGCTTAAATGAATTAGAACATTAGAAGGATTAATAATTTACTTATTCACTATTCTTAAAATATTCCTTTAGTTATTTACTAACATATAATAACTAACCTATCAAGCACTGCCAACATTATAAACAAATTTCAGTAAGTAACGTTTCTATTAAGCATAACTGTCTTTTAAAAAGATTATATTATGGGAGATCTTAAGATAAACATATCTAAGGAGATTGAGAATATAAAATAGATTTTTTAGAGCTTGAGATTAAATAACTAAATACTAATATTAGCATTACTAGATTAGCTATAAGAACAATCTTTAAATTGTAGTCCTAACACTATTAATATTAACCTTATTTGCTATAAAGCTATTTAATCCTAATAATACTTCTATTGCTTATTAATATTTTACCTCTAATATCATTCTTTTATATTTAACATTAAATATATACCAGTCTAAGCTTTTACTCTCATTTCAATAGTAATCAATCAAGCATCTAACAAACTTACACAAAAAGGCTAAACTCTAATCTAAATTTTTACCTGCTTTTGAAGAATATTACAAAGAAAATAAATCTTAATAGTAAAGTAAAGTGTCTAAGATAATTGCTGAAACTAAATTAACTAATGTTATTTAAATAAAGCTTCAAAACTTTATTTTAAGACTAAAGATCTTAGATTAAATTCAGTCCCTCTATGATACATAAAATGTATAATAAGTAGAATAAATACATTAAAAAGGATTAAATAGAAGTTGATAGAAAGTTGAAGTTTTGTAATGTAAAGTAGATTCAATTAGATAACTGCTAGAGAGTCAAAAGATGGGAGTGATTAAGATTATAAATAAATCTAAAATCTTAGTATTAAACTGTAGTTAAATAAGGGATTTATTTTTGGAGAGCAGAGGGTCTTAAAAGGTATATATTTATCAAATAAGGTAATATGACTAAATTATACTCCTATAAACAGTATTTTAGGACTAGTATATTGAACCGCCTTACTTTACTTCTGTATTTTTAGTAAATATGCGATGATAAAAGACGAGAACTCCATCGCTCATTTTAGCAATAGTATCTCCAAACTGAGCCTTATTGATATAGAACGTAGAGTTGTGGATTTCAGTGTAATTGATTTGGTATAATATAATAGCACCACCATATTAAGTGGTACTTGTACCATTACTACCAAGTACGAGTTCTTTACTATAAAGCTAACTTATTTGTTCTTAGTTTGTATGCAAGCTGCACTAATCGCGCTGTTATCTGAACAATATAGGTTTTCTATTAGAATAGTGTTGAGAGAGTCTAAATAGATCCCAGCAGATATTTAATTTACTTTATTGCTTTAAATTGTGGTGTTACCAAAGATAATATTTGAGGCTTTATCACTAAAAACGCAACAAATGTACAAGTATTTCCAGAGTAAATTTAAAGCTCGTCCTCTATCAAATTGGTTGAATCCGTTTCCAGAAACCACCTCCCCTATTGTTAAGGATTTAGCAGCGATATAAAAAGATTACGGGAGTAACTTTTCTTTGACTAAATTAAATATCCATTGCATATACGATACTTCCTAAATCCTGTGAAGAGACTATAATATTATTCTAAAATTCGCTGTTCATCAAGTATAAGAAAGTGAAACCCTGCATTCCTTCTACGCTTATCAGATAAACTCTTTACTGAAACTATTTTTTATTACCTTCAAAGATTACTTTATCAAAGATCAGAACACCTTTATGAACCAGATTGAGTAAATACTAACTATATTTAATATAGCTAATTATCGTATTTTTAATGATCACCTTTGAAATTTAAGTAGCTATTTCTTTAGATTTGGTCAATTTATTATCTGAAGTCGCTTAATTGTAATCCGTTATAATTTGTTAGTTAACTTCAAGAAACTGCTATAAGAGTCATTGAAGATGCAGCTATTTATTACCAGGTAAGTCAACTAGATATTGTTATCCATGCTAGATAAGAAGATTAACCTTCCTTTAATTAACCAGTTCAAGTTGAAAAAAGAATTGACCATTTGAATATTTTTATTAGTTTGAGTTTAATTTAGAGTCAGTAAAGAGAGAATGCCAGCTTCTGATGCTTAATATTTAACTAGGGTTGGCAATGATATAGAAGGTATCTATAAGTACATTGTCATTAGTTGCAAATATTATAGCTTAATATTCATCTGTATTACTAGAAAAAATAGAATTGAAAATACTGAGAGAAATGCAAAAGTCTAGTTAAATAATTGACCTTAGCCAATGCTTGAATGTCAGAGAATATCGTAATTTATATGATAACACTTTTAAAATATTGGAGATATAGTAATGAAGCATTATTCTGATAGCCATTTATATAATTTTGGGAGAATTAGCTTTCCTTTATATATAATAGTATGCTAGGAGTTGATTATCAAAAGGAGAACACATTTTGGGAATTTTATTATTATTAAGGCTAATTATTATCAAAGTATCAAAGCCTTGGGAGGTAAAGACCTGCAGTCATATAACTCCTAAGAAAATCTTGTTATCGCCTTAGAGAGAAGTTCAGTTACAAGTCTATTTCCACCGCTAGATTCTAGATATCTCTGATTTAAAAAGAAGAAAGCTCGTTTTCTGAGAGATGGTATAGGAAATATTAATTACCATCTGGCTAGTAGTTTAATGAGACTCCAAAATATTTTGCAAAATTTTAAGTTTCGAAGTAAGAATTACCCTTGGATTTTACCTGAAGTAGAGATATTTACAAGTAGTTTTCAATGCTGATAACTGTGGAGCATAAGTTGGAAATAAAGAAGGCATTCTGAATGAGTAACTTTTTATCTAAGTTAAATTTAGATAAGGAATCATCTTTCCACTTACCTCCTTATTGATTATTTTACTATTATGAAAATCCGAACAGAAGAATATAACTAATGTTTTGGATTTAATTCGTTTACTACATGAAGCAAGTGTTTTCCTTGAAGGTCGAATTCTTTACATTAACATTTGGAATAATAGAGTCTGAACTAGTTTATAGGGAAATAATGTATCTTGAGCTCTGATCTTTGTATCCACCGAAATTATTAGTAAATGAACAATTCTCGACATTTACAGTCAGATCTAAAATTTGTTTTGTAAGAACGTACTAATAAATATAATCTCCCCGTTCCATGCCAAGTTACTACTAAAGATACAATCCTTGAAAAATATTCTAGTTACATAATATAAATAAATAAAAGCTTGATCACTACAACATTAACCATTTTAGAAGCAATTTACGATCTTATTTTTATCAAAAGTTACTTAGGAGATAGTAATATCATTAGCAAAATAAGTGAAAAGAAAGCCATTTTAAGATAGTAGAAGGCTCTAATTCTTTTAGGTATTAAGGTTGTAATCTTATGATTTGCGTTATAAATCATGAAAAAAGTTAAGATCAGTTACTGTTCCTTAGTATCATTAAAAGGTTTATATTTTTTTACTTCTTAATATAGTTTGCAGTTAAAAGCACATTAAATTTGTTTATTTTTTTAAATTAAATTTCATATTTTATTAAAGTTAATTTAAAAAAATATTAATTTAAAATAATTCTATAAAAATAATTATATTATAATATTTTTTTATTTTATTCATTTTATTATTATTTAACGTATATATACGTGGATTTTGTTTAAAAGGAAAAGTTTTAAAAAAAATTAATAATGTAATCTGAAATGTCCTAGACTGCTAAATGTCTTTAGTGTCAAGGAAGTTTCGATGGGGCGATGAAAATCCCAATGTTGTTACCTTGCAAACACAACATATGCTATACTTGCGCCCATGATTAGTTTTAGAAAAGTTAGGCGATCAAATGTGTTTTCTAAAATTGCTAGAAAGTTCATAGAATTCATCCAGTAAATTTACAATAAGACACTTAGTTACTCAAGCGTCTTGAACAAAAGAACCTCATGGGAAATATAACGATGTTATAGAATCAATCGTCAAGAGTTCGCCAAGCTTAAACTTGTTTGTCCAAGAACTACTTTCATTTTATCTAGTAGTTGATAAAGCACGTGAGCACTTATTTGCTTAAGGAGAATATCAGTTTACAAAGACAGTTGATTTAGCAAGATAAGTAAATCTAATAATAGTTGAGGTTTTTCAAAATGTAGAAATAAATGATGGACAAAAAAGGGAGCAGTTAGTAGTAGATCGTTTGTTAAGAATCTTCTTAGAGTGAGCAATAAGTTTCCAAATTGATAGCTGAAGTTAAAAGAATCATCTAGTAGAGCAATCAGGTATCGGTTAAAGTTTTTGAGGAACTAGACTCTTGCAAGTTTAATCTAGCTTAAGTGACATAGGAAAATAATTACTTGAAGAATGAGATATAAAAGTTAGATAGTTAAATCTAAAATCAATAATAGCAGTTATCATCTATGCAAGTTCAGTTAAGCACATAATAACAAGTAAAGCCTTAAGTGATATAGCCTAAATAAATTCAATAACCTCAAAATATCCCTGCTAAGCTTTAGGACATCTAGATAACTATCGTATCGCCAAACAATAAAACGGTATAGTTATCAGTAAAATAAGAGACTACTATCGGTTAGATAAAGCAATAGATCTAAGATTAAACTGATTTATTGCCTGATGGTTTGAGTATCGTTAGGAATAGGGTTATATTGGATGACCGTTAAACAGTAGCGAGTTAGAAGTTGTTGAATGGTGAGAGGTTGCAAATGGAATATAGTAAGTTCAAATTTAATTTTCTTACAATAATATAGACGGTAAATAGATTTTATAACTTTAATAAAGAGGAAGGTGAGTTTAAGATTTACTTTAATTAAAAGGATGTAAGTCTTAAACAATAATAGGGGGTAAGGATTAAGTTATAATATTTAGAAGGTAAGTTAATATTTAATAATGATTTAGAATGTAAGTTTCATTCCAAATGTTTCGCGATAAGATTGTAAGTATCGGTTTTAATAAATTACGATTAAAGGGGGTAAGTTTCATCTTAATAATTATTACTTAATTTAGGTAAGTTTCATTTTAATAATTAACACTTAAGATAGTAAGTTTCATTTTAATAATTAACACTTAAGAAAGTAAGTTTCATTTTAATAATTAACACTTAATTTAGGTAAGTTTCATTTTAATAATTAACGATTAAAGAATGTAAGTTAAAGTTTAAGGTGAAAATGAAGGGAGTAAGTTAAAGTTTAAGGTGAAAATGAAGGGAGTAAGTTAAAGTTTAAGGTGAAAATGAAGATGGTAAGTTAAAGTTTAAGGTGAAAATGAAGAAGGTAAGTTAAAGTTTAAGGTGAAAATGAAGATGGTAAGTTTAAAGTTTAAGGTGAAAATGAAGGGAGTAAGTTTCATTTTAATAATTAACACTTAAGATGGTAAGTTAAAGTTTAAGGTGAAAATTAAGTGAGTAAGTTAAAGTTTAAGGTGAAAATGAAGATCGTAAGTTAAAGTTTAAGGTGAAAATGAAGATCGTAAGTTAAAGTTTAAGGTGAAAATGAAGGGAGTAAGTTAAAGTTTAAGGTGAAAATGAAGAATGTAAGTTAAAGTTTAAGGTGAAAATGAAGATGGTAAGTTAAAGTTTAAGGTGAAAATGAAGTTTGTAAGTTAAAGTTTAAGGTGAAAATAAAGTTTGTAAGTTAAAGTTTAAGGTGAAAATGAAGATGGTAAGTTAAAGTTTAAGGTTACATTTAGAACGTAATGTTCTATTTTAGGTTGTAAGTATTTTTTTAATATTTTATTTTGTAGATCGTAATGTGTTTAATATTGATATAGGTGGTAAGTGTAATGTTATTGTTAATATAGAATGTAGGTTATTTTAACATTATAAGGGGGTAAGGAGGTTTTTAAATAAATATTTAGGATGTAAGGGATAATATTTTGTTATGTAGTGATGAATTGAGAGTGAAGGACATTACGAACTTATTAAAACTTTACTTAATTAAGAATTAAAAAATATTAATATTTATAATTATTATTTTCTAATATACTATAGAGTATGTATTTATAAGTTTACTCTATAAGTAAGTGCTTTTTTAAGATATAATAATTTATATAAGTTTACAATAATTAGATAGTTTCTAAGTATTTGGATATTATGTTATTATATTCTAGTTTAAAATTTAGAAGTAGGTTTAATCTTAAGAGGTTGTTTAATAGTAGTTTGAGAGTTAAAGTAATAAATAAATTTTGTTTAATGACTGTGTTGTAGATGAGTATAGGTGGATAAAGTTTGAATTAGAATATTGTTAAAAGTGTATATTTTATGTTTTTTAAATTTATTTCTTAGGTTTTAGTTTGTAAGTATGCAATATGTAAATAATTTAAGTTTGAATAATTTTAGTTTGAAGTATTTTATATATTTAATAATGTGGATATTAAAGTAAAATTAATATTAAAAGAGTTTTCAGAGTTTCGCGGAATTTAATTTTAAAAGAGTGTTAGGGAGTATTATGCATATAAAAATTTATTTTTTACTTTTTTGTAAGTTACTTAATTTTGAATTTTAAGAAATGAAGTTTTTTTTTTAGTTTTTTTTTTAGATTTTTTTTTAGATTTTTTTTTAGATTTTTTTTAAGATTTTTTTTAGAAGTAAGTTTAAAATTTTTTTTATGAATTAATTTTGAATTTTTTGTTAAGTTATTTAGAATTTTTTTCGCAATTTTTTTAATTTTTTAGATTTAGAATTTTTTTTTTTTTAGATTTTGCTCTATTAAAATGTTTTTTTAATCAAAGTAACATGTTAAAAAATAAAAAGTAAATTTGTTTAGTATTTTTTTTAGTATTATGTTAGTTTTTTATTATTATGTTAATTTTTTTTAATTGTATTTGTTTATTTAAATATTTTTATTTTTTGAATTTGTATTTCAAGTATCCAAAATTTCAAAAATTTTATTTTTGTTTTTTTGCTCAGCGTTTTACACTGCAAGAGATTTTCGGGACGGAACAAACTTGCGTGAATCGGTATAAAATTTTTGGAATGGGAATAAGGGCAATGTAAAAAGTAAAAAGGTATTTTTATTGATATTTTTTAATAAGAACTGAATAATGTGTAAATGTATTTTTTTATTTAAATAGTTTTTCAAAAGGAAAAACGGAATAAAAGTTATTTTAGGACAAAAGTTCTAGAAAAAAGTTTTTATAAGCAGCTCAAAATTTAAAAAAGGTCCAATTTAAAAAAATTTTTTTTTTTGGATTCAGTCTATTTTTTTTCAATACAAAGCTATTTTTTTTCGGATTTATATAAAAAGCATAACTTAATTTTTTGTCATAAATTCAAAAAGGATATAAGTTAAAAAAGCAAAAATTTTATTTTTGTTTTTTTGCTCAGCTTTTTACACTGCAAGAGATTTTCGGGACGGAATAAATCTTTTTCAAAAATTTTTATGTTTGCAAATATTCTTATCTAAGAAAATTTTTTAAAATTTAAATTTTTTTTTAACGTTTTAAATTTCTTACTTGTTTTTTTTACAAACAACTTAAAAGACAAAAAAAATATTTAGAAGGTTGATAAATATTAAAAAAAATTCAATTTTTAGCATAATCATCTTAAAAATATCTAGAATTGTTTTCAATGAGTTTTAAATTTACATAAAATATATTTTGCTTACCTAATTTTAAAAAGAATTCGAATGAGAAATAATAATATTCTTAGATTTTTTATTTATTTTTTTAAATAAATTAAGATCTAGTTTAAAAAAAATACTTACTCTGTTTTTGAAAATAAAAAAAAATAAAAATTTATAAATTTTAAAAGATTTAATAATTAAGTAAATAGAAAAAACTGTATCTGAAAAATAAATTAAAAACTAAAGCATAAAAAATCTGAATCTATCTAAAATAAAAATATTGCACTTACTTAATTTAAATTGAAAATATTCAGAACTAAATACAAAAAGAACTTTATATCGAAAATAAAAAATAAAACAAAATTAGAATCTTAGTTGAAGTAAAAATAAAGACATTAGTTGTTATATATATAGCTATTTAAAAATAAGATTTTGTTAATCTTTAAAAACGCTTACAACATTTTAGATATAGTTACTTTAAAAAAATAGTTTATTAAATTCGTCATAAAAAAATTAACATTAACTATAAACCACTAAGTTAAAGGTAAAAAATCTAAACGCCCTGAATTTAATTGAAATTTTTCATTAAAATATAATGTATCTTAATTAAATCTATTATATCTAATATATTATAAAACATCGTTAAAGATTTAAATTTACTTAATTCTCAAAACAAATAAATTACTTAATAAAATGTTCTAAATTTCTTATAATGGACTTAATGAGAGTAACATATTAAAAATCCTAAATGTAATAGAAATTATTGATTTAATCATAGTTTAAGCATAAAATTATTTTAATTTAATCTTTCATAAAAAATCATATATCTATTTTTGATAAAAGTAGATTAATAGAAGAAAATTAGTTCACAGTTAAATTCTCTAAGGTAAATATTTAATAATCTTTTTATCTTTTAATCAAGATTCTTATGTACTAAATTTTTACAATTTAAATATTTGACTGAAATATAAATTCCAATTTATTTATAAAAGTCTTACTCTACTACTGTAATGTTTTAAAACTTAATAGGGACATATAATTAAAAAAATTAACAAATAAAATATTTAAATTCATTATAAAACTTTAAACTATAATTAAAAAAGAGGCAATTAATGAATATTCATAGGAAATTTTATTAACATTTAATTAATCAGAAATAAATTTTTTATAATAATCATTTATGTATTCTTTTTATCGAATAGTATTACAGAAATATTAATAATGAAAACATAACCTCGAAAAGTATTTTCTCATATTAATTTTATAAATTTATTTAAAATAGCTATAAATAAATATTATTAAATCATAAATAAAATATTTAATTAATACTATCTAAAATATTATTAAGCTTTATTTAAATAAATTTAATAATAGTAATAACAAATAATATAAAAGCGGTCTCTAAATAAATAGTATATTAAAAATAATTTTCGAACCAAATTCATCAAAATTAAATGAAATTATTAAAAAAGAGTATTTAACAAAATTTTGATAAATTATTAAAAAATAAATTATATTTTGATCAGAATTTATAGAATTAATTTTAAGTAAAACTAAGATCAATTTTTATTTAAATCTATAACTGAAAATCTTAATCTAATTTAAAACTTCGTTTTAATAAATAAACTAATTTAATAAAAAAAGCAAAAATTCTTTATTGCAAATAATAAGAATTAAATTATCCTAATTATTTAATAAACTGCTGATCGAAAATAAATTTCTTTATCTTAGATAAGAAAAAAAATTTCGAAAAAAAATTAGTATCTAAAATTAGTTGAAGAAGATAAAAAAAAGTAAACGAAAAAAAAATTAGCAAAAAAATTACATAAATTTAATAAAATTTTCCTTTGTGTATGTACTTTTTTTTAATTATAATAAAATACTGCTATTTTTTTCTAAATAACTTATTTTTGACATACTTGTATCTTTTAAATTTTATAAATATTATTTAAACATTTTAATAATTTTTAATTTTTTTCTACATAGGTAAATTTTAGACGTTCTGACCTCTTTCACTTTTTAGATATTTGTAAAAATGTTTACAGATTAAAATAAACATTTTTGTTCTGCTTTCTATTTATACAGTTTATCTAAAGATCAATTTGAAATTAAAAAAATTATTACATCATAATTTTTCTTCTGAAATTAGTCTATAAATAATCAAACTTCTTAATTAATAAAGAAAATATCGACATCAAGTATATTTTTTTTAAATAATATAGAAAAGGAGCAATAAGAATTATTTGTTTTTATTTGTTACTGAAAAGGAAAAAAAATAGGTTAAGAGTTAAAAAAACTGTAAAAGCATACAAAATTATAAATTTTTTTTTTAATTGTAAAAAATGTAATAAAAAAATTTTCAAATTCTTGAGAAAGTAAGAATAGTTTGCTTTTAAGTTTATTTTTAAGTTTTAGTCCTAAAGATAGCAGAATACTATTTTAGGGACATTAATTTATAAAATATTTTGTTTGAGTCTTATTAACTCATATTATTTATTCAAACTAGCAAATTCTTCTTGCGAAGAAAAAAATAATATAAATGTTTTCGAAGATATTCAAATTATCAGAGATATTAAATGAATTTAAAAAATTAAAATTGAAGTAAACGCGGTAATTTTTTTTTCTGGGACACAACACTCAGTTTTTAAAGCACGGTAAAAATGATATAAATGTTTTAAAAATGAAACATTTATTTAAATGTTTATCTGTTTAACATAAAAAGAAGTTATAAAATAAATTATTTGAATAAATCTATTAGTAAATCTAAACTTAGTTGAATTAGATAAATAGTAAAAGTTATACTTTTTCTTGAGTAAGGAGCCAAAAACAATGTCTCGGATTTTCTCATAAAAAAAACTCTTTTTATTTAAAAAAAAACTTAAACATCATAAAAATTTAAAATTTTATCTTTTTATTGTAACTTTAAATTATTTTAAAAATTAAATGTATTTATAATAAATATTTTAATATCATTTAAGATTCTTATTTACACTTTATTTAAACTTAAAATGAGAAAAAGCATTTTTATCTTTGATAGTAACAAAAATTCTAATAGGTAATTCTTAATCTCTTTTTCATCTTGAGAAATTAATAAATTTAGAAAAAAACTATTTTAAAAAATAAATGTTTCCTAATTTTTATTTGATATAAATGCAAAATTATTTTTATAAAATTTCTTGTATTTTGATAAATTATTTCTTCGAACTTTTAAATTAAAAAATACAGTAAATAAAATTAATGAATTACTTTTATTTAAATCCAATTAAAAGAGATTTTAAATAACTTAAATTCAAAGAATAAAAATTTTATTTTTTTAAACAAATAAATACATTATTTTCACAATATTTTTATGTAATAAAAAACATATTAATATTTATAAATAATAAGAAAAGTATTTTTTAAACAAGCAATTACAAATGTTTAACAAAATCTTAAATATGGAATAACAAAAAAGTTTATCTTAATTATTTATAAATCTTTTTCCAATTTTTATAAAATTTGAAAAACATATTTAAAATGTGAAATTTTTTAAATTTAAAGAAAAATAATCATCATTTTAATTTTTATTAAATTATTTTTAATGATTAAAGAAATCTTATTAAGCAATAATTACATAAATTATCATTTATCACTAAGATAGAAAAATACTATTCAAAAAAGTATTTAAAAAGATTAAAAAAACATAAAAATTTATAGATAAAAATGTAAGAAAATATTGAAGGATGAATATTTTAACCTGAATATTCTTTAGTTATTTTTATAAAATTTATAAGCAAAAGATATTTCATACAATAATTATGAAGGTTACAGATTTTGCCTGGTTAAATGCCAATAATTAAACAGATATGTGTTAATATTTAAATTATTTAATCTCTTATAGTTTATTATGACTTATTATTTTAACTTTTAAATAGTAAATAAGAATTTAAAGATATTAAGTTTTAAAAATTAAAGTAATTTATTATAATAATTTGCATTTATTTTGTTATTTTGAAGTTAAATATCGGAATTTTCTTATTTAATTTTATAAATATATTAATAATAAAAATTATAGAAACATTAAATTTATTCTTTTGACATTTATAATACAAAAGTGTAGTTTTAGTTTAAATATATTTTTAAATAAAAGAAATAAAGTTATTTAAATTTAGTTAAATATTTTATGTAAGTATGATTTTTTTATTATTAGCTATTTGATATGGCTTATTTAAATTTTTTTACTGGTATTGATATAATAATTTAGTTTACATAATTATAATAATAATAAGTTTAGATAAATTTTTATATATAGGTTAAAATTTATTCTTAACTTTTAAATATAATACAAGTTAGTTAATTTTATTATTATAATTACTTATATTATTTAGAACTAAAACTTATATATTCATTAAATTTATAATTATTTATAATTCTTTATTAATTTTATTTTATGCAGTTATCTCTAAAGATATGTTTCACTATATTACTTTTTAATTCACTAAATTATTGTTTTAAATATTGTAGTCATTAATTATCAAATGTGAACCTTTTTATTTTATAATCTAGTAATCAAATGCTTATTGCTAACCAATTATTAAAAATTCATATCAAAATTATGAAAAGCTTCCTTTTTATTAATTTTAAATTGATACAAAGATAATTAATTCTAGCTAAGCATTAATTATTATTTAATTTTAGATTTTTGATATAATATTTTTAATATTAATATCTTACTATTATAAAGTATTATTTTACTATATTTTGCTATCATTTAGAATTTTATATTATTAAAGCCATAAAGCTAATGTTTCGTTTGCTTTACTTAGTACTAAAATTTCTTTAAGGTATTTCTTCCTTTATATTCTTCGTGTTTTATTAATTAAAGTTAAATAAAGAATTCTTTAAATGAATTCGTTAGCAATTTAAATAGTTTTTAGAACTTAAATTTTAATATTTATTTATAAAAATAAAGGGTATAAATTAAAGCTATTTAGTAATAATATTTCACTTTAATAAAATAGTTATTGTAAGAAACTGTTTATTTATTTATTTTTAAATTTAAATTTAAAATAAAAAACATCTATAACTGTAAGAATTGCTTCCTTCAATGAGACTCTAATAAATGTTTTTAATGTTTTTTAATAATAATCTTGATCTCATCAATTTTCAATTTTTCTTGTTTCAGTCTCTCTTTTATGTCTTCCTTTTATACTTTTTCCATTTCATATAAATCTAAACTTTTTGACAAGTGAAAACGATTTTTAAGGGTAAAAGGAGGTTTATAAGTTTTTGTAGGAGTTGTATGTGGAATTTCTGATCGGAAAAGGCAGAAATGGGAGGAGTAGGCAATGACAAGAGAAAACAATTTTTAGTTTTAAAATATTTCATCAAGATTAAGGTTTTTTTATTTAAGTATGTTTCTTTTTTTCACGCCTTTTAATTTTTTAATTTTTTCAATTACATATTCAGATTTTATAATCTTTTTTTTTCTTATAATACTGTCTCATATCTCTTGCAGCTTACTTTCAACATATTATTTTAGCCCTTTACTTTTTTTTAGCCCTTATTTTTTTATTGGCTTTGTTTTCTGATTAGTTTTTTCAGAAATTTTTCCGATTTTAAAACTTTTAAGACATGTAGCTTTTTTGATTTTAAATTTTTTCTCTTTGTGTTTTTAAGCATTAATGAGTAAATACTTCTTTTCTTTAAAGTAATTAATTTATTTATTTGAGTACTAACCTTTTTTTTTAATTTTAAATCGATTTCCCTCTTCCTTCGTGACTACTGGAATAACTTTTATTTAAATACATTTTAGGGATTTACTTCTATTTCTTCTTCGTTTTTTTTAATCTTTCTCTGTTCATTTAAGTGTTTATCTTTTTTATTAAATCCTTTATCGCAGAAACTTTTTTCTCTTTATTTTCTCAGTTGCCTTTTTTTCCTCCTTATTCCTCCTTATTCTTATGCTATTTTTCTTTTTCTTTTGTACTTATTTGATCATAGAATTTTTGCAGTTTCTTCACTCAATATCTTTCGAATCGCGAAAGTATCATTTTTTCACTTTTTTTTGTTTTATCTTCTTTTTCTTTTACTTATTTTTTTTATAGAATGTTACTTTATGCGCTTTTCCAAATTCTTTTTAGTTTTTCCAGTCTATTTTTTTGATTTTTTTGCTTTTAAGCTAGTTTTTTTTTTCGGAATTTTTTATTATGTTTTTTAATTTTTTTTTCATGATGATCTTAGTTCTCTTTCTCAAGTCATAAGATCGATTCTATTCCTTCCGCTAGGCTGAGTTTTACCATTCGCTTCTCATTATCCTTTCTCAGTTTCCTAACCTCTGCTTGGTGGTTTATCACTATTTAATCAGCCACGCCAAGCTCATCTGGCTAGAATTTTTAATTTCGGACACACATATACCCGATAGATCCAAAGACGTAAATTAGTAATCCATCCAATTCAATATCGTTATATTATTAGTTGCCGCTATTTATAAAGAAACATTAGTACTGGACATTCTCACTATCTCCAATAGATTTTATTATACACTTGAATTATTATTTGCAGAATTTGAATTATAAATCTCTCTCACAAACTATAGTATCTCCAGATTGTCAACTATCAAAAATTTATTTATATTGTGAGCCTCTATTGCTTATGCCTTAGCGGATGAAACTAAATCTATAATATTCTTTGCCACATAGTAATCTCTTATCGATGCATGAATAAACTCAAACCTCTTTTTATTATTCTATTCCTTTGTCTATATCAAACACCCTATATGGTTTTAATCGTCCATAAACTACTCTATCCACTTTTGATTCACTTCATCAAAGCTTGATATCTCCACCGAACCCTGTAACATCTCCCATGCCGCATTCACTTAGATACTTTCAAACAACTTTATTTACTAGTTGAGCACCTTACTTTTTAAACCCTGATTTTACAATTTTTCTTAGGTGCTTTTGTTTCACTAAACTATGAAAATCTCATATATTCTAGACTTTTAAACTACTTAACCACTTTTTAAATAATCTAATATCTCTTTCTCACTCAAACAAATATATAGCAGAAAGGGATTACTGATAATTTCTTTCAGACCAGGTATTCTCTATATTAATGCCATCATCTCTTATATTTGAGATGCTTCCACTTGACTTGCACTTTATTATTACTGGTTCTTCTTAACTAGGACTTTTTCTATATATTTTTCTATCTAAACGATATCGAATGGCTTTATATACAGTTCCTATAACTCTTATAATTAGACTCTTTCGCTACTGTATGGTGCAAAATATGTTGGTAATTTTTTCTTTTAATGCATAATTTACTCTACATGTTATTATATATTTTGCCTGAGGATACTTTTGCTTTAATTTATTACTACTGATAATAGCCTTGCATTCTCCCAACTCATCATACGCGTCAAATAAGAACAGAATCTTTCTAAATTTCAATGTCTCATTTCTTTCTATTTAATAATTATCTAAAGCAGATTCTATTAATTTGTCTTTGAATACTTTTATAGTTGGGAGATATACATATATGGATAAGTATTCATGTTTCTAGTCTAGATATTTTAAGGCTAAAATCTTCAGGAACAAGGACTTTCCAGAACCGGAATCTCCCAGAAGTAATAATCCTGTCTTAGTATCGTTTTCTAAAAATTTCAAAATTTCAAGGTCAAGATCATCTTCAGCTTATGAATTAGGATTAGGAGCGCAAAGTAAGCTTACGTAATATTCTTGCTTCTCCGAAACTTCTTCTTTTAGAGTCCTTATCATATTTTAATATATATTACTGCTAATGCCCTTAAGGGCCAACCAATTCTCTTCTATTGTTTAAGTAAATAAAGCAAAATGCTCTGGATCTATTAATAATTCTAGAATTATCTAACGCTCTTTTACATTCTTGCTTAAGTTCTCTTTTTTTAACTTAAATATTCTTTCCTTATAAGCGCAAGCTATTTGGTTCTTTTCTAAAGTCATTTCCAAAAATGTCTTCATTGCATAGTACCTTATCTACCAATCCTTGTCGTCACATAGTTTTTCTAAAAGCTTACATGAGTCTTCTACCAATTCTGCACTAGCTTACGGGTTTTTTATCATGTGCTTCAGAAGATAGCATGCTCTAAATCTTAAGTCTATTTTTTCTTTAAGAACAATATCTCAAAAATGGTAAAAATTTTATTTTGAGTATTGTCTAACTAAATCACATGCAAGAGCATCTAAGACTCGTAATCTAATAATCTTTTTATAGTTGAGCTTCTAATTTACCCAACCTTTTCCTCATAAGAAAAACTCCTTTATAATAGAGATCGCTTCTGACCCTATAACTCCAACTCAAAACGTCAAGGCAATTATTCATTAAGCAACTTTTAAAATCTTACATAGAATTCCAAAATATTCGGTTTCTTTGCTATCTGGAATATTCTCCAGAATCATCAAACTAAATCTTAAGTAAAAATCTAGTTCTGGACCTCCAATCCTATTTTTATTTTTATTTATTAACTTTAAGCTATCATTTATTTTTAAAATGAGCTCTTCTTTTGCTTTATCATTTATAAAGGAGTTTTACTCGTTCTTCTAAAGCAACATAACCAATAACTCAGGAAGATTTCGTACAAGCTACTCTTTCAAAAGCAAAGACCATCCTTCAGCATACTTATGGGAAATAACTTCAAGGAATTGTTTTATAAGAACTAATGGATCATTGATATTGGCAAACTTATTCTTTTGAATTGTTTGAATTCCTTGTAGAACTTTATCCATCTTTTATTCATTCAAACCTTCTTTTAAGAGCTACAATCCTTCTTGATAAATCTTTTGTTCCTTATTACCAAAAATTAGTTCATTTTCTTGATATTTCTAACTTTTATCATTGCTTAACCCTTATTTTGATACTGGCTAATTACTCTACTTATCTTTATTTTTTTAATCTTTAAATTTTTTATCCTGAGAACCACAACAATCTCCTCCTTTTAACTTCATTCTTTTCTAAATATTAAGCTTATCTCTCTTATTAGAAATAAGCTTAATTTTTTAATCTATAAGATTCATTTAATTATTCTAGCACTTTGTAATTGCATGCCTTTTTGAATCAGCAAAATAAGAAATGTTTTGAAGGAAGTTATAATATTCAAATTGTTGAGATTACTATAAAGAGATCTTTATCTAATTATTTGGAACTTGTTCATCTTATGAATCTAGGAAAGTTTAACTCTCTTTATGATTCTTGTATTCATATTCATTCATTAAATTACTTGAAGTTTAGCGTTCATCCCTTTCTAGTGTCTTTTGATGGTTATTAATCGTCTTCATAAAGAAAGGAGAACCAAATCGGATTAAAAGAACATGTGACTTTAAGAATTCATTTGTCTAGCTTTATTACTGAAAGCCTTGATAGTTTCTCAGAACTTAACTGAAAAGATAGCAATTCGAATTGCAAATTCCAGTAAACATTTTATTATCTTAAAGACTAAATTCTCTTAAATACCTTAAATTATATAAAGCATTAAATAAAATCAATTAATATTAGCTTTATCATCTATAACTGTAAAAGCTAATTGTCTAAATAATTAATAATTAAATCATTTTATACTCTAACTCTATAAACCTAAAACTAATTAAAGTCAGCTAGTTTTAAATTAAGTCTATTAAATAGATTTAA
The DNA here is from genome assembly GCA_946699065.1 of Loxodes magnus. Classification (NCBI taxonomy): domain Eukaryota; phylum Ciliophora; class Karyorelictea; order Loxodida; family Loxodidae; genus Loxodes; species Loxodes magnus. The sequence goes on along the minus strand of CAMPDV010000156.1, from coordinate 184,306 downwards.
TTCTTAACTATAGTAAAAAGAAAAAGAATCTAATGAATCACAATTAAAAAGCTAATAAGTAGATAAATAGCAAAGTATCAAATTGAAAAATAGCTAATTTATACATGGTAAGCATTAAATTTATTAATTTAATAGGCTTTGCTGATAGCATCTCATTTGATATCCAAGTAACTTATAAAATAGCCAGATATTTGCTTATTTTTGACATAGCTTAAAATAAATCTAATAATTAAGTCTAAAATCTTTTATTTTCTATTTAACTGAGAGTATTTTAAGTTCCTAACTGAAAAATATAATTAAGATACATAATTAAAAATAAATTATCAGTTTTATATCAAATTCTTCCCTAAAAAAGAAAATCTGACAAAGACAGTCTTTTATTAAGCTCATAAAATAGATTTAAAGTAAAAAAGTTTTTTATTAGTTAAATAAGGAAAATGATTACTATTTAATATATTATTTTAACTAAAATATCTTAATAATAAAAATAAAATAAATAAGGAAAAGAAGGTTATTATTGTAATAAAATAAGGTTTAAAGGTTTTAATAATAGTAGAATCATATATCTAATATAATAAAATATAATAATTTCTATAATTAAGGTAATAATAATTAAGATTATATATATTATATTTAATAAAAAGTAAAGCATAAGATAAAAGAAAAACTTATTTTAACTAGTTAACTTTATTTAAATTATATTAGATGTATTATCTAATTTCTACTATTCAGATACTCACTAAATTTAGCAATTATAATAAAATGTCTTAATGAACTAAAGAAAAATTAAGTTTCTAATTATTTTAATAAATCTATTTGAAACTAAAATTAAGACAAGCTCTAATAACTATAAAGAAGCTAGCTTATATAATAAGAATAAAATAAAGCTAAACATTTATTAATCAAAAATGTTATAATTTATCTTAATTAATTATAAGCCTTTAGCTTTACTTAGTTACATGTCTTTAGGATTTTAAGACTAAGAATTATCTTTATTTATAAGGTATTTTAGTAGATAAAATTAAGGCTAATTTTTAATAATGCTAGATGTTGCTGTTAGAAAATAAAATTGAAGCTAGTTAAAATTATTAAAGATAAGCTAGCATGACTAATATGATTAAAACTAGATGATAATCTTAAATCATAAAATCTAATAAAATGAGGAATTCATTAAATAGAACAAAATAAATTATACCTACAAAATTCAAGCAAAGTTATAAATATTTAAGTTAAAGCTGAAATTCCAGAATGCAATTCTGAAGAATATTCCTTCAAGGGCTGAGAAGTTATATGAAGAAACTAATTAATAATTAAATTTTAGGAAAGATAAATAGCATAGAATTAAAAGATTACATGAAAGGGACAACAATAACGAAAATAATAATTTAGAGATATTAAGTTGCTACAAAATTAAAAGAATGCATAAATCTATTTAAAAAGTTATTCTGTGTAATTTTTCTGCTAGATATCGGTGCTAAAAGAAGAAAGAAATTTAAAACATGCTTAATATTAAGCATGAATATGATCAGAAAACTAGATAAAAAGGCTGAAAAATCTCAAAATCAAATGATGCAAGCTTAAAATGAGTAGAATTAGCATTCATTATATTGCTGTAGAAATTCGCAGGAAATATATTAGCGCAGGAATTAGCTCTATTTGCGTCTCCCAAAGAAGTTATGATAATTTCGGATGCAGTTCTTTGGTTTATTTAAGCTTTTAACGTTTTTTCAAACCTAAATTTTAATTTTATTTTTGCCTTTATTTATTCAAAAAAGCTGATTACGCATTTCTTTATTTCTTAGTGTTTCCCATTCTAATTTGTGCATTTTCATAGCTCTTCTATTTCTTAAAATTATAAGTTTGCTTAAAAAACTCCAACAGCTGAGAAATATAATATCTTAGAATAGCTCTTAAGATATTAATATTTGTAGGTCAATGAAGACTAACTTATATAAATAGGTTATTATCTTCTATTATCTTCCAGTACCTATAGGTATTTATTTACTTACTTAAAATTTTGAAAATTCAGTTTTCTCTGATTTATTATAAACTTTAATCTCTTTATTAAAACTTTCCTAAATTGATGGATTCTTAAATCTTACTACCTTAGTAATTAAGATTCTTATAGGTTTATGCTTCTAATTTTTCTAAATTTATAAATACTTACTCTTTTATTTGAAGAATCGTGCTATATAGATTGTCTTTTGTCTTGTTTACACTTTTTATATTGTTCCATCTTTCATGAATTTTATTCTTCATTTTAGCTCTAATAGGATATTTCTATAGGAATGTTTAGTTTTATATGTAAATATTCAGGCTACATTTTTTTGGAAAAAATGGATAAAAGGATAAATTAAGTTTATAGTTTTAGAAAAGATCCAGGGTTCACTTGTTTTTGTTCCTGCTCTTTCCTGAACTAAAGGACTGCGTAGGAGTACATTAGTCCGCCGTCCTTGTCTCTCCCTCATCCACTAATTATCGTTATAGTTTATTCTTCCATTTTTATAAAACTCGTTGTTTCTTGAGTTGTAGAATTTCTTTCTGTATACTTATCCTGTTCTTGTTGGTCATATTCTGAAAAGTTAGTCTAATATTTATTACTTGTTAATTTTTTCAATTTCTTGTTTCTTCCAGCATTTTTTCCAGCAATGATTTTTCTAGCATAAATAGCACCGAATCTTTTTGCTATAATAATTGATCTTATTTATTTCTTATTATTAGAATTCCGATTCGATTTCCATTGGGATATTTGATTATTAATCTTATTAATCTTATAATTTTTAAATTATTACTTGTTATTATTCTTGTTTTTCTTAAAGTTGCTTTATTTGATAATCAATTTAAGAAAAATGAAATTGGAACATTTGAGGAACTTCGTTAAATTATTTATCAATTTATTCCAATTTAATTACTATTTACGATTAGATTTTATCTAATGATTCATCTATGGATGGGAATTATAGGTTTAATTATTCCATTAATTTTTCTAGTAAGTTTTCTAAATTTTCTATTTTTTATCTTTGCTTTTTCAAGTAATATTGGATATTTGATATCCTTTGCTGAACTGATTATGCAAAGGATTCCTTAGATTATTAATCTTTATCTTATTAAAGCTATTCTTCAATTAAATTAGGTTATTCTTATTTTTTCAAGTATTCGTTAATAGAGGTCTATTATTTCTTAGGTGCCATTTTATTTATAATAATAATTAAGTAATATAAATAAAGATAATAAAATCATACTTCTGTTAGAAATCTCTGCATAAAAATATTTAGAAAACTAAAAAGATAAATATGTCTCTATCACTTAGATTTAAATGTTAATATCTTTGTCTACTCTCTAAAAAGATATATATATTAAATAAATTTAATTCTTTAATATTTTATAAGAATCATCAAATATTAATTTTACATTAATCATTAAAATAACTGTTTGTCTTCCGGCTTAATATCAAATACTAATTCAAATATTAAAATTAACTTAGATTTAAAACAATAATTTAATCATTTAAGTTATGTTAAATAAAATATTTGTATTTAAAATAAATTATTATTTTGGAATTTTCTAAATATAACTATTTCATTAAAAATAAAATATAAATTTTATAAATATCTCTTTAATTAATTAGCTAGACATTAAATATTTAATTTTTTTAATTTTTTACTTTTTTATTTTGATTATAATTGAATTATTGTAGAAAAGTTTATGGCTTTTTAAAAAAAAAATAATAATAATAATTTATTAAAATGACTTCACCTTTATTTGGTTTTTCACGTATTAATTTGTTATTTTATTGCTTAAAATTAAGTTTCCACTTAAAATTTGCTAGGATCTTCACTGCTATGTTTCTTTATAATTTTAAGATTATTTTCCTTGATTTTTTCCGATGGTCGAATCTCAATCATTTTCTATTGGAATCATTTACTGCCACTTAGATATAAGGAGCTTCTTTTTTTAATTGGAGTATTTTTCTCCTATAGATTAAACCTTCATTTGTGCAGCATAGTCTAAATATATCTTATCATTTATTTTATATTATTCTGTTTAATTTGTTATTAAAGTTGAAAGCAATTTCTTACTTTATGTTCTTAGCGTTTACAATACAGCATATCAATATTTTCCAATAGGGATATATTTAATTACAGTTTGCTATTCTATTTCTATTGGTCGTTTTGTATTAAGATAGTTCTGATTTACTTATTTTCGAATTTTAAATTTATCTTATTATTTATTCTGTCTGTAAAATTTTACCTTAAATTTGTTGTAAGTGCAGGCTTAGAACTAATTCAATACAAATTTTTACATTTTTCATAGATTTAATAATTCATTATTTCTTTAATAAAGATCTTTAATTGCTTTTGTTAATCTTAATTCTCTATCTAAAGAAGGTAGATATCACCGACTACATCCTTCTAAGTTTTATTAGGTTTTTTGGTGTAGTTTGTTATTTCTTAGATACCCTTTTATAATAAAGCCTTTATTTTTTAAGTATTACTTTTATCAATATTTTTTAGAGATTATATCTCATTATTATATAGTTAGTAAACTTATACTTTATGTTTAATTAAAAATTTTAATTATTCATATGTTATTTTTATTGTTTCAAAGAAATTTTATTTTGATCAATTTAAAATAGAAATTCTCTGAATAAATATTTATTAAATAGTAAAATTTACTTTTTTTATCATGTACTTTGCTTTTTTATAGTAAGAAATATATATTATAAAAAACTAAAAATTAGATTTTTACACTTTATTTTCCATTTTTAAGTAATCTTTAACTTAAATAAAAAGTTTAATTTAAAAAGATATTTTTCAATTATGTTTAATCTATTCTATCAGATATTTTTTAATTTTCTTTGCTTTTTATAGCATTCTTCCTCTTATTAAATTTATTATTCCTTTTATATATTTTATTTTAAATTAAATATTTATGATAAATAATAATTAAACTAGATTATAGAGCGCGTAATACTCTCGATGGTGCGCAACTCTTTAAATTAATTTTATTTAAAATTAATAAAATTTCTCCTTAAAGTTTTCTCATATACTTCACTCCTTTGAAAATTCTGTCTTCCAATAGGGTATTGTCTGAGTGATGCCCCAAGAGACCTAATCGTTTAGCATCTTTAAACTATCGTTACTCAATGACCCTAGTTATTTCCTCTTGGCTCCTACCAAGATTCTTACTCAATTTATCGCTACTGAAGTACTTCCTAATACTATTAATTAAGCTAATCTGAGTTTGAGGATTTTTCCTCCCTATTTAAAATATATATATAATATTTAGATAATTATAGTTAAATATTTTTTATTTAATAAGTATTATAGAATATTCAAGTTTCGTTCACTCAAGGAGAAAACCTGACATCCTAATAAAGCATTAAAATTAATTTTGGTAGAAGGTTCTAAATATAAGCAATAACATAAAAGAGCAAGTTTTTAAGATCTTTATGCTTCTAATTTCTAAATTCAGTCTAAATCTACTGAAAGACCAAAAACTTGAGAAATTTATTTCTATCTGGAACAAGAAATTCAAGAAGTCAAGATGATAGATTGAATATATCTTTAGGGCAAATTAATTGAATAACTATAGATATAGAAAAATAATAAAAAAAAAGGAAATTATAAAGATGAATATTTTAATGCCTAATTATAAATTATTTAAATACTTTTTTAATATTAGTTAATAACTTTTTTTCGCAGAATATGAGAATGAGTTTGAACAACTAAAAATAACAAATTTAATTTATTTCTATTATTATAATAACAACACCAATAAATAAATAGCTAGTAAAAGCAAAATTATAAAATTAAATATGCTATTTAAAAAAATTGAAAAGAGTAATAGATAAAGAAATATTAAAGTTAATATAAACAAGTGTATATAAGAAATATTTTGGTAAGTATTTTTATTATAAGAAATAATATAAATGTATGTTAGTATAAATTAAATTAATATGCCTTATGTTAACAAAATACAATATATTCTAATTTTTTCCATCTTTTTTTCATTATGAAAAGTCTTTCAAATTAAGTTTAAAAAAGGAATTTTTAACATATTTTGATAAATTTATTTAAATATTTATTTTTCTTAAAAAGATTAATTAGAACTTACTAAATGGAATTAATACCAATATCTTAGTGTGAAAGAAATTAAATATATAAAAGTATATAAAAGTAGATATTAGTTACAAATGATTATACATAAATTGTCCTTAAAAAGCGGAAAGTAAGTTAAAATTTGATTTAATAAATTAACTATATATTATTAATTTCTAATAAATTTTTGTCAAAAAATTATTTAACTTGATCTCTCTTTTACTAGAATCATTAATTTTTTGGTATTCTAATTTTATTTTTGTTTATGAAATTTCTCTTACTGCTTGCGAAATTGGTTAAATTTTTCTTCTTATTCTTTTTCTTTATTTCAGTTTTCTTTTTGCTCCTTTTAGGATTTTACATTGTTTAAATTATTTTATATTTTACTTATAAACTTTTTAATTTTTGTTTTTTTTGCGTTATTTATTTATGCATTTCCATAACTTAATATGATTTTGTCCTATAAATTTACATTCTCGAGCAATTTATTAAACTAAGTTTGGCTCAGAATATTTTTATAATTTACTTTAATTAAAATATCAGTAATATTTTTAAAAGGTTTCCTGTTTTTCTTGTATAATATTAATTTTAATATATTTCTCTGTTTATAGTTTTAACAGATTTTTACTCCTTATCAATACTCATAGAGTTTCTTTTATTAATTATTTGAAATTTAAAATATAAGAAATTGATTAATTCTATCTTCTATTTATTTTATTTGAATAAAGCTCTTTCTTTTCAGAATTGCTTCTAATTTTCTTTTTTAATTAGTTATTCTCATGTTGAAAATTCATCACAATTTATAATAAATTCCTTATTTGATTCTATGACTTTAATTTTTAAGTCATATATTCTAAGAATGGATTTTGTGCTTCCTTTTAGAAATTTATATTAAGTTACTTATTTTTCCAATAGAAAAGGCTTAACTTTTTTTTCTTTGATGCTAAGTCTTTTAAATTTCTATTTTTTAGTTGTTTCAACATCATACTCACATCCTGCAAGTTAATTTTTCCTTACGGATAATAAAAAGTTTATAAATTTATCTATATTCTTCATATCATTCTTTGGCTTTATTTTTAAATGTGTTTTTACTCCTATGATTTCTTAATATTTGATTTTAGAGTTCATCTTAATTTTATTCTAGTAGTTCTGCCTTGCTTTATTGACGTAAAAATAAAATTTATATTTATTAATTTTAACTTTCTTTCTTGTAAATAATATACAAATATTTAAATATAGCGATATCCTTATCTTTGAAGGAGGAAGAATCTTTTTATTAATTTTTTTTATTTAATTAAAAATTAGGAAATTTTATTTATTAATAATTAAAATATTTAAGTTTATGTAATACTTCAAATATCTTCCAAATAACTAAGAAATATAGTAAGTTTAATATTATTTTTAGTATTTTGCTAATTTTCTCTTAATTTTAACCAACATTATAAACATGCTAATATATAATAGTTTATTAATCTTGCTAATATGCGACAAATGTAGATTATTTAAATTAGTAAGATATAAATATTTCTACATTTTAATCAAATATTTAAATTAAGAATTTATTTCTTCATAATACTAAGAAATTAATTTATACATTTAAGACTTCATAATCAAAAAAGAAGTTAAAAGGGTAAAATCTAAATAAAAGCAATGAAAACTCGGAAATTAAGAGTCAAGAAATTACATGCTTAAATATAATAAAGCATTTCGTAAATTTCTCTCTAAGGAACTAAATTATGTAAAAAATGCTTTTAATAAGTAGATATTTCATGAGTTAATCATATTTAAAACTCTAAAAATGTCTTTGAGCTTTCTAAGTAGAAGAATTAAGATGAAATAGTATAACTAAAGTTTGAAATTATGAATTTTATAGATAGAAAAGCTAACGTTTAAGAAATAAATACTTCATCAGTAGTAGCTTACCTATCTTTGCATATCAATCATTAATTTATAAGTGTATACAAATAATCTGACTATTAATCTTCCAATTTTTATTTAAGCTAGGAAGAAAATTAATGTCTGGCTTAAGTAAAATAAAGAAACTCTTTTTACAAGCTACTAAAAGCTTCATACATATGAGCAATATTAATGTCGTCTTTGGTCTATAATTTTTATAGGAGATTATTATTTTTACATTATATAATTTTATGTATGTATTATAATACCTATTGAATTATAATTAATGATAAGGAAGGATATGTAATTTGTTCTAGCATTGATATAAATATAAAATTAAGTTAGACTTAAAATTAAATTTTTCTAAAGGATTATTAATTAAATTAGCTCTCTAAAATCTAAGAAAGCATTTTTATTAAGCTTATTATAAAGAATAGCTATAAGATAAATAAACCATTTACGCTTTTCATTTAATTTAGCTCTTTTATTTAATTTAAAAAGTTAATTTAATTCAGTTACATAAATATGATAATCCTAATTTAAACCTTAAGCTTTATAAATATAGCCCTTATTCATAAATTAATTATAAATTGTCTCATTAAATCATAAATTATAATAAAATGTAAAGTGGGACTGGTTAATCAACTAGTAACTAAAATTATACACTAGGTAATGCAAACTAATAGTCCTCTTCTAATCAATAAAAAGAAGAATCTAATAAGCACCTCCAAGAAACTTAAGTAGCAGCCCAAATTTAAAAAGATTCAACTTAAGACTAAAAATAAAAATATAGTTAAATAAATTAAAAAATATTAATAACAGAGTATTAAGATTAAGAATTAGTGCTTCCAATGAAGAAATTTCATGAACACTTAAACTAAGAAGAAGAACTTTCTTAATAATAATAAAGCACTAAGCAGTTTAAAAGTAGTAAATAGACTTTATTTTCCAATTCTTATATTCTTTAAAATATTTGCTAGTTCCTCAAAAATAGAGACATAAGTAGACTATAATAAGTTAATAAATCTCTTAATAAGTTTAAGTATTAATTTGAAAAATTAGAAATATAATTCTATTCAAGTAATAATGACTATGTTTAAAATAAAATAAATTGAACTCTTAAACAAATTTTATAATCTGATACTAGAATTCTATATATTAATATTTAAGATTGATAAGGAGAAAAATAGCAAGAATAAATTAACTAAAAGATAAAAAAATAATTACAACTAAAATTAAATCTAAATCAAATAGGATTTAAATTAGTATAAGAAATTAATTTCAATGGAATATCTAATTTAGATTAACCCTTTCAAGAATATATATCAAAGTGTTTAAATCTAAAAAAACTAGTTTTAGAGATTAACTTTTTATAGGAAGACAATTTAAGTTTTATGCAAAACTTGACTCATTTATAATCATTAGAGATTTAAGATATAAATAAGAATCAGATAAAAGGAAAGTTTTTACTAGACTATTGCCTAGGTTTAACTATAAAGGTACTAAAAATATTTAGTGAAGGACTTAATCAAGAAATGCTATTATAATACTTAAAATAAAAAGGAAATTAATTAGAAGAAATAAACATTAACTTGAATGAGAATATTGATAAATATATTGATTTTTGTCCTAATTTAAATAAAATTGAAACATATTATATAAATAGTTCTTAGGATTAATTCCTTTTGAAGTTAAAAAACTTTAATCTTAGTTATTTAAAAATTAAACAAAACTTATAAGCAGAAACAATATAAGAGTTATTTTCTAAGTAGCATAATAAATTATAACATATAGATATTTATAAATGCGATACCTTCAATAATAATCACCTGATATCTTTAATGTAAAACTGTCCTAATTTAAAGTCTCTAAATTTGAGCTTTTTATATTATTTTACTAATACATCTTTGAAGAAAATAGGAGATTATGGATAGAGATATGAAGAAATATCTATTAAATATGTTAGATAACTTTCTAATAAAACTCTAAGTTATATTTTTTAGAATTGTATAAAACTAACTAAATTATCTCTTACTGGAATGAAAGAAATAAAAAATAAGACTTTATAATCTATGAATTAAAACTGTAAGGAGTTAGAAAGTTTAAACTTGGTATATTGTTAAATGTAAGATGAGAATTGAATAAATGAAATAGTTAAAATAAACAAATTAAAATAATTAAAGCTTTATAGAATTTTACTAAATAATAAAGATATAGTACAAATAGCAACTAATTGCAACCATTTAAATCTTTTAAAACTTTAGTACTCACATGGAGTTACATAGGAAGGTTTTCCAATTTGTGATTAAGAGGGATAAGAATATCCTTTTTGAAGAAATCTTAAATATTTAAATATTAGAGGAACATAAATAAAAGAATAATGAGCCAATTAACTTAAATAAAAGTTCAAAAGAATAACAGTTCGCCATAATGTTGAGGAAGTAAGCAACCAAACTTGAAAGAAAAATCCATAAACAACATAAATTATTAATTTTATATTTAATAAATAATTTATCTTAAACAAATAGAATTACTTAAAGCAGCTTATTAAAATACTTTTTATATTCTATAATAAATTATTAATTTTACTTACCTATTTCATAAAATAAGTAGAATAAAGAGATAATAAATAATGTATAAGTTGCTAGATATAAATAAATGACAATTGAAATATGAATTGTAAAGTATAATAATAACTATTTAGCTTTCGAGTTTTTAGCATTATTTATACTTAGTTGATAATCTTTAATGATTGCACGATTGAAAAAGATAAAAAGGAAAACAAGTTTAGTATATAATAAGTTTAGAATTGATGAGAAAAGAATAGTTTGGAAACAATAAATGGTTTAGGTGTAATAATTTAAAAGGATGTTATAATTATGCTCTAAATATCTAATAAGTTTAAATGAAAATATCTCTTATTATAATATGAAACTAAGTTATTTTAATTTGGTCTAAAATTCTTATGTAGTTATCATATAAGCTATTCTTAAATAAGAAATAACTATCTTAATTAAAGTTGCACTTTATACAAAAAATAAAGAACTTATACTATGATTGGTAACATATAATTAGTTTAAATTAGCTATTATCTAGTTTCTATTCTAATACATTTATTAAATACGCTAATTATTATTAAATTAACAACTATTCTACATTATTTACACCAACCCAATTATCTAACCTATTACATTATTTATACCAATCCTATAATTATTACCATCTCTTAAAATATCTACTCTTACTTTATTATATCAAATCAAGTCCTAAACTTCTATTATAATAAACTTTCAGAAGTATCATATTAATAGTTTATTAGTAGCATACATATAGAGTGTGGGTAATATTGGAAGCTATTCTTATATAATAATTTTAAAATAATAGTAATATGTCTCTTGTATATATATTTTAATAATGAAAATGATATAGTAACTATATAACTATATGTATATATTTTTATTTCTAAGAGAATTTTCAAAATATTATAATTTAATTAATTTATACAATGATTACTTTTGTCATATCATTGTGTTTCATTAAATTTAAAAATTAGCTAGAAAAAAATTTAAGGAATTATAAAAAAATTATTTTAAATAAAAGTAATTAAATATAGGTATTTAGCAACTTATTAAGAGTATCTATAAGATAATATAATAATTTAGCTATTTATACTTAATTTTACTTTTGTTTAATTTAAAAATCTTTATTTTCATTTTAAAATTTAAAGAATGACACTGTTCTATCGTTTTTTACTGTTAATGTTTTTGCCTACAAATATTTCAATTTATTAAGCTTTTAATAATTACAATTATTATTTTAAATAGAATATCTAAAATTATTAGAATTAATAAACTAATTATTACTAGATATTTTATAGATCTTCTAAATATTGTTACTCTTAAGGCTATACGAAGATTTACTAAAAATATTCATATTTTATTTTACCAGTTTTAGCCTTGTTGTTAATTATATTATATATAAAAAAATGGATGTCAGATGTAGAAGGAGAATTAGTAGGTAATCTGATGCAGTGCATACTGTATTGAAAGTAATCTCACACTAAATACCACCACGGGGTGTATGAGCTCGGAAGAGACAAGCCTAACTTGACTGAGGTTTCTCGCTTGTAGTATGAACGTTTGATAGATGGGCCTAATAATAACTTAGTTACTAATTCCTATTTTTAATCTTAATCAAGAAACCTAGAACATTTGATTCAAGATTCGAGAATAATCTTTAATAAGCAGACTTCCTATTTGGAGAAGCTGACGTGACTCATTGGACGGCTAGAATGAAAACAAGAAATATGAGAACACTTTTTCGATTATTAAATATTAATATTGAAAGATCTGGGGCCAATGAGATGCTACGTTATCTATAATCTTAATTATTTATAACAATTAAAAACAAAAATTATATAAATTTATACTTTACAAGCTACCTATTATAAGAATTTCTCAATCTATTAAAATATTTTAATCTTCATTATGAGAAAAGTCTTAATTAATTAACTAAAACTTAAAAATATAGACTAAAATAAATAAAAGTGAGATAATTAATATTGGAAACAAAGAAAAAAGAAATTAATATTTAATTGATTATTATTTACTAAGATGTATTAACTTTATAACAAAAAAATTAAATATCACTACTCTTAACTATTTACCTTATTATTTTTAAATCTATTCATTTCAATAAATTAAAATCTTTGAATATAATTGCAAGTACTAAGTAATGAATACTATTGAAAAAATAAATATAAAAATGCAAAAATTATAAAAACTAATAAGAAATTTATTTGTATCAATTAATTTTGAGAAAGCTTTGTAAATTAATAGCAATTAATTTAATTAATTACCAAGTATTTTTAAATTAAATTATAATTAATAACATATATCAAAACATTTTTGATAAATGTATAATTATAAAAGGTAAAAAACATTTTTAATTTGATTATAAATAGTAATCTGAAAGTATTTTTCACTTTAAATGTAAATATTTTTGATATTTAAGAAGCATTTTTATAATTTAATTAGGTAATAAACATTTTATAGCTGCTTTATAAATTATTCAAGATAAAATATCTTTACTCTCTTCTATTTGAAGCATATTTTAGATTGGTTCTATAAAATAGAATTAAAAATAAAATAATTAAATGATATTTAGTAAAAATGTTTAACTATTTTTAATAGTTTTTTAATTTATTTTGCTGCTTTTATGAAGAATTTTATTTCTGAATGATAACTAATGTTATTTTAAATTAAATAAGATATTAAAAAATCTAAATTATGATTAAATGAAAAAGGTTTTAGATATATTAAAATCATATTTTTGTTATAAAAATCTAACTCAAAATAAGTCCGAAAATTATAAAATAAAATATATAATTATACAATTGTTATCACTTAGATTGAAATGCTAATTATTATGTCTACTCTTATAATAATCTTCTTATTAAATGAATTATATTTCTTTAATATTTAATAAGAATTATATGGATTAATTTAGATATAAAAATAATTTATATTTGATAAAATAAATTGTTTATTTAAATATTTATTAAGTAAAATTTATCTGTTTTATATAAATTATTATTGTAGAACTTTTTAAATATAATTGTTTAATTAACTTAAATTAAATAAGGAAATTACCTCTCATTTTGTACTAATGAGCTGCGAAAATCTGTCAAAAGTTGTTAAAGTCATTTGAATATACCAATGTTCTAGCTAACTTTTTTCTATAGAAATAACCTACTTAGTAGAATAATCTTATTGTTTTTCTTCATAATTAGTCTGATTTTCTTTGTTAGAACTTTTTATATTCCTTTCATTGCTGTTGAAGGTGTCAAGTTGATTCGAAATTTTATCATTTTTTTATCTTGTGTCTTGTTCTTGGTTCATATTCTTTCCACTTCTTCTCATACAAAGGACAAGTTTTTTGCACTGTAACCCCAGAATCATTTCCACCTCAAGTATTAAAGGTTAAATTTAACTGTAACTCCAGGAAATTCTACCTTGGATCCTTTCAAGATATTTCTTCTTAATAGTATATTGATGTTTGTAAATCTTATAAATCCATCGTCTCTTGTGATATTTATCCTAGCCTTTCCCGCATTAAGGCATTTTCTTACCTTAGTGCTCCTACGAGTTTCCGTAGTTCTTCAACATCTTCTGGCACATTTCATTCTTCAAAGTCTTCTTGGTAATGGTCTGCTTCATATATATTGAAAGGTCTAATGTTTGAAGGCAATTAGATTTATAGGTTTTTTTTTATGACCATAGTTAGGTTTGCCCTGATTCATGTTCGTACTTTTGTGGCTTGTGAAAAGGAGTAATTTAACGAGTCACTCCGACTCTTTATTTTTTTCTTTTCTCTCCTCCTTTGCCCAAAAGTTCTTGCGAAGATGTTCAACCATTTTATTAATTGTTTAATTAAAAGAATAAATTTCCTATACTTTAATTAAAAATTAAGATAAACATTAATCTTTTTATTTTATATTTTTTATTAACTACTTAGCTACTAGCTCGAGTAAGTTTCACCTACTTAACACAAAACATACAAGTTTAGCTCAGAGATGAAAGATAGAAAATATCTCTTAGGCTTCCCTAAAGCTAGTATTGTAGGTAATGAAAAAGAATAAATTCAAACAAGTTTAAAATACTTTAATACAAAAATAGAATGAAATGTCAAATAATAGAAGACTAAAACAGAAACTCAAGAGAAAAAAAGGAAATCGAAAGACAAAAAAGTTTTATTTTTGTATTATATAAAGAACAGATAATTGCGAACTAGTTAAAGGTGGAGCCACTTAAATAAATTACTATTATTATCTATCTTATAAATTAATTTTTATGCTTAGTTATTGATAAATAATTTTTTTTTTTGCATTTTAAAATATTTATTTAATAAATAAAGATGCTTATAGAGCACATAGCATCTCGTTGATGTGTGACTCTTTCAATATTAATGTTAATATAAAAAAATGTTCACATATTTCTTGTTAAAATTCTAGTCTTCCAATGAGTAACATCAACTTCTCCAAATTAGGAATCTGCTTATTAAAGATAATTATCGATTTTTGAACCAAATGGACAAGTTTTCTTGAATAAGATTCATATAAGAACTAATAATTAAATGATTAGCAGTGTGTTAGTCAAACTTTCATATTGCTAGCGAAAACCCTCGAGAAAGTTAGGCTTGTCTCTTCCGAGCTTATCCACCCTTCCCTGTAGTACGAGATTATTCGCAATGAAGTATGCACTATAACAAAATTATCTACATGTTCTCCTGATCACTGCCGACATCTATTTTTGTAGTAAAATAAGGTTATTATTAGTAAATTTATTTTATCTAAATAAAAAGCACACTTTTCTTGAAGATAAATTACTCTTAACTTAAAATTAGTTAAGTATTAAATTTAATATTATAAATTTATTTATGAATAATAAAAAATTAATATTTTTTTCTGAGTGAAATTATTATTTATTATGTACTCATTTATTATAAAGAGCTGCGCACCAACGAGAGTGCTACGCGCTCTATAATCAAATTTATTTATTTACTTATTTATGTATTAATTACATCTGATATTTTTAAATTTAAAGCCTCTCTTAATTTAAATTATTAACTAAAATTTTATTTTATTATAACTTAATATTTAACTAATTTATTTATTATAAAAATTTAAAATTTATATCATATTAATAAGAAATTAATGAAAGGAAGGCTTTAAATCTCTCTGACTCTCCTATTTTAAATTAAATTTCCTCTTAGATAAACCTTTACTGGTTTTTTTCTAATGAGTACTAAGATACTTAAATAGTTGCGAGCTTCTCCTACCATTATCCACTATTATAATAAAATTATTCTATAGTTCTTCTAAGGTCTTAATATTACACGTTTTTTATTTCCATAACACTCTTAATTCATAATTAAATGTTAAGTTAAATCTAAGGGATGATATTTCTTTTAGTGATTTTTAGTATTTAAAATTCATTTTTTCTTTTTCTCTTTTATTTTCTGTGATTTTTTCTGTTCTTTATCTGCTACTATAATATTCATTTTAATTAAATTTATTGACTTTATTTTTACATAACAAAATGCTTTTTGCAAATATTTTTGTTAGCTTTAATTATAGAAATTATGATTCTACTATTACTATTTTCTGATGGTTAAAGCAATAGTTCATTTATTTCAGTTAGCTTGAAATTCTTCTCTTATTGGTTACATATCTTCCTCGTTTTCCTCTACATTATCTCCTGTTCTTCTGTTTCTATCTATATACACTTTATTAAAACTTTATTGCAAATTTAATTTATTTTTTCTTACATATCTTAATAATTTTCATTTCTAATTCTTTTCTTTTTGAACAAGCTTTTATACATCCATAAAAATTATATTTTCCCTGCTCTAAAGTTTTTTCCTATTTCTTTTTTTCATGCAATTTTCTTTTCTATGTATCCTTTTTTCATTTTTCCTTTTTTCTGATATATCTTTAATATAATTTTTTATTATCAAGTCAGCTTTAGCTCATTTTTACTCTTCTTAGAATCTAATGAATTTCTCGAATTTGGCCATACCTCATAATATATCAAATAGTTCCATTCCTTATCTCTCTACTCCTATTGCTCTTAGACTTTCAAATGCATATTTATCTTCCTTCTTTGTATTCTGAACAATTTTCAATGATATGCCTTTCATTTTCTCTTGCATCGATACAGAAAGGGCATTGACTTGTCATAACTAGGTGTCTTTCTTTTAAGCAATCCTAGCTCTCATTTCATATCGTTCTTATTCCAAATATGTAGCATATTTTTTTTCTTTTTTATTTTATCTCAAGTAGTTGGATGGTCTTACTACATATTTATAAAATCGTGTTTTTCTATACTGTAATGTTGTTATCATTTTCTCCATTCTTTTTCTATATTTTACGTATACTATATATTCTCATATTGCACGATTAATGTTTTTCTTCCCTTTTTAATTGTTATACCATCATCTATAATTCTTTGTCCTCAATTTTAATTTTAATTTTATTACCGTGCTAATTATTCAAATAGAAAATTATCTTTTTTACTTAGGTCGAACATTAATCCGTCTACTGTTAATAAGTTGATAAATCAGCTATTTATCTACTAAGAGTCCATTTGTTCTATTTCAATATTGTCTAAATAAGGTAATAAGATCTATATTGAATTATCGTACTTTATAATCTTCGTTTTTTATTCATTTCTTCGTTATTATTTTTATCGATTCAGTTGAGTGGTATCTTTTTTCAGTTTTCAATGGAGGCGTTGAGAACTGTATTAAATTTCCTGTTCTAAATTTTTATCTCAGTTCTTACTTGTCCTTTGATGGAAGAGATCCGCTTTATTTTAATTTGTAGTAGTTAGTATTTTTTATAAGCTCTTCTAATCTATTAGATAGTTCTGATTTTTTTTATTAAGAAGAGCGTTAAGTTGAAGAAGACGTGGTGAGAATATGTGCTTCTAGTTTTCTCTCCTGTTTTGAGGAGGTGGTAAAAGGCCCTTCTTGAACCCAGGTATTTTTTTAATATATACTAATTATAAAAAGCTATATTGATAAAAATAGGAATATACTTTATAATGCTAAATAGCTGATTTCCAAAAATTAAGCTAGAAACTTATATGATGAATTTTATATTTACTTTTAATTTTATTATATTTAATAATTTATTAAGGCAAAGAAAAATAAATTAATATTGTAGTAGTTATTAAGAGTGAGTGCAACAAAGGGAATAATATTTATATCTTACTAATAAATTTAAAAATATAACCAAGGTTACTTTTAAGTTTTCCATGAGTACATACTTTTTTAAGACAATCTTTAGTAATATTATACTAATGTATTTTTAATTTATTAATGCTCGGATAAACTTCTGTGTAATTAATTAGATGTCGCGTTGATATTTAACTAAGATCATCTTTCAAGCTTTCCCATTTGGCTTCAAATAAGCTTAACATGTCCATCCTCCTCTTTCTCTTTTATACCCTAGCTATGCTTTATCTATAAGACTCATATTAGCCTTATTCTCCTTTAGTGATATCATTATTAGCTATCTCACAAAAGGGATGCTTACTTTATAAGTCTGACTTAAATAACACAATAATATGTATTTTAAAACTATCTTCCAATACTTAAACAGCAGAAGCTATAAACATTAATTAACTAAATTTACATAGCAATTTAACTAAGAAATGAGAACTCAGATTTTATGCTATTAATTAAGACCTGAGTAAGAGCAAGTTTTGATAGAAACAGTAAGTCAGAATTCCCCTTTTATTCATAAATAATAATATGGTAAATCATCTTCCTTACGAAGGTAAGAATATACCTTGATCACTGCTTATTATTCTCTCTCTTTGATTTAAATCAAATATTTTTTAGTTTATTAAGGTTTTTTTCTGAAATCAAAAAAAGACTTTTGAGAGTTTAAATCTTAGATTTATAAAAATATGAGGCTGGTATTTAGGGTGGTTGGTTGTAGGTAGAGCACTAAGTACTTTATGAATTATCAGTTTATATCGCTAGGTATTTCTACACAAAACTGCCTATTCTTAATATCCTTCTTCCAGTCTTTTACTTCTAATAATGACTCGGGAGTTAATTTTTTAACCTCAGCTGATAAATATCATTATATGCTTATAATGCAACCAATTATTCCGTTAGAGGTATAATATTTGAGAGTTTAGTCTCAGTTCTAATTACTACTAAAGAGACTAAGACTGTTTTATTAAGCTGATTGATACAAAAATCATGTGTCAATTACAAGTTAGAGTAGTTTATTTACAACTGCTATCAAGTGATGAAATCACTACTCTGCAGTTTCAAGGTTAAGATTCATATATCAGCTTAGAAAATAGAGATGACAAATCTTACTTGGTACTTATATAAGTGATATATATAGCATAGTCATGATTTCAAATATAGCTACTCAGTTCGATAACTTCTATATATCAAACTATTTATATGCCAACTAAATTTCAGCTATTTAATTCATATTTGATTAAACGTAATAGAGCCAGTCTGTATTATTTTATCTTCATATTGATTGAATTAATATCGAAGTACGTTGAGAGATATTCTTATACTTTATTTCTCTTAGTCTATTATAGTAGCTTCATTTTATCTCCATTTAGGTCTTAGATAGTTACTACATTGAGTTAAATAGAGATCAATATATTTTCGTTTACTTTAGAGATACATAACTATATAAAAGCTTTTATAGTTAAACCTTCACTTTTTTGTATAACTAGCTGGTGATTTCATTCGCGTTTCTACTAAAGCGCTTAATCGTTATTCCAATGTTCTTATCTGCCATCCTAGTTACTACCTTGCTAGTAGCAGTGGCTGATTTATTATGAGTTAAAATTGTTTACTGTTACTTCTTTCCTTTGCAAGATCTGGATTTAAAGAACGTGAAAATGCATTTTAAAAGCTTAGAAAAACTATTTGAGATAATAAACGAAAAAAAGAAAGAGAGAGGAAAAGTTGATCTTTCAAGATTTGGTTTTAATTAAAGTTATAAAAAATCAGTTAACGTTGGCTGATTGAATAAGACTAAGATATGTTTAGTTAGCTCAAGTATATGAAGAGCTTGACATTAATTCTGTTTGATGATAGTAGTCACTTATTTGCTAAGAGCGAGTTTATAATCTGAAAAGATTAAAAAAAAGAGGCTCTTCAAGGAATTTAATTAAACAGCAAGGTAGTATAAATTACTACCGATTTGCTTCATTTAATGTAGTTGATTCAAAGTGAAAAGATGAGATGAGATATTAATCTGAATACTTAATGCTGATTTCACTTTTAGGTTCTCATTTAGCAACTTAGCATGAAAGAATAATCAAGATTTTTAGCTTTGACTTGTTTTAACTATTGATTAGTGCGCTCTAGATTTTAGCTGAAATAGAGAAAGATACTTAGTTTACTGTTGAAGCTTAATTAACTTAATAGAGTCCTGAAGCTTATGAAATGGATTTGCTCCTTTTTGATTACCATCTTTATGTTTATATTTCCTTATTTAATTTCATTTTCTGACGATATTAGGTCATGTAATCTTAAATCCATTTGACTGAATAATGAAGAGCTGATAGCTTGAGGTTTAGTGAGCCAAAACTTCTGTGAAAACTGAGATTGAGCCTTGTAATTCCCAAGATTATTCTTATAGGATTTTCATCAAAGAACGACTCTTAATTTAGGCTTTTTACTATAGATAAGTAGTGCATCTTGAAGTAGTTCGTGTAGATCAGCTTTTATCTGTGACTGACAAGCTTTATCTAAAATTAG
Organism: Loxodes magnus; assembly: GCA_946699065.1. Lineage (NCBI taxonomy): Eukaryota > Ciliophora > Karyorelictea > Loxodida > Loxodidae > Loxodes > Loxodes magnus. Next base: position 164,000 of record CAMPDV010000156.1, on the reverse strand, counting down.
CTTGTCTTATATACTAGCTGAAGAGTTTGCTTTATCCTATTTATTCTAGGACTGAAGTTAGACTCTAAATGCTTATTTGCCTTGAAAGAGACAACTTTGTCTTCATTCCTTAGAATATTTGAAGCTTAGCTTAGTAAGTAAATTAATATCCTTATAAAATTTACTTTATCTACCTTAGTCTTAGGTAAAGATAAAACTTATCTCCTTTAGTACTTTGGATGGAAGTCTGGATATTTTGCTTCACTTGGGTACTTTAAGCTTATAGTTCTATCTTTAAAGAGGTTTATCACCTTTGCTTGATCCTTTACTCATTTCTTTTAGTTTCAGCTGAGTGCATTTTATACCTTCCTGCATTTAGATTTGTAGTTCTAGTAGTGAAGTTTAGCTCTTTAAGGCTTAATCAGTGTAATATAGTTTGGCTTAAATTACTTTTTCAATCTATTTCCTTCTTTAAGTACAAACTAAGGTTAAATATTCTTTCAGCCTCTTTTTATTCTTTCACTTTCATGCTTAAATTACAACTTATGCCTAATCTTCTTGATCTTCTCTATATTACTATTATTAACTGAAATCCAGATTACCTTTGACTATTTAAAGTAAGGTAGATGTTTAGCGTTTCTATAGAAATCTATGAAGATCAATTTCAAACCATTAAATGAGATATTTTGTACTTTTACTGCCAATGAAGGGTGGAGAACTGCTGTTCATGCTTCGAGATTTTAATTACTTTAAGATCTTTAGACTTATATAAAAAACTAAGCTTTGAAGCTTTATTAGAAGGTTTAAGTTCTAAAGTTTTTTTATCTCTTAATCAAAGAGAGTAGAAGTTCTCCTAATCTGCCTTATTTCAAAGCATGGTTTGATTTGATTATTTGAAAGAGTCTGATTAGTTAATAAATAAAAGGTAAGAGATATATAGTCATTACTCATATATTGGTCTTTAGTTTTCTGATGCATATAAGATTCATAAACATCACGTTATGTATTATTTATGCTATAAAGTATCTTTATTAAAGTAAATTGGGCTATCTTCAACCATAACATAGATCTAGAAGTTACTTTTAGGTTATTTAAGTCAATTCCTTTTCTCATTTTAACCTTCCTTCATCTAATTACTATCTTAAGGAGGATGAACTGCTTATGATATTTAGGATATAGTTTTATTCATTTGCAGTCTAAGCATCTTTTTGAGCATTATATTGCAATAAAAGACTATAATGGATCAAATAGAGATAATAGAAAATTTAGCTGATAAAGAGACAAGATAGTCAAGAATAGTTTCTTCAGTGTTAAAAAACATGAAAATGTATGAAATGAAATTTAAGAGTAAAATGCAGAAGTTAAAATAATGACTTACTAGATTTTCTTAAACTATATTAGGATCTTTATGCAAACTACTTCCTTATAGGCATTCCTAAATCTACTAAAACTGTAAATCCAAAATCTTAGCCTAAACTTTTCTATTAAGTAGCAATTATAAGGTTTACCAGAAAACATCACGAAGCAATAGCAAAATCTATATACAAAATGAAATTTTTTTTAGAGCTTAGGATTGAATCTTTAATCAAGGAACTGTCATGAAAACATTAATTGTTCATTGGGATAATTTTGGTATATTTAAAGAACTAAAACATAAAGCTCTATCTAAATTTTCCTTTTTCTTTGACATTACACGCAGAGTTATAAATATATAAATTTAAAAATATTAAACATAAGATTACTAATGATTAAGCAGGAATTGGATGCTTATAACTTGACTAATTTCCATTATCCTCTCTTTTTTCATTTAAGTCCAGTCCTAAGTTTGATTCTTCATAATTTTACATTTCTTCGTTTCTCTCTTCCTAAATTTTATTCTCTTATCCTTGCTTTTCTTCATTTTATCCTCATTTTCTTATTCTTCTACCTCTTATACAACTGAAGTGAGTATAAAAAGTCCTGACTAACTACAATTTACACCTATAATAGTTAACTAGTTGGATTTTTTCTATTGAGCATGAAGTTCCATTTTCTCATTTTTTTAATTGATATCTCACGATTGGCACACTACATTTGAAGGTGTTTAAGTTTGGTTATAGCTTAGAACATATACGACTTAGATTTTAAATTTTTTCAAATTATCCTTCTTATATAGAATCTATCATTTCAGATATTTAGTAAACAGAAGATTTATATAATGGATATAACTAAAATCATCCATTTCACATTAATTGTTTCTTCAAATAAAAAGATTACAACAAAGCTTCCTTTAATATCATTGAATAGCTTAGGAATTAGGCAGAGAAATTCCCATTACTATCATTATTTCTCCTTTAGAGTTTCAACGGTTGAGATCATAAAAAAGAAAAGACTCTAGTCTCGTAACTCTTTTCTTTAGTAGGAATTTCTTTCTCCTTTCATAGAATAGAAGAATTATTTACAAGATTTATCAAATTTAGATTTTAGAAGTTTTATATGTAAAAGTATGATTATTTATATAGTTAAAGGTACTTCACCTAGTTATTAGACTAGGTTATACTTCTTGTTCAATGTTAAATTTTATATATTAGAACTGTTTAATTATCTACGTAAGCAAAGACGTCTAATTTAAGGATATCTGGTACTTTGTTTGCTAGTTAAGACATTGGTAGATACTGTCTATATAACTCTGCAGGCTTTCAGATGTTACGTTTAGTCTTACTTCTTAGTAACTTGAAACTGCTATTGCCATCTATTCTTGCTTCTCTATTTTTTAGGATAGATATCATAAGAACTGTTTCATATCTAGAGGAGAAAAACTAAGAGTATTTAAATAACTTAAAGCTTTTAGTGTTAATATTCTTCATCTAATTTAAAGGAAATTCTTTATAGAATGATCCCATGCAAAAGAACTGGTATCTTAAGGGATAATCTTCATCCAAATCAGTAGCATCATCACACTTTAGAGTAAATAAGGTATCTCATGCTTTTCCTTTTTGAGAGCTCACTATAAAATTTTCAGCTTAAGGAGCTCTGTAAACATAGATTATTTTTGGCTAGTACACTTGATCACTCCTTATACTTCAAAAATAAATGTATGGTAATTTCCTTACTCTAGTTCTTATGCCTTAATTTATATAAACAATTTAGTGACAAAGAAGGTAGCAGATTATCAAAATCTACCAGAACTTTGGTATCAAGAAACTGTCTTTATATCTACACTTGAATTAGAAGCAACTCTATACTTTTTTAAAAATTAGCTGGATTTATTTTGCTATATTCATTATTCTGTATCATTATAGCCACTGGAGATACCTTATTATTGGTTATATTTAAGTACACTTTATCAGAGGTTTATTTTCGTTTGTTGAAATAAACACGAACATCAAGTTCTAAGAATGCTCATACTAGAAATTACTATCCTTATAACGTAATGGAAGATGTAAAGAAATTACACTTTTCTTCTACTTCTTTTTTGATTGCCTCACTATATGAAGTCTATTTTTAGTATATAGCTTAACAATTTCATTCAAATCTTAATTATTCACTCGGAATATCAATCACTATTTTAAACAATGTGTAGTTATCCTACAAAATCATCTCTCTATACTCATTACCAGATATATAAACCTTCATCGTCTTAGTTAAACTAAAGTATAAGAAGATTAAAATTTTCATTTTACCAGAAATTTAAAATAAGAAAATTACAAATTAGACCTTCATAATGCTATCTAAGTATCTTAATTTGAATCTTTAAGTCTAAAACTATTTTACTTAATGTCTTTTTGATGAGTTAGAGATTCTATTAGTTAGTAATATTCTGTTTTTCTAAAGCTTTTAAGTAGATCCTTAATAGAAATACCAGTGTCATTAAAGTCTACTAATTTTGCCTCTGAGATATATTTTTGTAATGTCTTTGAAGTTTGATATCATTTAAAATATGAGATCAGTTTAGATATGTTAATGTGGATTTGAAATTATTGAAGAGGTAAAGTCGAGAGAATTAGAAAATTTGGTTAGAAGCATGGAAGTTAACGATAATAGCATTAAGGATAAAGACTAGCATGACTCAATTTTCATCAAGTGCTAGATAGTAGTAGCGTAAATAAAAATCAAAAGCAATCTCTTCCTTCTCCTGCTGTAGTAGGAAGAAGCAAACCCTTCCAAAATATTTTTGGAAAGATTTCTACCTTCGGAAACTTCAGCTAAATTACTGGCTTTAGAATAGATTATTCGATTTTTTTCATTCAGCAAAATTTATGCTTAATTAGGAAGGCTTCAATTTCCATAAGGCTTTGAGGTATAATACAAAGCTGAGGTAGCAAAAATAAAGCAAGAAGATCTATTTCACGCTTGATAATAAGAATTGACAAACTAAAGAGATGCAAGCTTCGAATTGCAAGAAGAAGAACGATACTTTGTATGCTAATAGGTGAAGTTTCGACATTACCTTGCATGGTTGTTTCCAGATTGATTGCATAATGGCTTTTATTTTAAAGAAATAAATAATTTTTAAATATAAAATAGATTCTACACTTACTTCTGCTTAAATTATCTACTATTTACTATCTTAAGATATAAGATGTGCCATTTATTATTCCTAAAAGTATTTCTTCTAGTTAGAATAATGAGCTAACTTTTTATATCAGCTTCTAAATAAATAAACCTCTCTCTTTAATCTATTAACTTTAAATTATCTTATCTTTTCATTTGGTCTCTCATCTCTGAGGTATAGGTTTGGACATTATATATAAATGTTGTAAATAGAAAAAGAAATTAAAAAGGCTAGCTTAGTAGACTTAATAAAATAATTAAGTAGCAAAATAATCCTTTAGAAAGCTACTAATTATACTAAAAGTATATCCTTCCTATTATAAGTAAAAGCATTATAAATAGATAACTATTATTAGTATACAAAAGCTATGATAGTAGCAATATTGATTGCATTAAAGTTCTAAATGATAGACTACATGAGTATAGATAGATAGTGTTAATATGATATGGATTAAAATGAATTAACTAATAGCTAAATGTTTAATTAAGTTAATATATGAATTCTTAATTTAGAAAAGCTTCTTAGCTTTAGACTAGTATAGTAACTATCTAATTATTAATAACTTATTATTTTCTTAAGCTTTAGAATTAAACATAAATAGATTTAAACTATTTAATTCACTTTCATTATAATCAATATGGCTGAATCTAACAGGTGCAGCTCATGCTTAGTTCATTTCGACTCCTCAATACGAATTCCCGTAACCCTTCCTTGTGGACATCAAGTATGCCAAATTTGTATTCTTGAAGAATACTTAAAAGAGGGATCTAATCAGTGCCCAAAAAGAAACTGTAGAAAAGTTTCATTTAATGATCCAAAAAGTTTAATAAGCTAAAAGGGCTAATCAAGTGAAAGTAAATAAGAATATAAATAACTTCATCTTGAAGAAACTAAAATTGAACTATCTTATTAGCAGAAACCGAAACTAATAAAAGTCAAGATTTTAAGTAGAAATGAAGAAAAGATAAACTTAACAGTAGAGGAAGGAGAAACAATTGAATAACTGAAATAAAAAGTAGAAAGACTAGAAGGAATTGACGCTGATTTTTATGAACTTTATAGAGGATAAGAAAAATTAGATAGTTAGCATAGAATAAATAAAATGGAGAATAAAGATGAAGTTTAGCTAGACTTAATGTTGAAGGATTGTAATTAATATAAATTTAAGGAGGTGAGAAAATAAGATTTAGGAGGTAAAAAATAAAGATAGAAAGTAATTAATAAAAAATTAGTTTTCGAGATAATGAGAAAATAATATGGTAAATAATATAATAATAGAATGTAAATAATAATAAAAATTAGAAAGTATTAAATAATCAAAATAGGAGAAAGTAAGAAAATTTAAAAAAGGCTAAAATGACTTCGAAAAAAGTTAGAAATAAATGTATAGGAGGTAAATTTTAAAAAAGTGTGTAATATATTTAACAAAAGTGAGTAATACTTTAAAAACTAGAAAGTAATAAATAAACATTAAGAATGTAATAAAATAAATAAGATTGTAAGAATACTAAGAAAGGGAGTAATAATTAAATATAGAATGTAAAAAATAAAAAAGATTGTAAAATAATTATGTTAAGTTGGTAATTTAACAAATCCAGAAAGTAAACTATTTAATATATAGCAAGTAAAAAAACAAATAAAGGAGTTAAAAATTAAAATAAGATGGTATTTCTATTTAAAATAGAATGTAAGATATTTTAAATATTTATAGATTGTAAGATATTTTAAATATTTATAGGGGGTAAGATATTTTAAATATTTATAGTGAGTAAGATATTTTAAATATTTATAGTGGGTAAGATATTTTAATTATTTATAGATGGTAAGATATTTTAATTATTTATAGTGGGTAAGATATTTAAAATATTTATAGTTGGTAAGATATTTTAAATATTTATAGCGGGTAAGATATTTTAAATATTTATAGAATGTAAGATATTTTAAATATTTATAGTGGGTAAGATATTTTAATTATTTATAGTGAGTAAGATATTTTAAATATTTATAGTGAGTAAGATATTTTAATTATTTATAGATGGTAAGATATTTTAAATATTTATAGATTGTAAGATATTTTAAATATTTATAGGGGGTAAGATATTTTAAATATTTATAGTGAGTAAGATATTTTAAATATTTATAGTGGGTAAGATATTTTAATTATTTATAGATGGTAAGATATTTTAAATATTTATAGCGGGTAAGATATTTTAAATATTTATAGAATGTAAGATATTTTAAATATTTATAGTGGGTAAGATATTTTAATTATTTATAGTGAGTAAGATATTTTAAATATTTATAGTGAGTAAGATATTTTAATTATTTATAGATGGTAAGATATTTTAAATATTTATAGTGGGTAAGATATTTTAAATATTTATAGGGAGTAAGATATTTTAAATATTTATAGTGGGTAAGATATTTTAATTATTTATAGTGAGTAAGATATTTTAAATATTTATAGATTTTAAGATATTTTAAATATTTATAGGGAGTAAGATATTTTAATTATTTATAGTGAGTAAGATATTTTAATTATTTGTAGATGGTAAGATATTTTAAATATTTATAGTGGGTAAGATATTTTAAATATTTATAGGGAGTAAGATATTTTAAATATTTATAGTGGGTAAGATATTTTAATTATTTATAGTGAGTAAGATATTTTAATCATTTATAGATGGTAAGATATTTTAAATATTTATAGTGAGTAAGATATTTTAAATATTTATAGATTTTAAGATATTTTAAATATTTATAGGGAGTAAGATATTTTAAATATTTATAGTGAGTAAGATATTTTAAATATTTATAGATGGTAAGATATTTTAAATATTTATAGTGAGTAAGATATTTAAAATATTTGTAGAATGTAAGATATTTTAATCATTTATAGATGGTAAGATATTTTAAATATTTATAGATGGTAAGATATTTTAAATATTTATAGTGAGTAAGATATTTAAAATATTTGTAGAATGTAAGATATTTTAATCATTTATAGATGGTAAGATATTTTAAATAATTATAGATTGTAAGATATTTTAAATATTTATAGGGAGTAAGATATTTTAAATATTTATAGAATGTAAATATTTTTTATTGACAGTTTGTATTTAAAAACTATTATAGTTAGTATTTTTTATTACTATAAGCACGTATTAAATTACCTCAGGCGGTAAGAATCTACTTCAGGTACCTTTTTAATTTTAGATTGTAAGAAATAATTATAAGATGGTTTTGATTTTATTGAAGCTAGTATTTGCTTATATGAGCTTGTATTATTTAACCTAAGTTAGTAATAAAATGATATAGAATGTAATATTATTAATATTTATAGGGGGTAATGATTGATTTGAAAAGAAAGTAATGCCTAATAAAATTGATTAAAGAATGTTATAGTAATGATTAATATTAGATTATCTATACTAGGTAGTTATTTTTCTATTTTAGGATGTAAATAATTTAATGATAAGTAAGTTTTTGATTATAGAGGGTAATTTTTGATATAAGCAGAGATGGAAAAAACATTTAACAGCTTTAAATATTTATCTTAAATTAATACTTAATTATTAATTAATTTTTGATTTAGATACTTTAGCTATTTTAAAGTTACTAAACATATTAGCATTATATTTTAAGATCTTTGCTAACTTTCTTGCTTTTTTCACTTTATTGATGAAAAATTGATTGCTATTAAGGAAATGTTGGAATTAGTAATTAAGGTAATATTTTGATAATAGGTATAGTTTTTTAGCTGATGTATTAGATTTGTTGATAGTAGTTGTTTGATTTTGAAATAATGTCTAGGTGTTAATTTGATATCCTTTCTATTAATGTTTAAAATAGGTTTAGTAATTTTGAAAGATAATATGTAATGATCTAATATAGTGTCTACAAAATGTGTGTTTATGAATTATAAAATAGTTAGTTTAAATAATAGTAAATAAGGATGTAGTTAGTTAGTTTGATTTAGTTATGGTTGTGTAATAAAGTGTTAAAGTGTTACTGAGATATTGTTGCTGGTATTTTAAAAATTTGTAATAGATAAGTATTTAATTTATAATCTATGTAATAATATGATTAAAGCAGATGTAAGAATTTAGCTTATATAATGATTGTTATTATAAACTACTACTTGAATATGATTAATTTGAATTACTAATATTATAACACACAGTCTATACTTTATAACCCTATTTTATATTCTAATTAATATATTAACTACTTATTTTTACCTATTTATTAATATCCTCTATCTATATCTTCTATTTTATTTAATCTACTAATATTATTAGTAAGATTTCTCTAGTTTAATACTATTAAGATGTAGTGTACTCTTAAACTACTTTATTTACATATTTTATTATTAACTTCTAATTTATGTCTATAATCAGAGTTATTTATTTCTATTATCATTTCAAATCTTAAGTACACTCTAAAATTATATTATATACTAAATTATTACTAGACATCAATCAAATCAGTTACCAACAAGTGTAATTGATAAGGACAACTAGAAAATGGTATTTTGATTTTAAAAGTATAATATAGCATAATATAAAAGTAAACATTATAAACAATATAAATAACTAATAATCTAGCTAACCCTTTATAAATATAATAACAAAACATATCCTTAATTCAATTCAAAACACTATCATTTCCTTAATATATCCTAACAACATTATCACTCAAAAACTATCTAATACACTCAATTTTATATTACTATTCAATTCATCAAAATCTTATTTTTCAAACTCAACTAGTCGGTCATAGATCAAAGCTATTATCAACCTAAACATTATTTATATTATCCAATAAACCTCTTATCAACCAAAAGGCTAACTATTTTAACTATCAATTACGAAAAAGATATATATATCAAAAATAACAAAAATCAAACCCTAAAATTCCAAGTTTCGGATTTAAACGAAAAATTATAATATTTTTATAAATCTTTAAGAAGATAAAGTAAGAAAATAAGCAATTAAAAAAGTAAATCAACAAAAATCGGAAATGCAAAAGGTAAACTTCCAACTAAAGTAAATAGAAGATAGATTCAATAATTAAAATATATTAACAATTAATAATCTAGAAAAATTAAAGTGATGCAGATCCTATGGATATTGAGAAAAATCTAAAAATAAATTAAATTATTTAGCAGATAAGAATATTATGATGATGATTCTGCAAGAAAAAAGAATATCTAATAAGAATATGTTAACAGTTTAAAATTAAGTAAATACTATAAGTAAAAAAATTTGAAGAAAACTGAGTTAAAATATTATACGCAAGATGATTAAACATTTTTATGATAAAACTATCAAGGAATGGAATAATGAATCAATAATGGAAATGAGCAATAAAATAATGAGGAAAATGTTTAAAGGAGCTATAGAACGTATAGAACTAGAAGAGGAAAAAAGGAATGATCTTCAAGATGAAAATTGAACCGAAGAAAAAAGAAGAACAAGAAATCTTCGAGCGACTTCGCAGGAAGTAGCAGAACTTTTATAAGCGCAGATACAAGTGAATTTAAAGAGGTTAACCTTAGAAACGTAGTGGCACTATTATTTATTTTTTGTTATTATTTATATTGAAAAATATTTTAGAATTAAAAATTATAGATAAACAGAAAAAAATATATCATGCTTTTAATTAAGAGCAAATTAAAAAAACATAAAAAATTACAAAAATATTAAAAGGAAATACGAAAAGAAAAAAATTGCAACTTTGATCCAAAAATTAAAAAAATTATATGCAAAAAATTTGAGAGGAAAATTTAAATAGAGATAATCTGAAATATAAAATTAAAATTTAGGTTATAAAAATCTAAAATTCCTTTAATTTATCAAAAAAAATACCACGTATTATAGCAAAAAAATAATAATAAAAGATTAATGCATACAAAACTTTAAATCATTCAAGATAAAAATCTTAATAAAAGTAAATTATAAAGAACTAAAATTAACATTTTTCAAAAGAATAAAATAAATTATAAAAAAATGGTTTAAAATAAAAAAATCTGAAAGTAAAGTAAAGAGCACGCCAAAAAACTTTATCTAATAAAAAGAAAATGAGATAAAAAGAGAATAAAAATAAAATAGAAATATATGAAAAAAGACAAAGAAAGATAAAATATGAAAAAATTTGGAAAGATTTTATTTTAATTTTGATTTGAAAAATTTTTTATTTAAAGTTTTTTTTTTTACATTTAATTTTACTCAAATTCTTTTTTTCTATCTCATTTTTGTTGTATTTATTTTAGTTAATTTATTATTTATTATCAATTACAAATAATTTTTCTATTATTTATTCTTTTTGAGATAACTTTAATTTATATTTAATTATCTGGATAGAAACAATTTTTTTTCTGAATCTTTTAAAGATGCATAATTGATTAAAAAAAATATATTTAAGATTTTTTTATGGAAAATTCAAATTTTTTTTAAGTGATGCATAATCAATTAAATTATTTCCTTTTTTAATATTTGAATCAAAAATTTCTAAAAGAAATCCTTTATTTAAAATATTTAAATATTTTGACTATTTAATTAATGTTTTTGATTAAATTTTTATAATTTGGAACAAAATTTTAATATTTTATCGAAAAAGATTTAGACTTTTTGAAACGAATGATAAGATTTTTTATAAAAAGTACTAAGTTTTTAACTATTTAATAATAAAATTTTTTTATCATAATTCTTTTTGTTATTTTAAGTAAAATACTCTAAACCCAAAAATAGTTAATTATAAAGAAGCTATAAAATGTTTAGGATTCAAATCAGGATTTTTCGCGGCTCCAAAAAGGTATGAGTTAACGACACCCTAGAGAAATTAGGACCAAAAAAAGGGAATCAAAAAGGTCAACAACAAATCGAACCACCCATTTTTGATGAAAATCCTAGGAAATATACTAAAAGGTATATGCACTCGGAAGTCTCCAATCCCATCACAGAATAGTAAATAAGACACGATTAGCCGATAAAAGTGGTGTTAGACCTCCAGAAGAGGTAAAAAACTAGAAAAATGGAAAAAATTATAATTCTAGACAAAATATAATTGAGACTCATGATCTAAAAAAGAGGCCTTAATCCATTTTGCAATGTTTCACAAGACCGGGACAATTAATCATAACACTATTAATAGAAACAGAAAGAATTTATCAACAAAATAGAAAAAATCGAATATAGCCAGCAAAAATTACAGCGTTAAATTGACCTAAAAGAATAAGGAAATGACTAAATAATAATTGAAAGAGAAAATAACTCAAGATTTAAACCTAAAAGAGAATCTAAAAGATACTATTATTGTAACTCTTGAACGTATCTATGGAAAAGATGCTAGAAATTTCAAAAATTTAAATAAGAATACTGAAACTAAAAGAAGAAGTTGGAAATAAAAAGAAGATACAACAAAAACTAAAATTAAAAAGACAAAGATTACATTGCATCAAATTTTGAAAAATATAAAAGACTTAAGCTACCAATCATTATCTAGACGAAAAAATACCTCAGTGACAGTATGAATAACAAGATGAATATTTGTAGAGACATATAAACTTTTATATTTAGCCTTTAGAGCAGTCTAGAGGTTGGTAGGAAAGAGATTGAAATACCTATTAGAGCGCCAAACATTTAGTTTTGTATTTTTATATTAAAAAGATATTTTAAATATTAATTTTTCTTATCTAATAAATTTATGTCGTCTATTATTTTATTTTTAATTTATTAAAAAATAAGAAAAATCTCTAAAATTTTAAAAAAGTATGTTTAAAAATAAGATAATATTTTTGAACTTATCAGAAATAAATCTTTATAAATTAAACATGTAAAAAGATAATAGTAATAATAATAATAAAAAAAAAAACAAAGATTATAGAGCGCGTAGCACTACAATAACGCGCAGCTCTTTAATTAAAGTTCTTAGAAGTTTAAAAACGTATTATATTACATTCTTCCCTGTGCTAGCATCCCTTGGAAATTCTTTTCTCCTATAGAACACATGTCGGAGTACTTCCCTAAAGAGACCTTATTCTTAGGCATCGTTCAACATATTGTTACTTGTGATGCCTCAGTCTTGACATCCTTGACTCCTGCCAAGATTCTTGTTCAGGTCTTTACACGGGTGCTTCCTGGTACACAATGTCTTAATGAAGCACCCTCTATATATTCTATCTTCTCATATGGTAATCTTCACTTTTATTATTATTTCATTTACTTCCATTTCCTGATATCAACCAACAATTGTCAACACTTAATGACAAACTACCTACAGGATCCGTATGATCCTGTAATAAGATACATTCCCCATTTGAGAAACTTCATATCTTAATTGTTTCATCTTCAGAACCCGATATTAAATACTTATTGTCCGATGATAGTATTACCGATTCTGCATATCCTTTGTGACCTTAAGAGTACGAATTAGCTAACCAGTTGAGAAAGAGCAGATCTTTATAGAAGAGTCACCAGATGCTGATACAATATAGTCAGAGTCTAGGGAGATACCAACCGAGAAAATTAAAGATGATTGACCAGTCAAAGTTCTTAGGAGAGTACCATTGTGAAAATTCCAGATCTTTATGGTTTCGTCACCAGATGCTGATACAATACAAAAAAATTTTGGGGAGTTAGGGAGGTAATGTAGTTGGAATGATCAGTGATGATATAAGGCTACTCGGTAATGATATTAGTAAGGTTATTATTAGAAAGGCTACATTTAACAAATTTAGTATTTTGTAAATTCCATTGCTAGAAGGTAGTGTTGCCGAAATTGCAGTTAGTAAATATCGCATCTGATAGATCAGCTTGAATTCAATTTAAGTTTGCAAAATTCTATTGATTTATTTGAACTTTCATGTAAATGAGTGTTGTTATAGCATTGGATAATACTTACGACAACTTTTACGATTATTTAGATAACTCTATTAACTAAAATAATTTTTGCACGATATTTTAATCTTTCATGGGGATAATTATAATAATACTGAAGGTTTCTCTGATAAACTAGATTGATTAAAGGATTCTACCTCAATTATTAGATATCGATATTTGATTGTAGTAATTGATTCAATATTTGCTATAATTAGTCAAGTGTTAGGTTATTAGTAATTGCTGATATTATATTTATTAAATTTGGATATTCTTGTAATTAAATAAAAGTTCTTTTTTCATTTGAATAGTTTTTCTTTTATCATTAAACAAATTATTAAGATTTAATTTAAATAATACTTAAACATTTTTTTCTAATTTTTTCTTAAATTTGATTCTACTTAAGAGGATATTCTTGGCCTATGGTTCTATCTTAATAAGAACGATTTATAATTTATTATTATTACTATGAGACTTAATATTATTAATTATATTAATATTAAGAGTGATCTTACACTTATGCTATTTATAGACGCTATTATCTTTTATTATTGCATAAGCCTCTTATCATACTATCCTAATTGAAATAAGTTTATGTTAACTATTTTACTTTTTGCTACGTCAATAGTGATTGTAAGCTATCCCTTAGATATATCATTATATTGAAGAATATTCTTAAATATTTACTCTTAAGCTTTAAACATTCAAATCTAACTCTTACCGGTTCTTTAACTCATTTATCTCTCTCAAGATCTCATTTAAATACTCTTATCTTTGCTGAATTAATTGCTGTCTCTAGAGTTGATTCTAAGGATTGATATTTTAGAGCAATTAGAAGTTCGTTTCTAATTATTCTATTCTGATAATTCCTAGCTATTTATTTTCAATTTTTTATCTTATGAATTAATCATCAGGTGTTCAATTTTTCTTTCGAGTTTATGATTTCAAATTTATAGTAACTACTAAAATGACTAAGTTTGCTGTTTTTAAAAATAACATCCTTATAGATACTCATATGAAATAATTTTGCACTAAAAAGATTCAAATGTCCAGTGGTTAGAATATTCTACTATAACTTGAAAGTCCCGAGTTCAAGTCCTGATATTATCTTTTTATTAACTAATAAAAATAAAAACGCCCAACGTGGAGCTCGAACCCACCAAATTAAGAGTCTCACTGAGCTAGCCGGCCTTATTCTTTATAACTCATCTTAAATAATTTTTATTTGTTTTATTCTCAATATTTTTAAATGTAAATATAATGTACGTTTTAATATGATTTTAAAAATAATTTTTTATTGTTTTTTTATTTTTGCTAATGTTTCGTGTTTTTTGTATTTTTTTTTTACTTCTTTTGTTAGTTTTGCTTATCTCTTTTATACTTTCATCTATTTTTTGTAAATCAATTTTTTTCATTTCCTTTTTTTAAAAATATTTTTATTTATTTTTTTAATAAGGAATTTTGTTATATAGAATTTTATTAATTTTTGATATTTATTTATTACTATTTTTTTATTAGTTTTTTTTTAACATTTATTTTTTCTTATTTTCTTCTTTTTGGATTTTTTAATTTTTCATGTACAATTATTTTACATTGTATACAATTTTTTTAAGAAACGTTAATTTTTTTTAGATTTCCTTTTTTTATGTTCGACTTAGATTTAAATATTATTTCAAGTAGATTTGTTGGATTTTATAATCTTTAATTAAGGAATTTTCGAATTAATACGCATTAGCTAAAATTAAAAAATTGTTTAAGCTACTTTTTTATTAGTAATCCAAAAAAAGTTTTTTTTAATCTATCTTTTTGAATATAGGTTATATAAAAATTAAAATGAAATAAAAAATAAA
Source organism: Loxodes magnus (assembly GCA_946699065.1). Classification (NCBI taxonomy): domain Eukaryota; phylum Ciliophora; class Karyorelictea; order Loxodida; family Loxodidae; genus Loxodes; species Loxodes magnus. The sequence goes on along the minus strand of CAMPDV010000156.1, from coordinate 148,758 downwards.
TAATTTGTTTTCTTTATGTTATGGCACTTTTAGATTTCTATGGTTTTTTATATTTTTCTCAAGTTATGCTTTTTTTTTTCTTCCAAAAATTCTTTTTTCTAAACAACTTTTATTTTAAATTATTTTCTCTTATCTATCATAGTTAAAACCTCTATCTTTTTTTCATTTCTTTATATATAAAAGATAAATTAATTTTAAAGGTTTTATTAAGAAAAGGAATGGATATGAGAACGAGACAGATTTTTTTTTTAAATTATAATAATTAAGTCTATAAAATAGGTTTGAAATTTTGCTCTTATAAGTTTATATTTACTAACTTTTTTTTTTTTAATTCATTTTTCGTATGATTTTTAGAATTTTTATTCTCTTTATTAGGTGATTTTTTTATTATCATGCTTTTAGACTTTCTTAGTTACTAAAGTATCTAAACTTCTATTAAGATTTAGTTTTTCAATTTTTTAATTTAGTAAATAGTTTCTTATTATTTTTATCTTTTGTTAATTATTAAATTTGTCAAACTTTTATATTGTAAACGCTCTGCTTTTTGTAAATCTTTCTTTGTATTTAGCTCATATAAAGAATTTCTAAAGGAAAGTTCTGTATAGGATTTAAATGTTCTAATTTATATATTTTCGAAGAGTTTTTAATTTTACTATCTTTTTAGTGTAAATGTTAGAGACTTTGAGTATGAATTAAAAAATTGGCTTATCAAAGATATAGATGTAATAGTGTTAGTGACGAGGTTTTTTTGGTATCTATGTCCAAATTAAAGTACAACTAAGCTAAAAAAGATTAAGTTGATCTGCCCAGTTATTAAAATTGTTAATAAGAAATATAAGATATAAACCTTAAACTAGGGAAACATTTTTTAGATCATATAAAAACAAATTAAAGTTTTACATTTTTCTGATCTAAATCATTAAATAATAATTAGAAGTTTGAAATAAAATTAAGAAGATAACTTGAAATTTTTAGTTAAACATGAAGCGCTTTCTGTAATTTATAACCATTTTCAATGAAATAAAATTAATTCCAATTAAAGAAATAAATAAAAATAAAAAGAAGCAAAGAAAGACAAATATCTCGGAACAAGTTATAGATTAAACAACTATTTTTTGGCTTTACGTGTATTTAGATAGCCTTTATCTTAACATTCTTCACATTAAAAGCCTTAATTATAAATATTCTTGCTAGTTTATTGACTTTTTTAATTTAAAATCTTAAAAGCAAAATGGTAGTATGATTATTAAAATAGTGATGAAAAGAAGCTAATGTAAGAAGTAGCTATAATAATAATTAATAAAGAGATTGTTCAAAGAACTATAAATAAAGCAAAATAATAATAAGTAAAATAATGTTTAATTAAACATAGTTAACTATATTGCTTATATCATTTAATACTTTGAAGATTATTAATAAATTTAATTTTAATTAAAAAGATTCTTATTTAATAAACAAATAAAATATTCTATTTTTAAAAGAAATGTTTGGAATACTTAAAAACCTTATCTAAAATCCTATTTCTACAAGTACAAGCTGAGCAACAGCATAAAAAATAAATAATAAGTAATAGATAGTAAAATAGAACAACTTAGAACAATAATCATTAGGGAGATATTCGATATAACAAAAATTAAATTTTATGTTAAAATAATCTATTTAAGCTGAATCACTAGTAAGGAATTAAGAACACTTGAAATCGAACTTGCTAAAAAGAAAATTTTATTTTCTAATTTCTATTTATAGATACTTAAAGTCACTGAAATAGTTCTGCTCGGATTAGAATATTTGGACCTTATCATCTTTTTTCCATACTTAATTTGATTGAAAGGTAGTTCAGAATCTATTTCTTTTCACGCTCTGAATACTGTAAATTTCGTGTTTTTAAGAATATTCTTTTTTAGGATTAAAAGGTAATTTCATTCTTGATTAATCAGAAGTAGATACGATAAAGACATCTCTTGATTTCTTCTTTCTATTTTAGGTATAGATCATTTTACACAGATAAAACCCTTCTAGTTTTTTTCCGAGCGAAAGAATCAAATGTGCTATAGAATAAGAATCTTCTATCAATTTGATTATTTTAAATAGAAAGATTCATCTTTCATCTCTTCTTTATTTTCTAAATATTTGCTAGTTTTTTTTTTGGTATAGATAAGTGTTTTTTAGTTGTGGCTGAATATTTTCCATTTTATTTGGCTTTAAAATTTTAAGATTAACTAAAATTAAAAAAATTATTAAGCTAGATTACATCAAAAGCATTTAAAGAGTTAAAGTTAAAGTTAAAGTTAAAAGATAATTAAAGTGATTTAGTTAAGCTACTATATTTAATATCAAAAATAATCTTAAATTAAAGGAAAACTTTAGCTCTTTATAAATAATAACTTTCTCTAGTTTTAATGTTCTAAGTTTCTTTTTGCTATTCTAAGCTTATAAGTCTAACTTAATTATTTTTTAATTATTAGTTATGTGAACTATAAATAATTAATTTTTAACTTGAAGATTCTATTATTCAATCTTATATCCAAAATAAAGACGCTATTTAAATACTTGAGGTAAACTAATTTACCATAGTTTGCTATATTAGTGCTTAGATCTATATTTCTTTTATTCATTTATTCTAGCTGTGTATCAAGCTCAGTAGTTTGCTTGTTTTATTTTCAAATCTTTTGAATCTTTCTAATATTTTAAGATAATTTTCATCTAATGTAGTTAATTTAATTATTTTAGTGGAAATATTGCTTAATAATAAAAATAAATAGAATGCTAATAAATATATAGTAATAGTATAAGATACCTATTGATTAAGATTAACTTAAGAAAGGAATAATTAATTAATTAGTTACTTTTAAAATACTAAGCTTCTTAATATTAGTTATATAGCCTTAGTTAAATTACTTATATAAGCTTACTAATACTATTATTTTTAACTTTAATTTGTATTATAATTTCCTTTATTTATTTTATAATGCTTTATTATTTTAGCTATAGACATTTCCTTATAACTAAAAGCATTAATATCTATATATTAGTGCTTCTTTATCTATTGTTAATATAGTTTATATTTTAAAGATTGCTAAGAATAATAATTTAAATATAGTTAAATTAAAAATTTATATTCTGGTATTTATCTTTTTTAAATTTCATCTGCTTTTTGTAAGATTCAAAGGTTAATTTTATAAACTCCTAATTTAGCTTAAGATATCTTCAATTATTTTGTGAAATCGATGTTTAAAATTCCTCAGTTCCTTTCTATTAGTACATGCTAACAAAATTTTATTAGAATAAATAAAAATTGGCTTTCTAGGTTGATTTTGATTTTTAGATGTTTTTATTTGAGTCTTATTTCCTAAATTTTTTCTTATTCTATCATTAAAGAACTTCCTCTAAATTCTATTTTTTCACCTCCCATTTAATGAACTGAAGGCTGTAGCTCATTCTATGGTCTAAAATTATCTTGCTTCGTTATTTTTGCCACTTTTGTAATTATTTAATGAAACATTTCTTTTGTTTTACGAAGATTTTTCTGAATTCTCAAATTCAGAATTAAAACTGATTATAATATTTCCTATTTGTTTATTTTATACTTCTTAGATTTTATTTTTAGCAGGTATTTTTGTAGTTTTTTACTCTTATTCTGCCTAATTAATCCCTTTTCTTTTTCAAATAGAAATAATTTCCAATAGCTTCATTAAGTCTTAAAGTCTAAAGACTTTATTTTTGATGTCTATTAATTTCTTTTTGATTTATGACTTAAAATTTCTTATTTGCAAATTATAATTGTTATTCTTATTTACTTGCTAAGTCTCAAATCCTTATTTTGGGATAGTTTTTCCGTCAGTTTAGATGGAGTTAATACTTTAGTGAAGTTTAGAAGGTATTCAAACATTTAGTGTTCCCAGTTAAGACTTTTATTTCTTTAATTTAAATGAAATAGGAAGGTTTCTTTAATTTAATAAAGATTAATATTAAATTAAAGATATTCAGTTAATATATTAATAGAAATACTTTTAGCTAAGAAGTCTTCTACTATTATTATTTTTCTTATTCTTAAAATTATACTAATTCCCTTTATCTAAACTTGAGTCTTATTATTATTATTTTAATCCTCCTCTTATTTTTAAATAGATACTATGATATTGCTCTAATGCTTTATAGCTAAAAGATTAAAATTTAAATATTATTAAAAGATAACCAAGCAAACTAATGTTCTTATTCTAAATAATTCAATGAATGTTAAAGGTATTAGATAAATCAAGTTCACTTGAAGGCTTGAATCATTATTTCATATCTATAACTTGTTCCTAAGCTCTTCCTTTTTCCGCTTCTATTCCCTTTTAGTTATTTTTGTTTTTTGGAGTTCTTAATGTTCCAGCCAATGGAGAATTGACTTCTATAAAATCCTTGAATTTAAATTACGACTTTCAGCTAATCTCTTTAATTAACTTCAATCCTTTTAAACATCTTATTTGGAATCTTCTTTTTGCTTAAAAATTGTCTCTTTAAGTTAAGTCCAAGTATTTTTAAGGATCAACATCTCAGCATGATACCATTTAAGAATTTTCAGTGAAGCTGAAATTTACACCTTTAAGTTTTATTTAAATTAGGTTATAATTATACATATTAGTGATATTAAAGTGTTCTTATCTTAGTCTTCATTTGTTACTTCTAATATTTATATTATTCTATCAAGAACTAAATCTTTTCCTCAATCTTGCAAGTTAACTGTTCGCAATTTGTTTACGATTAATATCACTAAAATAGAAGGTTTAGCTGATTCTATAAATCATTTATAATGGCATTTAATCTCTAGAGCTAATACAATTGTTTAGTAACTTTTATTAAGTTGATAAAGATTTACTTGCTTCAATAAATTAAGGATTAACCTTTTTCTTCTTTTAATTAATTTAATTTAAAAATTAAAAAAATGTAAGTGTCTATTTATTAAAATAGAGCCAAGAAAAGAGTTCATTAATAACTCTTACCTACAGTGAAGTCTTAAATTACTAAAAATTAATAAAGTAATTTAAGCTTTTTAAGTAAACAGAAAATAGATAGTCAAAGACTCCAATTAAAAAAATAGCCTGAATATTTACCTATACAGCTAAACATTCCTATAGAAATATCTCATTGGAGATTAGATGAGAAGTAAAATTTATAAAAAACGGAACTGTATAAAAAGTGTAATAATATGAAAAACAATCTATATTGCAAGATGCATAAATAATAAAAGAGTAAGTATTTGTAAATTTAGAAAAAATTAGAAGCATAAAGCTAATTAGAATCTTAATTAGTAAGATAATAAGACTAATTAGTTCATCAATTGAAGAAAGTTTTAATAAAGAAAATAAAATTTATAATAAATCAGAGGAAGATTAATTATTAAAGAAATTTAAGAAAATAAGCTAATACCTATAGGTGCTAAAAGATAATAGCCTGCTTATATAAATTAGTCTTCATTGATCTTCAAATTAATATCCTAAGATTTATTCTTAGATATTATATTTCTCAGCTGTTGGAATTTTTTAATGCAAAAATTATAAAGTTAAGAAATAGAAAAGCTATGAAAATGTACAAATTTAATTGAGAAACACTTAAGATATAAAAAAATATGCAATTAATTTTGTTAGAATAAATAAAGGCAAAAAAATAAATTAAAATTTAGGTTTGAAAAAAATCTAAAGGCTTAAATAAGCCAAAGCCCGAACTCAAAATTATCATAACATTTTTATAAATCGCAATTAGAGATCTATTTCTTGTTCTTTTAAATTTTGTTCGAATTTCTACAGTGATATATCGAATGTAAGTTCTACTCATTAGAAACAAATATTGCTTGAATTTATGGTTATACAGATTTTATTCTAGTTTTCTTTTCATAGTTATGTTTATATTCATCAGCATTATATTTCTTTTTCTTTTAGCGCTGATATCTAGCTGAAAAATTACACAAAATGACTTTATCAATAGATTTAGGCCTTCTTTTAATTTTATAGCATCTTAGTTTTTTTCTTAATATTTTCTTTTTGTTATTGTTGTTTCTCTCATTTTATCTTTTGTTTTATTTTATTTATCTTTCCTAAAATTGTTTTATGCAATAGCTATTTCATACAATTTTTCAGCTTTTGAAGGTAATTTTCATCAAAATTGCAATCTCAAATACCAACTTTAACTTAAATATAATTTACTTTAGTTATAACTTTTCTAGGTGTAATTTATTTTGGTTGATTTAATTAAGTTCTTATTTTATTAGATTATAGATTATAGATTTTCATTAGCTTTTAATCATATTATCCCTGTTATCCTTTTCTTGAATAATGTTTAACTAGCTTTAATTCTATTTTTTAACAGCAACACCTAGCATGATTAAAAATGAGATCCTTAATTATATAGTAAAATAGCTTATAAATAGAATAAATTGTTAGTCTTAGTTAAAGAAATGTAAAGTGAGTTAAAGCTAAAGGCTTAATATTAAGAGAGATAGTAAATTTAGTATAAATAAGTAATTTTGAAAAGTTTAATCCATAGCTATTATATAAGGAAGTCTGTTTTTAGTTGTTAGAGACTTAATTTTAGTTTGAAATAGATTGATTTTATAATGATAATTGATGTGGGTATCTGAGTAATAGAAATGAGATAATGTAATCTAATACAATTTAAATAAAGATAAGTGGTTAAAATAAGATATAATTTTAGCTTATGCTTGGCTTTTAATTAAGCATAATATAATTAATTAATTAAAAAAAATTTTACACTTAATTTTAGTTCTTAATTCATTTTCACTATCCGTTAATCTTTTTATCACTTATCTTAGATTAAATTCAACTTTTCTCTAAAATTCCTCTTGATCTCCCTTTCTTAGTTTCTATTTTTTTTGTTTAGTTAATTCATTATATAATAATGTAAGCTAATTAGATCCCAAAAAATATTTGCCAATTACTTTTTAATATAATACAATTCTTTCAATGTATCTTTTCTTCATTTTTTTAAATATTTCTTTAATGTAATCTTTTACTATAAAGTCTATTTATTACTTCAGTTTTTCTTATTGATTACGTATTCAGTAATTAAATTTGTAACTGCCTCATATATGTGTATTAGTTCAAAGTTTGGTAGATCTATTAGTTCTAACCTGTTATTGAGGTAAATGTTGTACAATTAAAATTTACATCTTTCTCTTTCTTCAATATATTATTCGTATGTACTTATGATATGAGTTTCGTCTTATACAATATTGCAGAATTTACAAATTATGATGCGTTATAAGCAAAACATGAAGAATTGTTGATTAGGAACAGGAAGATAGAATAATACTAGACTAATAATAATAATAATAATGTAAAATGTTAGAAAAAGTTTCAGGAGGAAATCCTATCCCCTGTATTTTTTACATCCTTTCTACTTATAGATGGGTTTTTGAATTGGTTTTCCTTCCAACTTTAAAATTAAGGTCTGGCATTATTTTGAAAACTATCCCATATATTTATACTCTTGATTTTATACAACCTTTTATTGCTATTGCAAAAGATTCTCTGTATTCTAGCTTTTTCATTTCTTCGAAATCTCTCTTACTCTTAAAAATATGCTTATTTTTTGGCTTCTTATTTTTACCTATATTATCTTTGTTGCATTTGAAAAATTTTGCACTATCGATAAAGATGTTTTTGACTGCCGCATTTATAACATTTTTTTCTAAGTGGTAATAATTTTGCTGGCAGTTATGGAGGAACAATAGGGAGTTCCAGATCCATTAAATCAGGGTTAATTATTCGTGATGGTTACGTTACAAAGGTTTACTGTTACCCAATAAGGACTTATATTTGCTATTATAGTCGTTACGTAATATTTTGTTATTCTCGAATCAAATTCCACATTCCTTAGGCTTCTCTTTCATAGTTTAAGATGCGTTACTCATTCAATAGGATATCTCTTTCAGTTGACATTTTCAGTTCCTTTATTTACTTATTGAGCTCGTTAACCAAGTCCTTAAGTTTTCTATTTTCTTCTTACCAGGGATTTTATCTTTAACCTGTTTTACGAGCTTTACCAATAATAGGTTCCTAAGTAATTTCAACTTCTTCATATGTTTACGGTATCACTTATTACAATTCATACTTACGTATTTCTGTTTTGGGCTTACAAGTTTTCTCCATTTACATGGATTGCGTTAGCTACTTCTCCTCCTCTGTCCTTGCTACTTCTTCTATTTTGGCGTTTTTAGAGAAGAAACCTTTCTATAAACCTGACATCTTTTTTTTTAATAATACTAGACTAATAAAATAAAATGTATTAAGAGTAAATAATAATCTGTTAGATTAGTTTTAAATAGCTTATATTAGTTAATCTAATACTTATATTATCTCATACTTATTACAAAGAAACATATTATGTTAAGTTTATTCTTTCTATTAATTCAGAAAATAGTAATAAAAGATAGTAAAAATATATTTTCTTTCTTAAAAAAACTTATAATTTTCTTAATATCAAACAACTTATTTTAATAAAGAGAGTATTAATAGTGGTAACTATATTTTTTGGATAAGTATAGAATAAAAGAATTAAGTTTTTATCTTTAAATAATCTAGAATAATTTAGGTATTATTAATTTGAAATGATAATTTCTAAAATAATATAAATAAATATAATATTAGTATACTATAAAAAGAGAAAGTTATCTAAATGTATTTATTACATTTATATAACCTATTTTGCTTAGAATCAGCATTAAAATAAATTATATTATTTTATTGTTTTATTAGAGACCTTTATAAATAAACAGTTTTAATGAAATAGTAGTAAGAAAGTGGGCAATTAAAAGAGTTTATCTTTAAAATACTAAAAATTATTTTTTTAATAATTTGATGTTTTTTAATTTCTATTTAAGCTAATTAATAAGAAATTCAATTTTATTTCATTTTTTTTATTAGTAATAAGCTTAAAGAAATCACTTTTTTGATTAAATGTAAGTGAAAAGCAAGAATTAATAGCAATAGTTTTTAAAAGAATTGTAATATTTTATTTATCATTTAAAAGGTCTACAACGAAATAAGGTTTTCCTATTAAGAGTCTTTGATTTAAACACAAATAAGTAGTAACTAATAAATGTATATTAAAGTTATTATAATAAGGATATAATTCTTCGTTATAAAACTTTTTAAATAATAAATTATCCTTTTATTTAAAAGTAAAAGGAAATAAAATAATTAAAATTTTAAAAGTTTGTACACTATTAGTTTTATATCTCGTCTTGTTTTAAGACAAAAATAGAAAAATCAATGTTTAAGAAATAAGATACTTATAAGTATGCTTAATAAATAATTAAATTGTTTAATTGTATTGAAATTAAGTAAGTAAAATTTATTGAGTTATTTTAATTAAATAGTTATTAAAGTAAGTTATAAAAATTAAAATGGAGAAAAAAGAAAAGCAATTTACTAAATGTATTTTTTTTAAGAAAACTCTTAAGAGCGAGAAGCCACATTCTAGGGAATATATCTATACTTCATTTTAAGTATGAAATTCTGCCTAACTTATGCTACTAAAAGCTATTAAATAAGATCAGTTATGACCAAAGTAAAGGTATTTCTTTAATATTTTTTAGACTAAGTCATTACTGGTCACTATTCAGCTGTGTTATCGGTAGCCATATCAAGTGACCTGAATTGAATTGTATCAGGTTCAGTATGACCTGAAAATTCGATAAAGATCTGGAATTTCCAGACAGGTTCTCTCCAAAGAACTATAACAGGACATACTTCTGATGTTTTATCGGTAGTAATCTCCTATGACTCTAGATATATTATATCAGGATCTCATGACAAAACCATAAAGATCTGAAACTTATAGACTGGTGCCCTCATAAGAATTATAACAGGACATACTGACTCAGTTTACTCGGTAGTAATCTCCCCGGGCTCTAGCTATATTATATCAGGATCTGATGACACTACTATAAGGATCTGAAATTTCCACAATGATGTTCTCCAAAGAACTATAACGGGACATAATTCTTTCATTTACTCGGTAGTACTCTCCTATGACTCTAAATATATTATATCGGGATCTGGTGATACAAATATAAAGATTTGGGATTTCTAGACTGGTCAGCTTGTGCGAACTCTTACTGGACATTCAGAATTAGTTTGATCGGTAATAGTGTCTAAGGAAAATAGGTATATCATATCAGGTTCTGGTGACAGTACAATTAAGATATGGGACTTCTCTTCTGGTTAGTGTATTCGTACTCTTTAAGGTCATACAGGTTCTGTATCAAGTATTCAGTTAAGTGTTGATTCAAGTGTTATCTTTTCTGGTTCTGATGACAGAACAATCAAGATCTGGAACTTTGATAGGGGTGAGTGTATATAGACTTTGTAAGGGCATACTTTAGACATATATTCTATAGCATTGAGTGTTGATAATAGATGGTTGGTATCGGGAGCATGGGACAAGAAAATTAGAAAGTGGAGAGTTTCGAGTTGAGTAACTTGCTATTTGACTTAATTAAATTTTACGATTAAATATAAGATATTGGTTATGCATTTAAATGAATGTTTAATGTTAATAATGTTCTTTGTTATATGAAGTGTTTGCTTTATTTATTTATTTATTTATTTATTAAGCTTGTAACAAAGAATCAATAAAACGTAGATAGATAGAAGACAGAAGAACAAGAGATAATGAAGAAGAAAATGATGAAGATATGGAACTAATAAGAGAAGAATTTCTATTACCTGGAGGCTTACTTGAAGAAATAGACATGTATTGAAACATTTATTAAAGAACTGCGCACCAACGAGGTACTACACGCTCTATAATCAAATTTATTTATTATTTTTTATTTAAAAGGTTGTATATTATTAAATATTCTTGGTTTTAAAAAAAAGGTTGAGTAATATAGGTTATTGAAAATTAGCGAGATATGTAATTTAAAGTGGTAATGTTTAAAAATATTTAAAATATATCTTTTGTTAAATGAATACATGAAATAAATTTAAGTTTTATTTTATTCTATAAAATTTTATAGATTTATTTTTAGATTTCGTAAAAATTTCAAGTTGAGTATAAATTTTAATATTTTTTTGTGAAGTAGTTAAAATTTATTTGTACTTGCAAAGTAAGTTTATAATCTTTATTACAATTTAAAAAATTTAATTAAGTATTTAATATTAATTATTTTAAATTAAATTTTGTTTTTTATTATTTATTTTTTATGATTGATATTTATTATTGCTTATTATTACTTATTAATTATAATTAATTATTATTTATTATTATTATAAAATTTTAATATTTAAGTTTAATATTTTTCGTTTCCGATTGGAAAAATAATGTTTCTGATGGTAAGCTTTTATGTTTCAATTTCAAAGCATAGATTTCATGAAAATAAAAATTTAGTTTTTTTGCTCAGCGTTATACACTACAAAAGATTTCTGGGACGGAATAAATTTAATTATTTCGGGATAAAAATTCTGAATAGTAATAAATATTTTATTTCGGGATGAAAAAAGTTAAAAGGAAATCAAATTTCAAAAAAATTCTAAATATAAAAGATTTTTGAAAAAAATAGGAATTTAAAAAAATTTTTAGTATAATTAGAATTTGCAAATCTTTTTTTTTAAATGGTATTTTGTAAAAATGAAAAAACTTATTTTTGTTTTAAGGAAAAATATTTTATTTGAAAAATTTTAGCAAATTTTTTGTTGTTTTTTATTTCAAGAAAAAAAATTTGATAAGTTTAATTTTTTTGAAATGATAAAAAACAAAAGTTATTGTTTATGTTTTTGATAAAAAGGTATTTTTTTATTTGGAATTAAAATTTTTTAAATTTGAATTTCTTTTCGAGTAAATGAAAAAACTAGTGATAAAATTTTTTAATTTTATAATAATTTACTTAGTTGAACAGGATCTCAATTAAAAAGGAGATAAAAGAAAGTAAAGAATGAAATTGTGAAAAATTATTCTTTATTTTTTAGCTCTGAGTCTTACAATACAGAAGATTTTCAGGATGGATAAATAAAAAAAAAGGTTAGAGTTTTGAAAGATATAAAAATTTTAGCAATATTTTTTAAATTAAAATATCAAAGATTAAGCTAAAGAACTTTTTAACACATTACTAAATAAGTTTGATGAGAATCCACATAAAATGACGGGAGATTTCACATCCTTTTATAAGGTTTTGTAGACAATCCTGAAAATAATTTGATAATACATATAGATTATAAGAACTTCTCCTACAAAATGGTCTTGAAATAATGAATGATAGTAAAGTTAAATACATGTATACAAAGAAACTGTATAATTGTGGTGTAATGATTATATCATTATAAGCACCAATTTAAAGTAAAAAAAATGAAAATACTTAAAATTCACTAGTTTTAACTAGCGACTCTTCTTTAATTGATTATAAAGAAGCTTCAAACTCGTAGATAAAGCACAGGCAGGTGCATAAAAACCTCCAAATAAAAGAATTAGAGTTGCTAAAATTCAAATAAGTAAACATAATAATGGATTTATTTAGAAAATTACTAAATATCTGTAGTCAAAAACTAGAAAATAAATTCTTACGCGTTCCACTGAAATCACTTCGAAATTATCTTCAACGTGGACATCAATTGTAGCATCTATTGAAATAAAAATAAACCTAAAGTAGAAAACTAATTTAACAGCCTAAAATACTACCGCCGAAGATAAAAAAAGATCATCCAAAATTCTTTGCAAAATTAAGATATTATCTAAGATACTCCAATCTCTTAATATATGCTTTCAAATCTGAATTAAAATTTAAATAAAAATATCTTTTTACAATAGTCAAAAAGTACATAAACTTAAGATTTATTTTTGAATAATAGTAATCAGAAATTCGATTAAATTGAATGTAATAAAAACAGTTAAAAGTAAGACAATAATATTATTTCTGCTAATTCAAAGTATCACTATTTATCTGATCTTTAGAATTAAAATATACAACTTTAATAAAATGATGACCTAATAAATGTAATATAAAATTAAGTGATTAATAATTCATTTAATGAAAATTAGTTTATTTAAGAAAAAAAAGTACTTAAATAGGATATATAAAGACTAATAGATAAGAACTTTTTATTAAATGAAAAATTAGATAGTACAGAAACAAAATACGAACTAGAAAAATAAACCTTGATAAATAACTAAGAATCATCAAAAACATATTATAAAGCATATATTAATAAAATTAATTAGAAATACAAAAAAAATTAGTTACTAAAATTGACTTATAATATTATTAGGAAAAGCTATTGAAAAAATAATTAAATATTATAACATATAAAAAATAACCTATTAATAATTTTAAAGTAGAAGATTAAACTGAACAATTTCATTAGATAATGTTACTTATAAATAATATCTTTCTTTAGTAAAACATAATTAATAACTACTTTAGAAAAATTTGAAATAAAGATTTGAGAGTAATTAGTTTTCATTTTAATCCAAAGAGTAAATAAGAATTCACGAATAATCAGTATAAGCAACTTATGTCAATTCTAAAGAGATAACTGTTTAAACAAATTTTATAATAAAATGTATTGAATAAAGAACTTAAACTAACAATAGAGTTTTTATAAATTAAGAAGCGTAAACGCAATAGATAAATTAGAAATGGATCAAACATAAACTGAAGAATCATTATTATATTCAAAATAGGAATATTTAAAATTATAAATTTCATTCTACTAATAGTAAATTTCTGGATAACAACACATTTGGTGACTACTTTAAGAAGTTTGATAATAAAAAACTAATATTGAACTTGAATTAAACTATATTTTTAATTATAATTAATAACTGAAATCTTAAAATTAAAAAGCAACTGATTATGTATAAATATTATAAAGCTAACTTGAAATTTTTAACTTTGAATGAGAAAAGAAATATTCTTATAAATCTTATTTATGTAATAATCTTTAATAGAATCTATAACTTAAAGAATTGGATTATTAAAGCATATTAAGTTCATTACATTTACAAAAAAATAAGTATATCCAAAAATTTAAAAATTCTTTCATATAAGCATTAACTATAGAATGATTACACATTTGTTGAAATTTAATCCAGTGATTAAAAAATTCAAACAGTTACTTTGACTTTAGATACTGCTACTGGAACAGACCTACTACAATTGGATTAAATTTCCTAGTGCAACTTTATTGATTATAAATACATGAAACTGTAGAAATAATAAGATCAATTAAATTAGCAACTAATCAATTAAATCAAAGCTTTTGATAAAGTAGCATCAAAAAAATGTGCTTTAATGGAAAATCTGAAATAGAACCAAATTTTAAAGTAGTAAATTTCTTCCAATTTAACATTTCTATCCGTAAAATTCTGTGAATAATCTTTTTAGATTTTCAACAACTCTCATCCATAAAATCTAAAATAGGATACTTAAGGATTTCTTTGGAATAAGATTCTATAAATTAATTAAAGAGAAAATATCAAGATCCATATTTTCCATCTACTAAATAACATATCAATAAAATGGAACAAAATTATGGTTTTATAAAAAATTACAATGTTAATTCAAAATAGCTAAGAGACTTTATATTATCTAACTTTTGAAGAAGAGCTAATTTCTAAACTATAATTTAAAACAGATACGTTGTACTTGACTAAGAACTTGATAAAGGATAGATTGACAGTCAATTAGTTAAAATTACCATTGATAAGAGATTATTAAAGATATATAGCAGAAAATATCTCTATATTATAATTTAATTTTATGACTAAAATAAATAACATTAAAAAAATAAGTTCATCTTGAAATCAGTAGTCAAAAAATGAAATTTTAATTTATGAACCTAGGTGGCAAGGAGGCTCTTAACTAAATCAACAAGGAAAACAAATTATTTTAGATCAAGATAATCACTAAAAAAGAAGTAGCATCAATCAAATTAAGATTGGATATATCAACATAAAAGGATTAGCAAATAAACTATATAAAGTAGAAGAATTCATAAGAGAAAATAGTATTGACATTTTTTCAATTAATGAAACTTGGTAAAAGCAAGATTTCCATCCAATATTAATATAAGGTTATAGGACTTATTACAAAAATTCAGGAAAAAGAGGAGGTGTATGTCTAGTTATTAAAGAAGAACTTAGCAGTACTGAAGAAACTAATATAATTGATGTATCCATGAGACGATTTATCATAGCCAAACTAGATAATATATTTATTATGTCCAGTTACATGGCAGATAATAGCTAAAATGAGAACATAAAAGACCAAGCATATGACTATATTAATTTGCTACTTATTCAATTCCCAAATAACCCACATAATCTAATGGGAGATTTCAATGCTCCTCTATAAGATTATGGAGATAATCCTAATAATAACTATGATAATACAAACAGATTCTAGGAACTTCTTATTCAGAAGTATCTTGAAATAATAAATAATATGAACAGCAATACTTGCATACATAAAGGAACATATTTTATGTATTGCAATGACTATATTGTAATAAATAATCACCTGAATATTAATCAATTTGAAAACTTCTAGGTTCATTATAACTAACTATTTACTGATCACATACCAATTGCGGTAAATTTTCTCTTCAACACAATTCTCTATTAGGACATAATTACCTAAAGAAATATAAAATTACCAGGCTACGAGACCCTATTGACAGATAAAAATATTAAGAATCTTTTTTTGAAACTTATAATGAATTTTTCAAATTGATAGGAATAATTTATAGGATTAATACTAATGTATTAAACGCAATATATAATATAATGCAGATGTAATATTAGGTTCAATTATTCCAGACCCTAAATATAATAAACTTACAAAAGACCTCATAAAGAAGTATATTGAAGTTAAAAGAGCTAATCAAGTATATAAAGAAACTCACGCGTAGTTTGGAAGAATTAATTAATAAGTAATTCCCTTTTTAAGAACAATTGGTAAGAAGGATATTAATATAGAGATTAAGTAACAAGACTATCTGAATGTTACGAAATAGATATTAATAATTAGGAATATAATAGTAGCTTTAATACTTTTACAAAATATATTAAAAGTAAGATTCAACATAAATTTTATGAAGTAACTATTAAAAGACTAAATAGGATGCCCATTGCAAAGTTATTTATAGAATAATTAGAATAATCATAATAATTCCCCTAAATTACCTGTCCAAAACTTAATAGATAGTATCGAAAAAAAAATTAGTATATACAAACTCAGAACCTAAAGTTACAACTTTCGCAAGGATCTTTAAGACAGACATTATTTAGTTGAGAATTCCCATTATATAGTGAATACTAGTTGATTTTTACCTTTCATTATAATATCAGCAATGCTAGCTCCAGTTTAGAAAAAATAATTCTACTTAGTATAAAGATAAAAATTAAACCATTTAATCTTTATTCTCAAAATCAGAGCAAATAAATAAATCTGATGTAAGATAAATATTTTTTTTTAAATTAAGAATTGTCAAGATAATCAAAACTTGCTTACTTATGAATATTTGCAAATAAATATTATAATTTATGATTTCAAAGAGTTTAATAAGCATAACAATATTTAAATTAAAAAAATGTATTCTAAGAATGCCTTTAAAGAATGCAGTCATGTCAACAGTAAAATTATTTGTTGATTTAATAGAAAATATATAAAAAATTTTCTCTTTAATAATATACGCTAAATACAATAGACATCTAATTTAAGAAACTATTTCAATCTAAAAACTAATTACTTATAATTATAATTTTTAATATGACTGAATCAACGATATATCAAATTCAATTTAATAAACTTTGCTTAAGTAGATAGGAATTTGATACATTTGAGTACATTTTCAAGCGTAATCTTTTTACAAATATTTAAAATTTTTTAATAAACTTAAAATAATTAATGAAAATAGTGTAAAAGACTTGTTTTATATGACTAAACTATATTAATAAATAGTTTACAAAAGATAGGATAATTAAATTAGATAAGTATATAAAAATATTTCATCAATAATATTTAGAAGACCATTAGAGATTTTAAGAGCTAGAGTGAATAGAAAATAGGTTATATTAAAAACCCATAAACAGATTAAATGAGCTTAAAAATTCTTTATCAAGATGAGAGTGAAAGAGAACCATGAATGAAATATACAAACTTTTAAATTTAGCGTAATTTGCATGGTTAAATGCCAATAATTAAACAATTATGTCTCAATATTTAAACTCTTATAGTTTATTATTATTACTTATTATTTAAACTTTTGAATAGTAAATAAGATTTTTAAATTATTAATTTTTAAAAATAATTATCATTTATTTTAATTATTTTTAAGCTTAAATATGAAATGTTTCTAATATAATTGTTGATATATATAAATAATAAAAATGATACCATAGATAAAATAAAAGTTATTCTTTTAGCATTTATAATATTAAAGGATAGTTTTAGTTAAAATATGTTTTTAATAAAAGAAATAAAGTAATTTAATTATAGTTAAATATTTTATGTAAGTATAATTTTCTTATTATTAGCAAATTAATAATAATGGCTTATATTTAAATTTCTTTAAACTGACAATTATAAAATAATTAATTTTACATAATTATAATAAGTTTAATTAAATTTTTATATATAAATTAATAATTTATACTTAACTTTAAAATATAATAAAAGTTAGTTAAGATTATTATTATAATTACTTATATTACTTAGAACTAAAATTATACATTCATTAAATTTATAATTATTGATAAATCTTTATTAATTTAATTTTATACAGTTATCTCTAAAGATATGTTTAACTATATTTACTTTCTAATTCACTAAATTATTGTTTTAATTATTGTAGACATTAATTATCAAATGTGAACTTTTATATTTTTATAATCTAGTAATCAAATGCTTATTGTTAACCAATTATTTAAAACTCATATCAAAATTATGAAAAGCATCCTCTTTATTAGTTTTAAATTATACAAAGATAATTAATTCTAGCTAAGCATATAATTATTGAATTATTTTAGATTTTTGATATAGTATTTTTAAGATTAATATCTTACTATTATAAAGGATTATTTTAAACTATATTTGCTATCATTTAGAATTTCATATTATTAAAGTTATAAAGTTAAAGTTTCCTTTAGTTTACTTAAAACTTAAATTCCTTTTAAATATTTCTTCTTTATATTCTCCATGTTTTATTAATTATAGTTAAATAAAGAGTTCTTTAAACGGCTTCATTAGCAATTTAATTAGTTTTTAGAACCTAAATTTTAATACTTTTTTATAAAAACAAATGGTATAAATTTAAGCTATTTAGTAATAATATTTCACTTTAATAAAAGAGTTATTGTATGAAACTGTTTATTTAAATTTTAAATTAAAATAATTTTTTGACATCTATAACTACATGAATTACTTCCTTCAATTATAGACATTAGTAAATGTTTTTAATGCTTTTTAATTATAATCTTGATCTCATCAATTTTTAATTACTCTTGTTATAGTCTCTCTTTTATTTCTTCCTTTTTTAGTTTTTCCATTTCTAATAATTTTAATCTTCTTGATATAAGTTTCTTGTAAAATATTTTTATTTATAAATCTAAATATCCCAAATAAGACTTTGGAAAGAAGTTTATAAGTCCTTAATCATATAATATAAAGCGTCTTAAGTCATAATTCCCAATCTTTTACGATAGTCAATCTCTTATATTAGAATAGTATATGCATTTAAAAATGTGCTAAAATGTATCATACTCTCTACACATACAGTAGAGATTATCAATAAGATAATGACGATCTTAAAGATCTTTTCGAAAATTATAAGATTGGGTTCTAAGTTTATATATACTGATAATTTCTTGTCTAAATTATTTGTTCAACTTAATGTAAGTGTTTATTGGAAATTTGGTTAAGATTACTGAACTGTTCAGTATATATTTTTGCTTTTTTCATTCTCTTAAATTTTTGAGTAGCTGTATTATAAAAATATTATTATATTTTGTCTCTTATATATTTAGTAAACATTTTTTAATTTGTACTAATCTTGGAATTCTACAGGTCAATACTATAGAGGTCTGATAATTGCTACACTTGATCATAGCATTGAAATCAAATTTTTCAGTTTGTAACGAAAAGAGAGGCTATTTTCGATGTTGGAAAATTAATGCTTTCTTATTTAATTTTATAATAGAATTTAAAAAACTTTATTACCATAATGTGTTTGAAAGATAACCAGTTTAAATCTATGAAATATAACTTGTTGATTTTGGAGTTGCTGCTTAAAATGCTTTTCTTTAAATCATTCTCATACTTGATTCAATTCTATTCAAAACTCCAGTTATTCCTTTCTGAATACACCATGGTACTAACTCTTCTCCATATTCTGCTTTAGGTAGTGTAAAAAGTCTGCATAGAATTTTTAAATGTCAAGAAGTCACATTCTTATATCTAATTAGTTAAAAAAAACAGCTTTTTCATTGCAACTAAATACTTGATCACGATTTTTCTACAATGGGGATTAAAATTCTTCTTCTAATATAGCATTACATCTAAATATGTTACTAGTTCCTTTTAAATAATTGATTAATTATCTAATTATAAATTTAAATTTTATTATTTATAATGTTTCTTTAAAATTTAGATGTATTCAGATTTGATAAATTTTATCTTTAATTGAGTTTATGTAAAAATGCTTACTTGCTTCATTTATTAACTCCTGCATTTACTTTGAAGTTCTGGAAAGAAGAATCAGATCATCTGCTCATCGTCTGCATGCAAAGCTAATACTCCAACCCTGCCATTTGAATCCCAATTAGGTACTTTACTTTCCAAATATCTAATTACTACATCATAATACAACAAGGCTAAAATTGGTCCATGCGAACTTCCTTACATAACTCCATTGTTGTATTATAATGTTCTGGCGTTCTTTCCATCTATTTTAAATGAAGAATTTAGGTTTTTGTAAAACGATTCTAAGGCTATTATTATTCCAAGTGGTAGTTTAGCTCTCTTTAATTGATCTAATAAAAGTCTTCTTTCTATTGAGTCAAACATTTTTTCAACATCTATCAGTGTTGCTATCAATTTAGTCTTACTCTTAGTACTTTTCCGATAGTTATCAATTATTTGTTATATTATTCAAATTTATTAAGTTGCTTATTTAATTTTCATAAATCCATTTATGAAGGGTGAGCCAAATTTCTCTAATAAATCAGATTGTATAGTCTTTTTGTTAAAGCTTTATCATATAGTTTTATAATAATATTAATAAGAGAAACAGGTAGTCAGTTTTTCCAGTCATCTTTATTTCCTTTTGTAAATATTGGAATTACCGAAAATGAATTTAATTCCTAAGGGATTCTTCCAATTCTTAGCATATTATTCAGAAAAGAACGAAGAATTATTATCAAATATTATCCACCATATTTCAGAAATTCACCTTTTATTCAATCTGAATCAGCTGCTTTTCCATTCGTAATTTCTTTTATAATTTCTTGTATTTCTTGTATGGTAAAAGATAAAATCCTTATAAATATGAGAGTTGATAATCTTTGATTTCTATAATACTATCTTATATTTTATCTATTTTTTAATTACTGAAAATTATATTATTTAGTTAGATTAGAATATTTGTTAAAAATAAATTCTTCCATTAATCAATGGATTTATTTTTGATTTCTTAATCAAAGTTCATTTAATTAATTTTTTTAGGATTTTTAATTTTCTTAGTATGTGAAAATATTTCTTTAGCATCTCCATTTAGAAGTAAAAATTTCTTTTTTGCTTTATTTTTTCAAACTTTCACAAATTATACTTGAAGTCTTCCAAAGTCGTTTCGCTGTTTCATGATGATTAGTTACTTATTAATTTATTCTTCCAGATATAATGTATGCTTCTTTATATACTGAGTTAGTCCTTTTAGACCTACATATTTCTTAGTAAGATCTCGAGGAAATTTGTTATAACTTGTCTGGAATAAAGGATCCTAATGTTTAATCAGCATTGTATTAGATGTTATTTTTGATAAATTCATATTAAACTTAAAGATTATCTTAATCTATCTAAAAGAATTCTAGATAAGTTTGCAGGAAAAATTCTAAATATTTTTGACGATTTATTGCATCTTATAACCTATTTATTTTATATTTCCTCAAATTCTTGCTCATCTTCAATTAATCTCACATAAAATTAAGTTTTTTTTATAAATCAATTTGCAGGAAAAAATTTTCTTTTTAAGCTATAATATCATATTATTACTGTTTATCTTATAAAAGTATTGTTTTAAGAATTAAATTTTTATCTTTAAATAATCTAGCAATTTTAGTTGATATCATACTTTATGAATAAATATAATTACAATCTTTAAAACATCAATCAAATAGATAAATGAACAATAAATAAGACTATTTAATTAGAAAATGAATATGAAAACATTTTAATTTAATTTCTTGATAAGATATTTTAAATTAAAATAAGTGCTTAATCTTTTAAAAATCCTATTTATTAAACCACTTTAAATGTTTTTATGTTTATGAATATTTAGTATCTTAAATTAAAAAATACTATATTGTATATTAAAGCAAACATTTATTATTGGAATGCTTAAATTAAAAATTATAATTTATGTGTTTAATAATTTAGAATAAAACAAAAATATCTCATTATTAAGGATATTTATGAAATTGTGGGCTATTAGCATTATCGGCTTAATAGAAACTTTGTTTTTTATTATGCTATATATGTTTCTTTTTATATTGTACGAAATATTTGCTATTTTTTATGGCATACTTATAATAGTTATTAAATTACACTTTGTATATTATTTTAGATAATACAAAAGATTAAAGCTTTTCTTTTAATCTTTTTTGATATAATCAAAACTATATTGATTTCTTAATTATTTACACTTTCATTTTGCTAATTCGTATTATTTAATATTAGAATATAATTTTATTCTTATTTTAGATGGAAATATAAGATAATTTACATGAAAGTGAAGATTTTTTAATTTTGCATATATTCAAATTATTTATATATTTTACTAGCAAATGTTTTTATATGATAAATAATCAATCAATTTTTAAAAAAGCTTTCAGCTTTAATAAAATAGCTTTATTAGAAATTCAAATTTTAAAATTAATAAATAAAATCAATTTTCTATATACATAGTAGATATATTCAAGTTGCTTCAAATCAGAAAGCTTATATTTAAAGCTATTCATTTTAATATTACAGAATGAGAAAAAATTTTAAAGAGAAAAAATACTTAATATAGCAATTTTTTCTTAAAAACTAGTTTTTCTCTTTTAAATTAACATCTTTTCGCAAACTAAAAACAGATAGTTAGTCGTAGTAAGCTTTTTTCAAAGCTCTTTTACTCATCTTTTCGATTTTTAATGTTTTTCTAATTATTATAATAAAGCAGAATATTTTTAAACTTAATTAATAAATTTTTGTTTCTATATTTTATATAGTTAGATTAGATATATTATTTAGATCCTTGTTTAATTCCTTTTTTAGATTCTTTGTAAATTGGCCTAAAATTTATTATTACAGATGTATTGTACCTCATTTTTTCTATTTAATTGATCATATTTTTATAAAGATATTTTTTAGCTCTTTTTAGATTAGTTATTTTTAAAAATTCGTAATATCTATTAAAAAGGTAGTTTTAAGCCCTCTTATAGAAAATTTATTTTTACTTATTTTTTTTTTCCTAAAATTGTCATTTATTTTTTTATCTTTACTTCTTAAAAGTAATTTAAAAAACTTTTCAAATCTTTTAAAATTCTATCCCTTTAAGAAAAGGATTTATCCACCCGAAAATCTTTTGTAGCGAATAACTCAGAGCGAAAAAAGGATAATTTTTTCACGATTTCATGGTTTATTTTATTATATTTCCTTTTTTCTTAAGATCCTTTTCATTTAAGTAAATTTTTATAAGATTAAAAATTTTTTAAGCGAATTTTTTCATTTACTCGAAAAGAAGTTCAAAATAAAAAATTGTATTTTTTCCAAAGCATAAACAATAATTTCTTTTATCATTTCAAAAATAATTTACCTTTTCAAAAATATATTTTTCAAATCAAAAAATTTTCCAAACAAAAAAAATGTTTTTTATTTTTACAAAATACCATTTCGACAAAAAAGATTTCCAAATTATATTTTAATATAAAATTTTTTTAAATTAATATTTTTTACTCCAAAATCTTTTATATTTTGAATTTTTCTTGAAATTTTATTCCTATTTAGGATTTTTTATCCCGAAATCAAAAAATTTATTCCGTCCCAGAAATCTTTGGCAATATAAAACGCTGAAAAAAAAAACAAAATTTTTGTTTTCATGAAATTTAAGCTCTAAAATTGAAAAATAATGATAAATAAAAAATTTAATTTCAGAAAAATTAATTTTCCAATCGGAAACGAAAAATTTTAAACTTAAATATTAAAATTTTATAATTATAATAAATAAATAAATAATAAATAATAATTAATAATAATTAATAATAAGAATAATAATTAATATTAAATATCAATCATAAAAAATAAATAATAAAAAACAAAATTTAACTTAAATAAAATACTTAATTAAAATTTTTAAATAATAATCAAGATTATAAACTAATTTTAACCTTATAAATAATATTTTAACTACTTCACTAAAAAAATTGAAAATTTATACTTAACTTGAAATTTTTACAAAATCTAAAAGTAAATCTATCAAATTTTATAGAATAAAATTAAACTTAAATTTATTATACAACTTCATTTAACAAAAGATATATCTTTAATATTTTTAAATATTACCCACTTTAAATCATACCTCACTAATTTCAATAACCTATATTATTCAACCTTTTTTTAAGCCAAGAATATTTAAGAATATAACAAATTTTAAATAAATATATAAAGCAAACACTTCATATAACTACAAACATAGTTATCATTAAACATTCATTTAAATGCATCACCAATATCTTATATTTAATCGTAAAATTTAATTAAGTCAAATAGCAAGTTACTCAACTCGAAATACTCCACTTTCTTATCGTCTTGTCAAGTCCCCCCGTTACCAACCATCTATTATCAACATTCAATGCTATAGAATACATTGGATCTGTATGCCCTTACAAAGTCTATATACACTCGCCCTTATCAAAGTTCCAAATCTTGATTGTTCTGTCACCAGAACCAGAAAAGATAACACTTGAATCAACACTTAACTGAATACTACATACAGCACCTGTATGACCTTAAAGAGTACGAATACACTAACCAGAAGAGAAGTCCCATATCTTAATAATATTGTCCCGAGAATCAGATATTATATACATGTTATCCTTAGATACTATCACCGATAAAACTCCACCTGAATGCCCAATAAGATTTCGCACAAGCTGACCAGTCTAGAAATCCCAAATCTTTATAGTTGTATCACCAGATCCCGATATAATATATCTAGAGTCATAGGAGATTACTACCGAGTAAACATAGCGAGTATGTCCAGTTATAGTTCTTTGGAGAGCATCATTGTGGAAATTTCAGATCTTTATGGTTTTGTCATCAGATCCCGATACAATATGGCTAGAGTCAGGGGAGATTACTACCGAGTAAATGAAAGAAGTATGCCCCGTTATAGTTCTTATGAGAGAACCAGTCTATAAGTTTCAGACCTTTATGGTTGAATCTCCAGATCCTGATACTATAAAGCTAGAGTCTGGAGAGATTACTACCGAGTTAATTGTAGAAGTATGCCCCGTTAAAGTTCTTTGGAGAGTACCTGTCTGGAAATTCCAGATCTTTATCGAATTTTCAGGATATGCTGAACTTGATACAATTCAATTCAGGTCACTTGATATGGCTACCGATAAAACAGGTGAAGTGTGATCAGTAAGGATTTGATCTGAAAAATAATAAAGAAATACCTTTATTTTGGTCATAACTGATCTTATTTATTAACTTTTAGTAGCATAAGTTAGGCAGAATTTCATATTTAAAATGAAGTAGAGATATTTTCCCTAAAATGTGGCTTCTCGCTCTTAAGAGTTTTCTTAAAAAAATACTTTTAGTAAATTGCTTTTCTTTTTTCTCCATTTTAATTTTTATAACTTATTTCAATAACTATTTAAATAAAATAACTCAATAAATTTTATTTACTTAATTTCAATACAATTAAACAAATAAATTTTTTAATTATTTATTAAGCATACTTACAAGTATCTTATTTCTAAAACATTGATTTTTCTATTTTTGTCTTAAAACAAGATAAGATATAAAACTAATAGTGTACATGCTTTTACAATTTTAATTATTTTTTTCTTTTTACTTTTAAATGAATGGATAAATTATTATTTCAAAAGTTTTATAACGAAAAATTATATCCTTATTATAATAACTTTAATATGTATTTATTAATTACTACTTAATTAGTTTAAATAGAGATTAAAAAACATCAAATTATTTAAAGCAAAGTATTTTAAGAATTTAAAAGATAGAATCTTTTAATTGTCCACTTTCTTACTACTATTTCATTAAAACTTTTTATTTATAAAGGTCTCTCTTATAATAATAAACTAATATAATTTATTTTAATGTTGATTCTAAGCAAAATAGGTTATATAAATGTAATAAATAGAAGTAGTAGAAAGTAAATATTTAAACTAATTAGAAATGGTGTATCACTAATTTTATCTTACAATTATTAATAGTAATATTTAATTTTATTATTAAAATAAGCTTTAATATGTTTAATTATATCTATTAAATACTTAATATCTTATCCTTTTAGCTTTATTAGTTATTAATTTATTTCTCTTTAATTTATAAAGATATTAGATTATTTATAATTAATATATTTAGATAACTTTCTTTTTTTTATAGCAAACTAATATTATATTTATTATTTATATTATTTATGTAATTATCATTTCTAATAAATAATACCTAAATTATTCTAAATTATTTAAAGATAAAAACTTAATTCTATTATTCTATACAAATCTATATTATATTGCTACCACTATTAATACTCTCTTTATTAAAATTATTTGCTTTTTATTAAGAAAATTATAAGCTTTTAAGTAAGAAAACATATTTATAATATCTTCTATTATTATTTTCTGAATTAATAGAAAGATTAAACTTAAAATATGCTTCTTTGTAATAAGTATGAGATAATATAAGTATTAGATTAGCTAATATAAGTTATTTAAATATTAGCATTCTAACTTTAAATATTAAGTAAAGTAGCAAAATTAATTAAAATTTTGAATTAAAAACATATTTATTTTTTTATTTTATTGATTAAAATATGCCTATAAATAAAAAAATATGAAACTAGGAGTATTTTTTATTAAAAGGAGAGTTAAAGATTGTCAAAGAACAATAGATTTACAAATAAAATAATATTAAATTTGTTGATAAATTTCTAATTAAAAAAATAAAATATAAATGATAGTAAATTTGAATATTATTCTTGATTATTTAAAATTTAATATTATTTAAATATTTTAATTAAAATAAAAATTTCTGGTAATTAAATTTTATAAACCTTACTCATTTATAATTACAAATTATAAACTAAAATAATAATATTAAAATAATAGTATTTATAATTTATTTATGTATCTTATATTTATTATTTTTATAAATTTAATTTCATAGAAAAATAATTAATAATAATTAATATTTAATAATTAATGCAATTGTATCTAATTTATAATTAAAATCAAAGTTTTCAAATTCTAGGTTTAAGAGATTGGAAAATGCTATTTTTTAATTAAAATAGATAATTAAAATTACATAAGAAAAAGTTATTTATTTATAAAATAAATTATATCAATAGAGTATAAATCCCTTCTTATTTTTAGTTTAAAATATCCCTTTCTATTAAAATTTATTTTTTAAACATTTTCGACGAAACTAATTATGAAAATCTCTTTTGTAATAAATTAAAAACTCTATCAAGTTGATAAGTAATATCTATGTTTTTATCGAAGAGAATTTCTTTCTAACTATATTATAGCAAGTGGTTATCATACTTTCAAATATATATAAAAATTAAAAAATGTGAGACTAGAATTTTAAAGCCTTTGCATTGTAAAAAAAGGCATTTTATAGATAATAAATTTAAACAAAGAAATTATAAAGTAAATAAATAAAATAATAATAAATTTTACATCACGAAGGGATTCTTTTTATCTATTATAAAAATATTTAATTTCTTATTATATATTAAAATAATATATTTTTATATTTATATAATAGTTTTAATTAATTTTTCATATAACTTTAGTTTAGCAAAATCTTTATAAATTAAAAAATATTTAGATATCAAATTTAAAATATTTAATTTGTAAAATGATTAAAAATGTACTAAAAATATAATATTATTTTAAGATATAATTAGAAGTTAAAGAAATTATAAAATTTATGTATCCTATTTAAAAAATATAATTAAATTTATTTAATATATTTAAATAGCTTAAAAAATAATTTTCTTTAATTTTAAACATTTTAAGCATAGTTTTAAATAATTTTAAGTTATATATAGAAATAAATATTACTATTTTAATAATAATTATAAATAAAATAGTTTGATTTATATAATTCTTTAACACTATATTTATATCATTTTCATTTCTTATTATTTTTATTGCTTATGCATATTTATTTATAATTTTTATTATTAGATTCTAAATATTTTTAATAGTGAAATTTTATATTTAGTATTTAATTGTTTCAATACATTTTTCTTCGTTATAATTTTATGATTGAATTGTGTCATTTATAATATTTATCATATTCTTTTAGATTCTTTTACGACTGATTTTCATTACTCAAGTATATTCCCATATTTTTCAAAACTAAATTGTATCTATTTGAACCAGTTTTTACAAATTAATTTACTAATAATTCACACATCGTAATAATTACATTCTATATCAAAAGAAAACGGGCCATAAAGATATGCTTATTCTTAACTATATTAAAAATTAAACTTTTTTACTTTTTAAGAAGGTAAAAATATCATGACTGTATATAAACTGGCAGGAAATATTCTGAGATTATTTAAATATTTTTTTACAAATTTATTTTTAGACCAGAATCTTAGTTAAATAAATGTTATTTAATTTTAAAATATTTTAAAAAATATTAGAGCATTTTAAATAGTAAATGCATTCAATTGCAAAAATTATGCTTTCAAGTTTATAGCAACTACTAAAATTACTAATTTTGCTGTTTTTAAAAATAACATCCTTATAGATACTCATATGAAATAATTTTGCACTAAAAAGATTCAAATGTATAAGTCCAGTGACTTTAAATTCTATAATTAAAAGGTTATCTTAATTTAATAAATAGAGCGATAAAGATATCTAAAACTTAATAAATTCTAATAGTAAAAAGTTGAAATTAAAAGAGATAATATTTATAGGATATTAATGAACCTATTAAGTAAAAAAGAATTTCTAAAGTTTTATTATTATTAAATAATTAATTCTTATGCTACATAATTATTTGATTTAGTATAAACTAGCTAAAATGTAATAAACTGAAAATATAATATAAAATTAGTTGTTTAAGTTTAATAAATAAAATAGATTTAAAATACTTTGATTAATATATAGTTAAATATTCTATAAGGGATTCCTTGATTATGAAAATTTTAAATTAGTTTAGCTTTTTAATAAATTGAATATGATTTAGTGATAATTTTTGAATATTTAAAGTAAATTAGGATTATTTAATAAATGATAATTGAATTTGATTAAAAAGGATAAAATGATTAGTTAGTATTTTGACTTAAAGTAGTTAATGAATAATAGACTAATGATTTAATGATTATATTGATTTTGAATAATAATGTTTATAGTTTTAAAATATTAGTAGTATAATCTCTTTAATCCTTTTATATTTTTGATGACTAATTTAAATTAATATTTTTTGATAAAATAATAATTTAATTAATTAATTTTATTATTTTTAAATTAAATATACTAATTATTTATTTATCAATTCATAGTCATTTAACATTATTTAAATAACATTTAACTATATCAACAGTAACTATCAAAACTACTATTACTACTATCAAATATACTATTTACATATTTTTACTAACAAACCTAAATAACTCATTTCAAATTACTTCTTATTCCTTAATTCTTTAATAACTTATATAATATCTATTTATTACTTAACATACAAATATTACATTCTACTATTATAACAAAAACTATAACTTATTTTACTTCTACTAAATCCAAATTCATACCTAGTTATTAGATTATTAAAACTAAATATCATTTACTTTATTCCTATTAATATCAAACCTGTACTAATATTATTTCTATTTCTCAAATAAGAAAAACAAAGTCAGCAATAGTTTAAAGGTACTTCTAAAATTAAAATTTAGAAATTTAAAATGTTTAGTTCAAAGTTTCCTTCTTAATAAGCAGTTAATTTAATTATTTGCTTTACTATAATGAAACATACTATTATTTCCTAAAATCGTATTTTAACATAAGAACAACATGTGTAAGAGAAAGATTTAGATCATAAAATATTGCACAAGTGTATGGAATACTAGTTGATTTTTACCTTTCATTATAATATCAGCAATGATAGCTCCAATTTAACAAAAATAATTCTACTTAGTAAAAAGATAAAAATTACACCATTTAATCTTTATTCTCAAAATCAGAGCAAAGAAATTAATCTGAAGTAAGAAATTATTTTTTTTAATTAAGAGTTATCAAGATAATCAAAACCTTACTTACTTATGAATATTTGCAAATTGATATTATAATTGATGATTTCAAAGAGTTTAATAAGAATAGCAATATTTAAAATAAAAAATTTATTCTAAGAATGCCTTTAAAGAAATGAAGTCATATCAACAACAAAAAGATTTGCTGATTTAATAAAAGATATATAAAACGTTTTCTCTTTAATAATATACGCTAGATACAATAGACATCTAATTAAAGAAACTATTTCAATCTAAAAACTAATTACTTATACTTATAATTTTTAATATGAACTGAATCATCGATATATCAAAACTAAATTTAATAAACTTTGCTTAATTAGATAGGAATTTAATACATTTTAGCACACTTTCAAACGTAATCTTTTTAAAAATATTTTAAAAAAATTTAGTAAACTTAAAATAATTAATTGAAAATAGTGTAAAAGACTTACTTTATATGACTAAAACTATATTAATAAATAGTTTACAAAAGATAAGATAATTAAATTAGATAAGTACATAAAATATTTCATCAATAATATTTAGAAGACCATTAAAGGTTTTTAAGAACTAGAGTGAAGAGAAAAATAGATTATATTAAAAACCCATAAACAGATTTAAGGAACTAAAAAATTCTTAATCAAGATGAGAATCATGAATGAAATATAGAAACTTTTAAATTTAGCGTAATTTGCCTGGTTAAATGCCAATAATTATACAATTATGTCTCAATATTTAAAATATTTAAGCTCTCATAGTTTATTATTATGACTATTATTTAAACTTTTAAATAGTGAATAAGATTTTTTATTTATTAATTTTAAAAAATTAAAATAAATTATTTTAATAATTATCATTTTTTTAATTATTTTTAAGATAAAATATGGGAATTTTCTAATATAATTGTTGATATATATAAAATAAAAATGATAGGAAAAATAAAATTTAATCTTTTAGCATTTATAATATTAAAGGATAGTTTTAATTAAAATATATTTTTAAATAAAAGAAATAAAGTAATTTAATTATAGTTAAATATTTTATGTAAGTATAATTTTCTTATTATTAGCAAATTAATAATAATGGCTTATATTTAAATTTCTTTAAACTGACAATTATAAAATAATTTATTTTATTTTATACAGTTATCTCTAAAGATATATTAACTATATTTACTTTTTAATTCACTAAATTATTGTAGACATTAATTATCAAATGTGAACCTTTATATTTTTATAATCTAGTAATCAAATGTTTATTGTTAACAAATTATTTAAAACTCATATCAAAATTATGAAAAGCTTCCTCTTTATTAGTTTTAAATTGATACAAAGATAATTAATTCTAGCTATGCATATAATTATTGAATTATTTTAGATTTTTGATATAGTATTTTTAATATTAATATCTTACTATTATAAAGGATTATTTTAACTATACTTTGCTATCATTTAGAAATTTATATTATTAAAGTAATAAAGCTAAAGTTTCCTTTAGTTTACTTAGAACTTTAATTCCTTTTAAATATTTCTTCCTTTATATTCTCTATGTTTTATTAATTATAGTTAAATAAAGAGTTATTTAAATGGCTTCATTAGCAATTTAATTAGTTTTTAGAACTTAAATTTTAATATTTATTTATTTATTTATAAAAATAAATGGTATAAATTAAAGCTATTTAGTAATAATATTTCACTTTAATAAAAGAGTTATTGTATGAAACTGTTTATTTAAATTTTAAACTAAAATAATTTTTTGACATCTATAACTGCAAAAATTGCTTCCTTCAATTAGACATTAGTAAATGTTTTTAATATAATCTTGAACTCATCAATTTTTAATTACTCTTGTTATAGTCTCATCTTTTATTTCTCCATTTTTAGTTTTTCCATTTCTAATAATTCTAATCTTCCTGATATAAGTTTCTTGTAAAATACTTTTATTTATAAATATAAATATCCCAAATAAGACTTAGGAAAGAAGTTTATAAGTCCTTAATCATATATTATAACGCGTCTTAAGTCATAATTCCCAATCTTTTACGATAGTCAATCTCTTATATTAGAATAGTATATACATTTAAAAATGTGTTAAAATGTACCATACTCTCCACATATACAGTAGGGATTATCAATAGGATAATGAAGATCTTAAAGATCTTTTCGAAAATTAAAATATTGGTTCTAAGTTTATATATACTGATAATTTCTTGTCTAAATTATTTGTTCAACTTAGTGTAAGTAATTACTAAAAATTGGCTAAGTTAAGACTACTAAACTGCTTAGTATATATTTAGCTTTTTTCATGCTCTTAAACTTTTGAGTAGCTGTATTATAAAAATATTATTGTATTTTGACTCTTATATACTTAGTAAAACTTTTTAATTTGTACTAATCTTGGAATTCTACAGGGCGATACTATAGATGTCTGATAATTGCTAAACTTGATCATAGCATTGAAATCAAATTTTTCAGTTGGTAATGAAAAGAGAACCTATTGTCGATGTTGAAAAATTAAGGCTTTCTTATTTCATTTTATAATAGAATTTAAAAAACTTTATTGTCATAATGTGTTTGAAAGATAACCAGTTTAAATCTATGAAGCATAATTTATTAATTGCTGAAGTTGCTGCTTAAAATGCTTTTCTTGAAATCATTCTCATACTTGATTCAATTCTATTCAAAACTCAAGTTATTCCTCTCTGAATACACCATGGTACTAGTTCTCTCCATATTCTACTTTAGGTAATGTAAAAAGTCTACATAAAGTTTTAAAACGTCAAGAAATCACATTCTTATATCTAATTAGTTAAAAAAGCAGCTTTTTTCATTGCAGCTAAATACTTGAACGCGACTTCTTTACAATGAGGATTAAAATTCTTCTTCTAATGTCGCATTACATCTAAATATGTTACTTTTTCCGTTTAAATAATTGGTTAATTATCTAATCATAAATTTAAATTTTATTATTTATAATATTTCTTTAAAATTTAGATGCATTCAGATTTGATAAATTTGATCTTTAATTGAGTTTATGTAAAAATGCTTACTTGTTTCATTTATTAACTCCTGCATCTACTTTGCAGTTTTGGAAAGAAGAATCAAATCATCTGCTCATCGTCTACGTGCGAAGCTAATACTCCAACCCTGGCATTTGAATC
The DNA here is from genome assembly GCA_946699065.1 of Loxodes magnus. Classification (NCBI taxonomy): domain Eukaryota; phylum Ciliophora; class Karyorelictea; order Loxodida; family Loxodidae; genus Loxodes; species Loxodes magnus. The sequence continues at coordinate 115,836 of CAMPDV010000156.1, read as the reverse complement.
CCAATCAGGTATTTTTACTTTCCAAATATCTAATTATTATGTCATATTGTCCATGTGACTTTCCTTACATAACTCCATTGTTGTATTATAATGTTCTGATGTTCTTTCCTCTATTTTAAATGAAGAATTTAGGTTTTTGTAAAACGATTCTAAGGTTATTATTATTCCAAGTGGTAGTTTAACTCTCTTAAATTAATCAAACAAAAGTCTTCTTTCTATTGAGTAAAATATTTTTTCAACATCTATCAGTGTTGCTATCAATTTTGTCTTACTTTTAGCACGTTTCCGATAGTTATCAATTATTTGTTATATTATTCAAATTTATTAAGTTGCTTATTTAATTTTCATAAATCCCATTTATGTAGGGTGAATCAAATTTCTCTAATAAATAAGATTGTATAGTCTTTTTGTTAAAGCTTTATCATATAGTTTTGTAATAATATTAATAAGAGAAATAGGTAGTCAGTTTTTCTAATCATCTTTATTTCTTTTTTTAAATATTGAAATTACCGACAATGTATTTAATTCCTAAGGAATTATTCCAAATCTTAACATATTATTCAGAAAAGAGTGAAGAATTATTAACAAATATTATCCAACATATTTCAGAAATTCACCTTTTATTCAAGCTGAAACAGCTGCTTTTCCATTCGTAATTTCTTTTATAATTTCTTGTATTTCTTGTATGGTAAAAAGATAAAATCCTTATAAATATGAGAGTTGATAATCTTTAATTTCCTAAATACTATCTTATATTTTATCTATTTTTTAATTACTGAGAATTATTTATTATTGAGTTAGATTAAAATTTTTGTTAAAAATAAATTCTTCCATGACTCAATGGATTTATTTTTTATTTCTTAATTAAAGTTCATTTAATTTATTTTTTTAGGCTTTTTAATTTTCTCAGTATGTGAAAATATTTCTTTAGCATCTCCATTTAGAAGTAAAAGTTTCTTTTTTGCTTTGTTTTTTCAAACTTTCACTAATTAGACTTGAAGTCATTCAGAATGTCGTTTCACTTTTTCATGAAGATTAGTTACTTATTTGTTTATTCTTCCAGATATAATATGTGCTTCTTTATATACTGAGTTAGCCCTTTTAGGCCTACATATTTCTTAGTAAGATCTCGAGATATTTGCTATAACTTGAGTCTGGAATAAAGGATCCTAATGTTTAATCAGCATTGTATTAGATGTAATTTTTGATAAATTCATATTAAACTTCAAGAATTTTAATCTACCTAAAAGAATTCTAGATAAGTTTGCAGGAAAGATTCTAAATATTTTTGATGATATGTTGCATCTTATAACCTATTTATTTTATATTTCCTCAAATTCTTGCTCATCTTCAATTAATCTCACATAAAATTAAGTTTTGTTTTATAAATCAATTTGCCAAAAAAATTTTCTTTTAAAGCTATAATATCATATTATTACTGTTTATCTTATAAAAGAATTGTTTTAAGAATTAAATTTTTATCTTTAAATATCTAGCAATTTTAGTTGATATCATACTTTATGAATAAATATAATTACAATCTTTAAAACATCAATCAAATAGATAAATGAACAATAAATAAGACTATTTAATTAGAAAATGAATATGAAAACATTTTAATTTAATTTCTTGATAAGATATTTTAAATTAAAATAAGTGCTTAATCTTTTAAAAATCATATTTATTAAACCACTTTAAATGTTTTTATGTTTATGAATATTTAGTATCTTAAATTAAAAAAATACTATATTGTATATTAAAGCAAACATTTATTAATGGAATGCTTAAATTAAAAATTATAATTTATGTGTTTAATAATTTAGAATAAAACAAAAATATCTCATTATTAAGGATATTTATGAAATTGTGGGCTATTAGCATTATCGGCTTAATAGAAACTTTGTTTTTTATTATGCTATATATGTTTCTTTTTATATTGTACGAAATATTTGCTATTTTTATAGGCATACTTATAATAGTTATTAAATTACACTTTTTATATTATTTTAGATAATATAAAAGATTAAAGCTTTACTTTTAATCTTTTTTGATATAATCAAAACTATATTGATTTCTTAATTATTTACACTTTCATTTTGCTAATTCTTATTATTTAATATTAGAATATAATTTTTTCTTATTTTAGATGGAAATATAAGATAATTTACAAGAAAGTGAAGATTTTTATTATTTTGCATATATTCAAATTATTTATATAGTTTACTAAAAAAATGTTTTTATATGATCACAATCAATCACTTTTTTTCAAAAGTTTCCAACTTTAATAAAACAGCTTCATTAGAAATAAGAATTTTTAGATTAATAAATAAAATCAATTTTCTATATACATGGTAGATATATTCAAGTTGCTTAAAATCAGAAAGCTTATCTTTAAAGCTATTCCTTTTAATATTACGAAATGAGAAAAAATTTTGAAGAGAAAAAATACTTAATATAACAATTTTTTCTTAAAAACTAATTTTTCTCTTCTAAATTAACATCTTTTCGCAAACTAAAAACAGATAGTTAGTCGTAGTAAGCTTTTTTCAAAACTCTTTTACTCATCTTTCCGATTTTTAATGTTTTTCTAATTATTATAATAAAGCAGAATATTTTTAAACTTGATTAATAAATTTTTGTTTCTATATTTTATATTTTATATAGTTAGGTTAGATATATTATTTAGATCCTTGTTTAATTACTTTTTTTAGATTCTTTGAAATTGACCTAAAATTTTTTATTACAGATGCATTATACCTCATTTTTTCTATTTGATTGATTATATTTTTATAAAGATATTTTTTAGCTCTTTTTAGATTAGTTATTTTAAAAAATTCGTAATATCTATTAAAAAGGTAGTTTAAAGCCCTCTTATAGAAATTTTTTTTACTAATTTTGTTTCTTCCTAAAATTGTCATTTATTTTTTTATCTTTACTTCTTAAAAGTAATTTAAAAAACTTTTCAAATCTTTTAAAATTATATCCCTTTAAGAAAAGGGTTTATCCACCCGAAAATCTTTTGTAGCGAATAACTCAGAGCGAAAAAAGGATAATTTTTTCACGATTTCATGGTTTATTTTATTATATCTCCTTTTTTCTTGAGATCCTTTTCATTTAAGTAAATTCTTATAACATTAAAATTTTTTAAAGCGAATTTTTTCATTTACTCGAAAAGAATTTCAAAATTAAAAATTGTATTTTTTCCAAAGCATAAACAATAATTTTTTTTATCATTTCAAAAATAATTTACCTTATCAAAAATATATTTTTTAATCAAAAACAACAAAATTTTGTTCAAATTTTTTCAAATCAAAAAATTTTCCTAACAAAAATTTTTTTTGTATTTTTACAAAATACCATTTCAACAAAAAAGATTTCCAAATTCTATTTTAATATAAATTTTTTTTTAATTCATATTTTTTGCTCAAAAATCTTTTATATTATGAATTTTTTCTTTAAATTTTATTCCTATTTAGGATTTTTATCCCGAAATAATTAAATTTATTCCGTCCCAGAAATCTTTGATAGTATAAAACGCTGAGCAAAAGATAATTTTTTCATTTTCATGAAATTCTTGCTCTAAACCTTAAATATAAATAAAACTTATTATCAGAAAAATTAATTTTCCAATAAGAAACAAAATATTTAACATAAAATTTAAAATTTTATAGTTATAATAAATAATTAATTAATTAATAATAATAATTAATAATAAATAATAATAAATATTAAATATAAATCATAAAAAATAAATAATAAAAAATAAAATAATTAATTAAATTTTTTAATTAATAATCAAGATTATAAACTAACTTTAACCTTATAAATAATATTTTAACTACTCCACAAAAAAAATGCGAATTTTTACTTAACTTAAAATTTTTACAAAATTTAAAAATAAAATCTATAAAATTTTATAGCATAAAATTAAGCTTAAACTTATTTTACGTATTCATTTAACAAAATTATATTTTAAATATTTATAAACATTACCACTTTAAATCACTACCTCACTAATTTCTATAACCTATATTACTCAACCTTTTTTTTAAACGAAGAATATTTAAGAATATACAAATTTTAAATAAATAAATAAAAAACAAACACTTCATAAAACTAAAAATATTATTAACATTAAACATTCATTTAAATGCATTACCAATATCTTATATCTTTAATCGTAAAATTTAATTAAGTCAAATAGCAAGTTACTCAACTCGAAACTCTCCACTTTCTTATCGTCTTGTCCCATCCTCCCGATACCAACCATCTATTATCAACACTCAATGCTATAGAATATATTGGATCTGTATGCCCTTACAAAGTCTATATACACTCACCCTTATCAAAGTTCCAAATCTTGATTGTTCTGTCACCAGAACAAGAAAATATAACACTTGAATCAACACTTAACTGAATACTACATACTGCACCTGTATGACCTTGAAGAGTACGAATACACTAACCAGAAGAGAAGTCCCATATCTTAATAGTACTGTCATAAGAACCAGATATTATATACCTATTATCCTTAGACATTTTCACCGATCAAACAAAACCTGAATGCCCAGTAAGAGTTCGCACAAGCTGACCAGTCTAGAAATCCCAAATCTTTATAGTGTTATCTTAAGATCCCGATATAATATATCTAGAGTCATAGGAGATTACTACCGATAAAACTGAGGTAGTATGTCCCGTTATAGTTCTTTGGAGAGCACCATTGTGGAAATTTCAGATTTTTATGGTGTTATCGTAAGATCCCGATACAATATAGCTAGAGTCTAGAGAGATTACTACCGAAGTAATAGGAGAATTATGTCCCGTTAAAGTTCTTATGAGAGCACCAGTCTACAAGTTTCAGATCTTTATGGCTTAGTCATCAGATCCTGATACTATATAGCTAGAGTCTGAGGAGATTACTACCGATCAAATATTAGAAGTATGTTCTGTTATAGTTCTTTGGAGAGTACCTGTCTGGAAATTCCAGATCTTTATCGAATATTCAGGAATTCCTGAACCTGATACAATTCAATTCAGGTCACTTGATATAGCTACCGAGCAAACATTTGAAGTGTGACCAGTAATGATTTAGTCTAAAAAATATAAAAGAAATACCTTTACTTTAGTCATAACTGATCTTGTTTATTAACTTTTAATTAAATAAGTTAGGCAAAATTTCATACTTAAAATGAAGTAGAGATATTTTCCCTAAAATGTGGCTTCTCGCTCTTAAGAGTTTTCTTAAAAAAATACTTTTAGTAAATTGCTTTTATTTTTTCTCCGTTTCTTTTTTCTCCATTTTAATTTTTATAACTTACTTCTATAAATATTTAATTAAAATAACTCAACTAATTTTACTGATTCAATTTCAATACAATTAAACAATTAAATTATTTATTAAGCATATTTATAAATATCTCATTTCTTAAACATTGATTTTTCTATTTTTGTCTTGAAACAAGACAAGATATTAAACTAATAGTGTACAAACTTTTACAATTTTAATTATTTTATTTCTTTTTACTTTTAAATAAAAGGATAAATTATTATTTCAAAAGTTTTATAACGAAGAAGTTATATCCCTATTATAATAACTTTAATATGCATTTATTAATTACTATTTATTTGTGCTTTAAATCAAAGACTCTTAATAAAAAAACCTTATTTCTTTATAGACCCTTTTAAATGATTAATAAAATATTACCATTATTTTAAATCTACTGTTTTAATTATTTATTTTCACTTACATTTAATTAAAAAAATATTTCTTTAAGCTTTTTACTAATTAAAAAATGAAATAAAATAAGTTTCTTATTAATTAGTTTAAATAGAGATTAAAAAACATCAAATTATTTAAAGCAAAGTATTTTAAGAATTTAAAAGATAGAATCTTATAATTGTCCACTTTCTTACTACTATTTCATTAAAACTTTTTATTTATAAAGGTCTCTCTTAAAATAATAAACTAATATAATTTATTTTAATGTTGATTCTAAGCAAAATAGGTTATATAAATGTAATAAATAGAAGTAGTAGAAAGTAAATATTTAAACTAATTAGAAATAGTGTATCACTAATTTTATCTTACAATTATTAATAGTAATATTTAATTTTATTATTAAAATAAGCTTTAATATGTTTAATTATGTATATTAAATACTTAATAGTTTATCCTTTTAGCTTTATTAGTTATTAATTTAATTTCTCTTTAATTTATAAAGATATTAGATTAGTTATAATTAATACATTTAGATAACTTTCTTTTTTTTATAGCAAACTAATATTATATTTATTATTTATATTATTTTTGTAATTATCATTTCTAGTTAATAATACCTAAATTATTCTAGATTATTTAAAGATAAAAACTTAAATCTATTATTCTATACAAATCTATATTATATTGCTAACACTATTAATACTCCCTTTCTTAAAATTAGTTGTTTGTTACTAAGAAAATTATAAGCTTTTTTAAGAAAGCATATTTTTAATATCTTCTATTATTATTTTCTGAATTAATAGAAAGAGTAAACTTAACATAATATGTTTCTTTGTACTATTAGATAATATAAGTATTATATTAGTTAATATAAGTTATTTAAAACTAATCTAACAGATTATTATTTACTCTTAATACATTTTATTAGTCTACTATTATTCTATATCTTTCTGTTCCTAATCAACAATTCTATTATGTTTTGCTTTAGCACATCATCATTTATTAATCTTATACATTATAAAAGATTAGAATATAAAAAGCCGATTCAGACAATTATAGAGTTATTTGAAGCTGAGACATTAAAATAAGTTTTAATTTTAGATTATTTATAATTTTCCTAAATTTAAATTATATTTATATATTCCTTTTTTTAACTATCTTTTGTAATTAACTTTTGTTTGGAAAACTGATAAAAAGGTACATTTTGTAAAATATTTAGTTTTAATTTATCTAAGTTTAAAAATGCTTGTGAGTATAAGAATATATTAAATTTAAAGTATTAATAATACTAGTTCTAAAAGTAAAGCATTTAGGTAATTATGTGTACTAAAATAATAAGTAAAGAGAAAACATTATTCTTTTATATAATTAAATAAAGAAAAGCTAGCTTAAATCTTCTATAGAGTCAATTATTCAAATATCTAAAATCCTCTATTTATCTTAAAATCAAGTGTTTAATATATTATAGCCTCCTTTACTAACTCACTTAATTATATTAACTCATAAAAACTTAAAAGAAAATTCCTTTTTTACTTTAACTGTACAGTAAATATTCTAAATGCTTTAACTAGTTAAAGATAGGTTTAATTAGAGACTAATGAGAAATTATCTTATCCTCTAGATAAATATTTAATAAAACTGTGATTGCATTTCTTATTAATGAAGAATAATATTTTAAATTAAAATAAGGAAAATTAATATTTTTCTATTTTCTTAATAAAATTTAAAATAATTTATATAAAATCTCTTAATATTTTATAAAAAACCAAAGTAAATGCAAAAACATTAATTAAATATAATTTAAAAAAAAAAAAATGGAATAATCTATTCGCCTTTCCAAAAACCAAATTAAGAACGCAAAAAGGAAAGCTGCGAAACTAATGCAGAAACAATAACAAGAAGAAGATAAATCAAGTTCCTCATCTGAAGGAAAAGTTATAATTGGAACAATAGAGACGAATCCAGTAAAAGTACAAAAATAATCAGAAATCTAAATATAAATTGACTAAATGAAAACAATAATACAAAATTATTAGGAAACAATTTACAATCAAGGGGAAAAAATAAGAGAACTAATGAATACTATCGAAGATTAAAACAACGAGCTACTAATAATAAGACGACAATTGATTTAAAATAATTTAGTCACGGAATAGTAACTATATGAATAATCTCAATCGAATTTTAAGAAGAACAAAATATGATTATTGAAAAAGTTTCTACATAAACAAACATCCAAGAAAAATAGAATGACGAAAAGATTAATATAGAATTACTCCAAAGAATCGATTAACTTGAAAAAAAAGTATTTCTGAAGAGATTCAAGAAAAGACCAATCAAAAATTGCTATTATTGCAAATCAAAGTGACACCTATTACAAAATTGCGATCAGTGGAGATAAATTTAGATGAAAGAACAACAAAGAACGTTAAGAATGCTTAGCAGACTCTGAATCACCGAAACGGGAATTTACAAGAAGAAGATATTCTTATAAAAGACAGAAGATTCTCAGTGGTTCCATCCACAAAAAAAAATGGCGTGGTATCCATCCACGCTAAAAAAATGGTAGCAAAAACCTGGTTGAAAATCCAGGGAATGCTAAACTTTAATTACTTTTAGTTTACTATATATATATATATATAATTTAAAAATATTAAGAAAATATATAATTCTAAATGATATTATAAATAAATATTTTAAATATTTAATAATGTTTAGATAAAACATATAATAAATTATGTAATCTCTATTTTAACCTTAGAAATTTAGTAAAATATTTTTAAAAGTTAAATTAAAAATTATAAGGAAAACTTAAGAAATTAAATTTTTCTATAAAAAATGAATATAAAATTTACTAATTATTTAATTGGCACTATCAAATTCTATTAAATTATTTAAAATTATTGTTAAAGAAAAATAAAGTATAAATTAATTAATTTAAAAAATTAAAAAAAATTATAATTTTAAATTTTATATTTAGCAATAATTGTGATAAAGATAAATATTAAAGAATATTAAAAATCTTACAAATCTAACATTGATTGACTTTTTAAATAAAGAAATTCAACAAAAAAATATAAAAAATTAAAAATGTTAAAAATGCTAAAAAATTCTCTAACTCTCAGATTTTTATAATCAGCCTATTCAAAGATAGTTTATTTTTACTATTTTTCATAAATTATGGATGTATATATGGTAAAAGTACTAATTATTTTATTAATCTAAAATTTTAAGTTCAGCTTAAATGAAAACTTTTAAATGTTTGAATAAATAAGTAAACAAATTATTTAATTTTTTATTTTCTAAACTTAATATGAAATCCCGTAAAATGTTTTTAAAAATAATTTGATCCATATCAATATTAAGATTCTAACTTTAAATATTAAGTAAAGTAGCAAAATTAATTAAAATTTTGAATTAAAAACATATTTATTTTTTAATTTTATTGATTAAAATATACCTATAAATTAAAAAAATATGAAATTAGGAGCATTGTTTATTAAAAGAAGATTTAAAGTTTATTTAAGAACAATAGAAATGCAAATAAAATAAGAATAAATTTGTTGATAAATTTCTAATTAAAAAAATAAATTATAGTAAATTTGAATATCATTCTTGATTATTTAAAATTTAATATTATTTAAATATTTTGAATCTAAAACTAAATTTTGTTGTTATTAAATTTTATAAAAACTTACTCATTTATAATTACAAATTATAAGCTAAAATAATTCTATTATAATAATAGTATTTATAATTTATTTACGTATCTTATATTTATTATTTTTATAAATTTAATTTCATAGAAAAATAATTAATAATAATTAATATTTAATAATTAATGCAATTGTTTCTAATTTATAATTAAAATCAAAGTTGTCTAATTATAGAGAGATTGGAAAATGCTATTTTTTTACTTAAAATAGATAATTAAAATTATATAAGAAAAAATTATTTATTTATAAAATAAATTATATCAATAGAGTATAAATTCCTTCTTATTTTTAGTTTACAATATCCCTTTCTATTAAAAATCATTTTTTAAACATTTTTTACGAAACTAATTATAAAGGTATCTTTTGTAATCAAATAAAAACTCTATCAAGTTGATAAGTAGTATTTATACTTTTATCGAAGAGAATTTTTTTCTAACTATATTATAGCAAGTGGTTATCATACTTTCAAATATATATAAAAATTAAAATATAAATGAGACTAACATTTTAAAGCCTTTGCATTATAAAAAAATGTATTTTATAGAAATTAATTTAAACAATAAACTATAAAGTAAATAAAGAATATAATAAATAATTTTACATCATGGATGGATTCTTTTTATCTATTATAAAAATATTTAATTTCTTATTATATATTAAAATAATATATTTTATATTTTATAAAATAGTTTTAATTAATTTTTCATATAATTTTAGTTTATCAAAATCTTTATAAATAAAAAAAAAATTAGATATCAAATTTAAAATATTTAATTTGTAAAATTATTAAAAATGTAATTAAAATATCATATTATTTTAGATATAATTATAAATTAAAGAAAGTATAAAATTTATGTATCCTATTTAAAATGATAGTTACTTCTTACTTAATTTTAAACTAGAAATTTACAATAACTGCTAATTTTTTATTATTATAATTATCTATATTATAAAATAAATATAAATTATATTAGCTTTATTATATTAATAAAAATACAAAAAAATGAGTGAGGAATAAAGTAAATCTTAGTATTAAAAAAGAAGATATTAATAAGATTTAAATTATTATATTTAATTAATTTTAATTTTATATTACTTTATTATAGTATAAATATATACAATTAATTCTTTTTACCATTAAAGATAATTAACTTTAATTTTTAACTATATGCAATATATCACAAATATTATATATATATACATTTTATATTCATAAACAAAAATAATTTATTTAAAAATTATAGTTTATAAATGTTATAATACTTATCACTTTTAATTATATTATATTTAAAATACAATGTTTCATAGATTAAATGGAATGTAAATTTAATAATCATTAGTATAATTTGCCTTTTTATTTAAAAGTAAAAGTTTATTTGTTAGTTTAATTATTTACCCTCCTAACTATTTTACCTGTCTTATAGTTAATCTTTCAACTTATTTCTTTCTCCAGATTTATTTAAAGATTAATGAAAGAAAAAATAAATATGCTAGTATATAAAAATTATTTGATTATTATGCTAAAGCATAGATACTTAACCTAGAAATAATATATTGCTTTATATTATATGATAATTAAATTATAGTCAGATTTAATTAATTTTACATTTAAAAAATTAACAATTTTTAATTTAGACTCATAAATTTAAAATCTTTATAGCTTTATAATATTAGCAATTTGGTATAAAGTTGTAATGTATTTATATAAAATGAAGATTTTAGTTAAAAAGTTATAAATTAAAATAAAAGATAAAAGACTAATTCTGATTAATTAGTTATCTATCTTGTTATTAATTAAACTACTAATAAAACATATTAATAGAACTAGTAACTTTCTTATAAATAATTAATATTTATATAATAATTCTATAATTTTTAAACCGCAATTTATAATATCTTTCGAACAAATAAAGTAATTAAATATTATATTATAAATGATTTAAATATAATATCAAACCATAAAATACTATTATAAATATTAAAAGTAAATATTAATATTTTTCAGTTTTTAATTATTTTAAATGCTCACTAGCTTTATTTTTTTATTTTCTTTATTTATTCTATCATCTTGTTAAAAGGCTTAAGTTATCTTTTTTTATATTTTAATTAATTATCTCTACTTTTTAAGATAAGAGAACTTTGAGGGATATGTCTTAACTAAATATATTGATTAAAATTAAGTAGAATAGAACTTAATATTTTTAACAAATTTGAAAATTTAAATTTTTTGATTTTGCAAAAATGAATTTAATCCTTTCCTCTTCTAATTACTTATTTGCTCATCTTAACCTGTATTTTCGACTAGGATTAATAGTTCATTTTTGAGATTATAGGCAGATTTTACTGACAATTCGCTTATTTAAAGTTTTTTATTATTTTTTATATAAAAAATCTTACAATTTTTGTTCAATTAAGTCAAAAATTTTAAATTTATATCCTAAGACAGTCATAACATCAATTTCACTTTCTTATCCTCAAAATTATTGTGATTTAATTTATCTTTCTTATCCATCTCTGATAACAATCTAATTTACCGAATTCATTTATTTACATCGAAATTGATCTTCATTCAAGCTTTGCTTAATTCTAAAAAAGATAATTTCAATGAGAACTGAGATATAAATAACTTATTATGATCTAAGCAATCATTATCCTCAAGAACTTCCATCATTTACTATTTTAAATGTTTTTCTAATTTCATTAAGCCAATTTGATTTTTAATTTTAGCTTAGTATACTACTCAAGAAATATGAATAATAAAACATAAAAATATCTGTAAGCTGCTTCAAAACTTACACAGTCTTTTCTGCTTACAAAATATTTCGACTATGGAAAGAATTAGTATTATGATGTATTAGTGACTATAGCAATTTATTATTAAATAACAAAAAAATTTGATTCATTTTGCCTTATAATAGCATCTGGATTGAAAAAAAAAGGCTTTTTTTCAAATCCATGAGATCAACTTATCTTATTTAAAATGTAAGGTTAAATCTCTAGAAATTGACCTCTAAAGGAAAAATTTTTCTAACTTATTTCTATCTTTCTTCAAATTGAAAATGCAAGAAATAAACTTTAGGCAGGAAATCTAGTAGAACGGCATGCTATTTTGCAATAAATCGTTTTAATGCAATTAAGTGCCTATTTAGGTAAAAAACTCTATGATATCTTATCAGACTAATAATCTAAAAAATGTAATTAAAATTTAGAATGGGTTAATTAGAGCAGCTTCAAAATTAGACTCAGTTTTCATTAAAGGTTCTTAAATCTGTAAAATTAATTGGCTAAAGCTGCTAAAAGGAACCGATAAAAGCTGCAATCACAAGAAAATTCGATTCTTTACTTAAAAATTTTTCTTGTAATAAAATAGGAAATCTAAAGCAAGAATAAATGATGAGTTTTTAAAGACTATGATATACGAATCTGAGAGAAAGAGGTATATTATGAGATGTAAGTACTTAAAGACAAGGCTCAAACTTAGAAAGGAAAAATTATCTGATTTTTACAGCCATTTTATCTTAATTATTTTAAAAGAGAAATACAATCAATGCGTAAGATATGTTACTCAATTAAACCATATAATATATTAATAAACTCTATATCCAATTTAAATAAAGCTTTCAAAAAGCCATAAAATATTAAAGCTGTGTAAATAAATAAAATTAAGCTTAATATAATCCCGCCTAAATTAGTTCCTGTCATCATGATTTGATATTTTTTAAATTAAAAATAATATTATTAACTAACTAAGCTTTTTTAACTATTTTTCCATCCTTTTATATCTACTTTAACACTTAAGTGTCAAGTTTCTGATTTTTTTTAATTAAAAAGATTCTTTCTATTAAATGTAAAATCCTTAGACAATTTTAAGGAATAGATTCTTAAATCTATTTTTATCCCAATTCTCTATTTATTCAATCAGACTATTCATTACAATTAAGTAGCAATTATTTACTTTAATATATTAGTATGTTTAGTGAAAAGATATAAAGTGAATAATATAGAATAGGGATTAGAGAGTTATATATAGGTGTGATACAGATGATAAGTGTATGCTAACCTTTTAGTAATAGTTAAAAGGTATGAAAATGGATATTGAGTTGTGTAAAAGCAAATTACTATTTTACTTTAAAACATTCTTTATCATACTAACATTTTCATATCATTTTTGCCCTTTAACTTAAGCTCATCTAATTATCTAATAATTATTCTAATAAAAGTGGAAATAAACTAATTTTTGGCTGTAATGGTTGCCTAATAAAAGAAAGTTTAAAATAATATTGTAACTTAAGTTTTAGTTAATAGATATATAGAGATAATTAATTACTTTTTATTAATTCTATTATATAGCATTATAATTCTAAACATCATTACTTATACTCATTACTTTCATTATTTATCAACTTACCATTTTATCTATTATTACTATCATCTACTAAGATATTTTCCTTCTATCTCATTCAGCTTCTAAGTTTCTATATATTAAACTCTAATTTATTCTAAAGTAAATAAAAACTAATTTAATCTACCTAATAAGCACTAATTCTTATAGCTTATGAACTAGTACATTATTAAATTTAATATATCTACCACCAATCATCTACAATCCTACTTCTTTAAATCTATTTATCATTTCTGTATTATCAACGTTTTAACTATACCTTTTAATAATAAATTTATTAATTATCATATTTAAGCTTTCAATCAGCATTCTCTTATATTAATTTAATATAAATAAAATTATTTTTAAGCATTGTTATAAAGATGCTATAAACATTCTTATTAATCATTCTTATTTTCTCTTACATTTTAAAATTCCTTTCTCTTTTAATTTACATTACCTAAGTTAGTCCAATACTCTTTTTACTTTATATTAACTCTAGTTTTAAAATGTAAGAAACTCCTTCTAAAATTATCAAATTAGGAGTTAATATTTGTAATTATATCCTATTAATCATTGAGACTATAACTCACTTCCTAGCAGCATTCGAGAAATTTTCTTAGAGAGTAATTAGATTAAACTCTGCTCTATTAAGATTCCTTAAAATCTTGAGGTGCTTTAACTCAGAATAACAAGTTAACTTTTATTCTTCTAATAAGTTTGATTTCAGACTCACTTATTAGGCTGTAAATGAACTTAATCTGATTTATTTATTTAGACAAAGCCCATGAGTTTTGAAAGTTTTAAGAGCCTTATCTCGGCTATAATTTAAAGTGATAACTAGATAGACCAGCTCAAAAACTTTAGTCAGAGGAAGTTATTTAATGAATTGCAATTGTTTAAGTAGTAAAGAGAGCATACCCTAATTATTACCAAGACTAGATAGCTTAGAGATTTTAATATAAATTGGAATTAACTGTCTTAGGTTAAACTGCCTAAGGCTTTAAGTCTTAAAATTTTGATCAATCAATGTGAGCCATCTGGAGTTTTAGTAAAAGGCTATAGATCTTACTGTCCAATCTGAGAAGAAGAACTGCTTGAAGAAGATGAACTGAATAGGAAATATCACAAACCTATTAAATACAAACTTAATAGAAGATTAGTATAATAGATAGATAATACCTGATCATTATTTTAGTAGACAGCAAAGGTAAAACTATCGCATATCTGAATATATGAGATAGATATCTAATACTTCTAATTTCTAAATTTGCAGAATCTCAAGTTAAATCAAAGTCACATCCAAGATTTCCCATTATCAACACCAAGAAGCTGATAAAACTGATAGTTAGACAAAACTAAATCTTTAAAGTTGTCAGAAATTGAATTTTCCTTAAACTAATTAAAAATTCTGAAAAATCTGGATAGTTATACTTAGTTGTAGTGCTTGAAGTTTCATATTATAAAAGTGAATCTTAAGAGAAAATGCCCATTAAGATGTAAAGTTTGACTTTCCTTGAAAAGATATACTTACGATAAAATCAATTTGATTGTAAGTATTACCAATTTTAAAGTAGACGCTAAAGCTCTTAAAACAGAAAGTCAGTTAAGAGACAGTAAAATTAGAAAAGCATGAGTAACAAAATAAAAATTAGAGCTTTAATCAATCTAGTTTAAGAACAAGTTAGAGTAACTAAATTATAATATAGTATGAAAGGATTAAAACCTTAGATTAGGATTAAATAGATGAAAAGAAAAACAATAACTTAAATATAAGGCTGGAAATTTTGCTGATCTACTAAGTGAGAAAATTAAAATAGCAAGCTATTAAGAAAATTCTTAGTAAAAGTTAAATAACTTAAAGTATGCTAATTAGTAGCTTTTAAAAGGCTAATATCACTTATAGCTGAAAATTAGACTAATTCCAAGAGATGGGTAAGATTCTTTTAAATCCTTTCAGAAAGCTAAGATCCGTTT
The DNA here is from genome assembly GCA_946699065.1 of Loxodes magnus. Lineage (NCBI taxonomy): Eukaryota > Ciliophora > Karyorelictea > Loxodida > Loxodidae > Loxodes > Loxodes magnus. Next base: position 100,043 of record CAMPDV010000156.1, on the reverse strand, counting down.
CACCTATGGAGATCTTCATTTCATCCATACTTCTTAAGAAATTAAAAAGACTAAGGATTTTTAAAGCTTCATGGCTATCAAAATTTAACACTATCATAACTGAAAGCATAATTGAACAGGCTTAAGATTAGAATGAAATAGCAGCTCTAAAATATAAAGAAGAACTCAATGAAATAAAGCTAAATTCCATTAGATATTTGTTTAAAAGCATCAAAGAGACATATTCAGAAAAATCTAAGTCTTATTCTCAACAAGCAAGTTAGAATACTATTGGCATTTAATGTGATGCAGCTTAATCATCAAAGATATAAACTGAAGATTTACAACTTAAGCTTATCGCTAGGAAGATTTTCTAAAATTTTTTGAACAGAGCAATTTAAGAATAAATAAGGTTTAACCAATCTTGAAAGATAAAATTAAACTAATTAGTAGATATAGAAAAAGTAAGTGAGGTAAAGCAGCTAGATATAGACAAATTAAGCTCTGCTATCCCGGAAGAACTAAGTAAAAGAAAACTTTTAAAATTTCTAAAATTTCGAGTTTCAAAATAATTAAACTAAAAAGAGTAATAATAGAGAAGTAGTCAAACGTTTGTAATTAGAAGCATTATGAGGATAAGACAGAAAATTTTTAATTTTTCTTTACTATCTCCAGATCTAATTGGAGATATTAATTAAAATAAAACAATAAATTTAGGAAAAAATAATGATAATCAAAATATAAGCGACAGGTTGAATAGTAAAAGGAGATATGATAAAAAATAATAAAATTTAAAGAATCAAAAATTTATGTTGTTTCAAGAGTGTTTCAGTAATAAGTTCTCAGGTTCAGTTAAATTTAGAAAGCCATTTAAATTCTTATTTACAAAACAGATATACTAGTATAAAAAACTCCTTAAGTTTTATAAAGCCTATAACAATATTAGAGCGAAAAGGGATTCAATTTATGCTATATGATTAAATTACTCAGAAAAAATCAGTCTATTCTATTAGCTTAAGCTAGACATCCAAGAAGTTAGGGATATATAGAAAGTTAACGAATGCTAAGATAAAAGAAATGATAATAAGAAAGAGGTAAAGAAGCATACTTTGGCTTAAGGATACAATATCAATAAGAATGTCTTGTATGAAAAGTTCCTCGTCTACCTTGTTCAAAATAGGACCTTAAAAAAAAGCTAAAAAGTAATAGCAAATGATTTTAAAAGAAACTTCAGTATCTAGAAAAAATATCAAAGTATATTGGATGAATTAAAAAAGTAAGGATTTATGCATAAAATACTAAGAAAATCTAAAATTATCAAAGTAAAATATTAAATAGCTGTTTATTAAAGAAAGAAAATCGAGATATCTACTAAGGAAAAAAGGAAATAAAAGCAAAAAGAGCTTTCTAGGTTGTAGAGATATATGTAGTAGAGTTTAAATTCACAGATCATTAGATTATTTATTTAGCACTTCAAGATGTTCTAAACTGTTTAAAATAAAAATAGATTGATGAGTACTAAAAGCTAATTTGTTTAGATAAAAAGAGCCTAAAAAATTTTTAAATTCAGAGAAGGTCTTGAATAAAGATGCTAGTTATTAAAAAATGAAGTGATAGTCCTCAAACACGATCAAATAGTAGATTTTCTCGTCTAATTAAAAGAACTAAAGTAGACATATTTTCTGAATCAAGATATGTTTATATTACAAGATAAATTTCTGCCTTTAAAAGATTTAGAAGTGAAGCAATATAATTAGAACAGTAGATAACTCACAGGCAAAGACTTTATAAATATTCTCTTTCAATTATTTTTCAACCGAGCTGTTAAAGCTTGCTGAGAATTAACATCATTTTGGTATGCATGGTAAATTTTTTATATGTAGGATTAAGAAATTATAAGCACTTTGATTTCTTTATCAACGATATCACCAAGAAGGTTTTAAATATGAGTAATTTAATATTTTATTGTATAGGTAAAATAGCAAAGAATTGAATGATATCAGTCTTTAAAGTATTTAATTATAAAAAAAGCTTAGCAGGGTAATAAAAGATTACACCTATAAATGATATGAACTGATTAACATAAACGCTAACTGAATTTCTTCTGTTTACGAAAATTTCAGAATATTTGAGCAAATAATAAACTCTTAATATGGATTCAACGTTTCACAGAAGCCCCTTATTCTACGATAGCTTAAAGCAAATTAAAGAACCAAGTATAGCAGAAAGACATAAACCTAAACTAATTTTCTTTGGCAAAGAAATAGTAAATTCTTTCATTGAAGTATTTACTAGAAATCTTGTCTGGAAACATGAGAAAATGAACTACTAAGCTTCAATAATTGTAAAGAGCAAGAAATATATAAACTTCATTTAGAAAAACTTTCTTCCAGGCTGCTAAATCTATTTTCTTTCCAAAAAAGAGAGTTAACTCAGTTTTCTATTCTTAAATCTGATTAGCATGGTAAGCTCTAAACAAATGGACATTCTTCTTATATATCAGCTTAAGCACTTTCTATAATACTCTTCTTTGTTATGGGTTTAAAATAATTAAATTATCTTCATATGTTTATAATTTACTTGGCAAATAAGGTTCTGACTTGTCCTCAGTCGCTTTCTTAGGATAAAGATATAATTAAAAGGAAAAAATTTTAATTTTTATGGAATTGCCAGTTACTCAAGTAAAAGTTAATCAAGATCAACAACCTTGAAGTGAAAATGTTTTTAAGTTCTAGAGTAGTGCATAGGCCTTTTTACTAAAGTAAAGCATTCTCTTAGTTTATTGAACTAGAATTATGAGACAATTAGTAGTGCTTGAATAACTTGTATTTTTTGAGTATCAACTAATGATTAAATTTCTTCTTTTTAATTACTTAATATTAATACAGCTTTATCATAGTTAAGACACCCTAGGTTTAAGTATAGATACTAGCTATCTAATTACTATTGAATATAAAAATAGGAAGTAATAAAAATTGCTGATTATTAGTATCCTACTAATAACTGTAATATAACTGAAATAAGCTTTATACTAGTAATTGATAAGCTAATAATTAGCATCTACTTTGAACATCTAGCTTTAAATATTGATAAGCTTACTAAAAGAATGTACATTTAGATTTTAAATTAAACAAATAAAGGCATAAGTTATTAGTGTCCTAGTTATTACTTATATTTATATAATATCTTTTAGATAATTTTTCAATCTATTATTTCAAAGTATCTTTAGCTAATTAATGTAACAATTTTAGACTTATAAAAGCTAATTAAATTCCATAAGAGAAGCATACAAAGATACTAAACTATTACATTCAAGCTTTCAAAAGGGAATAATATTTCTCTTGGTGTTTTGCTTAAATGAATTAGAACATTAGAAGGATTAATAATTTACTCATTCACTATTCTTAAAATATTCCTTTAGTTATTTACTAATATATAATAACTAACCTATCAAGCACTGCCAACATTATAAACAAGTTTCAGTAAGTAACGTTTCTATTAAGCATAACTGTCTTTTAAAAAGATTATATTATGGGAGATCTTAAGATAACATAATTAAGGAGATTGAGAATATAAAATAGATTTTTTAGAGCTTGAGATTAAATAACTAAATACTAATATTAGTATTACTAGATTAGCTATAAGAACAATCTTTAAATTGTAGTCCTAACACTATTAATATTAACCTTACTTGCTATAAAGCTATTTAATCCTAATAATACTTCTATTGCTTATTAATATTTTACCTCTAATATCATTCTTTTATATTTAACATTAAATATATACCAGTCTAAGTTTTTACTCTCATTTCAATAGTAATCAATCAAGCTTCTAACAAACTTACACAAAAAGGCTAAACTCTAATCTAAATTTTTACCTGCTTTTGAAGAATATTACAAAGAAAATAAATCTTAATAGTAAAGTAGAGTGTCTAAGATAATTGCTGAAACTAAATTAACTAATGTTATTTAAATAAAGCTTCAAAACATTATTAAGAGACAACTAGATTTATTATTAAACTAATTTCCTTAAGACATCGTTTGAAAAATAGAAGGAGCATTATATTGGTAGGAATAAAAAACTTTATTTTAAAACTAAAGATCTTAGATTAAATTCCGTCCCTCTATGATACAAAAAATGTATAATAAGTAGAATAAATACATTAAAAAGGATTAAATAGAAGTTGATAGAAAGTTGAAGCTTTGTAGTGTAAAGTAGATTCAATTAGATAACTGCTAGAGAGTCAAAAGATGGGAGTGATTAAGATTATAAATAAATCTAAAACCTTAGTATTAAACTGTAGTTAAATAAGAGATTTATTTTTGGAGAGCGGAGGATCTTAAAAGGTATATATTTATCAAATAAGGTAATATGACTAAATTATACTCCTATAAACAGTATTTTAGGACTAGTATATTGAACTGCCTTACTCTACTCCTGTATTTTTAGTAAATATGCGATGATAAAAGACGAGAACTCCATCGCTCATTTTAGTAATAGTATCTCCAAACTGAGCCTTATTGCTATAGAACGTAGAGTTGTGGATTTCAGTGTAATTGATTTGGTATAATATAATAGCACCACCATATTAAGTGGTACTTGTACCTTTACTACCAAGTACGAGTTCTTTACTATAAAGCTAACTTATTTGTTCTTAGTTTGTATGCAAGCTGCACTACCCGCGTTGTTATCTGAACAATATAGGTTTTCTATTAGAATAGTGTTGAATGAGTCTAAATAGATCCCAGCAGATATTTAATTAGTTTTATTGCTTTAAATTGTGGTATTACCAAAGATAATATTTGAGGCTTTATCAATAAAAACGCAACAAATGTACAAGTATTTCCAGAATAATTTAAAGCTAGTCCTCTATCAAATGGATTGAATTCGTTTCCAGAAACCACCTCCCATATTGTTAAGGATTTAGCTGCGATATAAAAAGATTACGGGAGTAACTTTTCTTTGACTAAATTAAATATCCATTGCATATACGATACTTCCTAAATCCTGAGAAGAGACTATAATATTATTCTAAAATTCGCTGTTCATCAAGCATAAGAAAGTGAAACCCTGCATTCCTTCTACATTTATCAGATAAACTCTTTACTGAAACTATTTTTTATTACCTTTAAAGGTTACTTTATCAAAGATCAGAACACCTTTATGAGACAGATTGAGTAAATACTAACTATAGTTAATATAGCTAATTATCGTATTTTTAAGGATCACCTTTTAAATTTAATTAGCTATTTCTTTAGATTTGGTCGATTTACTATCTGAAGTCTTTTAATTGTAATCCGTTATAATATGTTAGTCAACTTCAAGAAACTGCTATAAGAGTCATTGAAGATGCAGCTATTTATTACCAGGTAAGTCAACTAGATATTGTTATCCATGCTAGATAAGAAGATTAGCCTTCCTTTAATTAACCAGTTCAAGTTGAAAAAAGAATTGACCATTTAAATATTTTTATTAGTTTGAGTTTAATTTAGAGTCAGTAAAGAGAGAATGCCAGCTTCTGATGCTTAATATTCAACTAGGGTTGGCAATGATATAGAAGGTATCTATAAGTACATTGTCATTAGTTGCAAATATTATAGCTTAATATTCATCTGTATTACTAGAAAAAATAGAATTGGAAATACAGAGAGAAATGCCAAAGTCTAGTTAAATAATTGATGGACCTTAGCCAATGCTTGAATGTCAGAGAATATCGTAATTTATATGATAACACTTTTAAAATATTGGAGATATAGTAATGAAGCATTATTCTGATAGCCATTTATATAATTTTGGGAGAATTAGCTTTCCTTTATATATAGTAGTATGTTAGGAGTTGATTATCAAAAAGGAGAACACATTTTGGGAATTTTATTATTATTAAGGCTATCTATTATCAAAATATCAAAGTCTTGAGAGGTAAAGACATACAATCATATAACTCCTAAGAAAATCTTGTTATCGCCATAGAGAGAAGTTCAGTTACAAGTCTATTTCCACCGCTAGATTCTAGATATCTCTGATTTAAAAAGAAGAAAGCTCGTTTTCTGAGAGATGGTATAAGAAATATTAATTACCATCTGGCTAATAGTTTAATGAGACTCCAAAATATTTTGCAAATTTTTAAGTTTCGAAGTAAGAATTACCCTTGGATTTTACCTGAAGTAGAGATATTTGCAAGTAGTTTTCAATGCTGATAACTGTGGAGCATAAGTTGGAAATAAAGAAGGCATTCTGAATGAGTAACTTTTTATCTAAGTTAAATTTAGATCAGGAATCGTCTTTCTACTTACCTCCTTATTGATTATTTTACTATTATGAAAATTCGAACATAAGAATGTAATTAATGTTTTGGATTTAATTCGTTTACTACATGAAGCAAGTGTTTTCCTTGAAGGTCGAGTTCTTTATATTAACATTTGGAATAATAGAGTATGAACTAGTTTATAAGGAAATAATGTATCTTGAGCTCTGATCTTCGTATCCACCGAAATTATTAGTAAATGAACAATTCTCGACATTTACAGTCAGATCTAAAATTTGTTTTGTAAGAACGTACTAATAAATATAATTTCCCCGTTCCATGTCAAGTTACTACTAAAGATACAATCCTTGAATAATATTCTAGTTACATAATATAAATAAATAAAAGCTTTATCGCTACAACATTAACCATTTTAGAAGCAATTTACGATCTTATTTTATCAAAAGTTAATTAGGAGATAATAATATCATTAGCAAAATAAGTGAAAAGAAAGCCATTTTAAGATAGTAGAAGGCTCTAATTCATTTAGGTATTAAAGTTTTAATCTTATGATTTGCGTTATAAACCATGGAAAAAGTTAAGATCAGTTACTGTTCCTTAGTATCATTAAAAGGTTTATATTTTTTTACTTCTTAATATAGTTTGCAGTTAAAAGCACATTAAATTTGTTTATTTTTTTAATTAAATTTCATATTTTATTAAAGTTAATTTAAAAAATATTAATTTAAAATAATTCTATAAAAATAATTATATTATAATATTTTCTTTATTTTATTCATATTATTATTATTTAACGTATATATACGTGGATTTTATTTAAAAGGAAAAGTTTTTTTTTAAAATTAATAATGTAATCTGAAATGTCCTAGACTGCTAAATGTCTTTAGTGTCAAGGAAGTTTCGATGGGTAGATTAAAATCCCAGTGTTGTTACCTTGCAAGCACAACATATGCTATACCTGTGTCACTGATTAGTTTTAGAAAAGTTAGGCAATTAAATGCTTTGACTAAAATTGCTAAAGAGTTCATAAGATCCATCCTATAAATTTACAATAAGACACTTAGTTGCTCAAACGTCTTGAGCAAAAGAACCTCATGGGAAATATAACGATGTTATAGAATCAATCGTCAAGAGTTCATCAAGCTTAAACTTAATTGTCCAAGGTTTACAGTCTTTTCATCTAGTAGTTGATAAAGCACGTGAGTACTTATTTGTTTAAGGAGAATATCAGCTTAAAAAGACAGTTGGTTTAGCAAGATAAGTAAATCTAATAATAGTTGAAGTTTTTCAAAATCTAGAAATAGATGATGGATAAAAAAGGAAGCAGCTAGTAGTAGATCATTTGTTAAGAATTTCCATAGAATGAGCAATAAGTTTCCAAATTGATAGCTGATGTTTAAAAAATCATCTAGAAGAGCAATCAGGTATCGGTTAAAGTTTTTGAGGAGCTAGACTCTTGCAAGTTTAATCTAACTCAAGTGACATAGGAAAATAGTTACTTGAAGAATGAGATGTAAAAGTTGAGTAGTTAAATCTAAAGTCAATAATAGCAGTTATCATCTCTGCAAGTTAAGTAAATCGAATAGTAACAAGTAAAGCCTTAAGTGATATAGCCTAAACAAATTCAATAACCTCAAAATATCCCTGCTAAGCTTTAGGACATCTAGATAATTATTGTATCGCCAAACAATATAACGGTATAGTTATCAGTAAAATAAGAGACTACTATCGGTTAGATAAAGCAATAGATCTAAGCTTAAACTGAGTTATTACCTGCCGGTTTGAGTATCGTTAAGAATAAGGTTATCTTGGATGACGGTTAAACAGTAGCGAGTTAGAAGTTATTGAATGATGAGAGGTTGCAAATGGAATTTAGTAAGTTCAAATTTAATTTTCTTACAATAATATAGACGGTAAATAGATTTTATAACTTTAATAAAGGGCAAGGTGAGTTTAAGATTTACTTTATTTAAAAGGATGTAAGTCTTAAATAATTATAATAATAGGGGGTAAGGATTAAGTATAATATTTAGATGGTAAGTTAGTATTTAATAATGATTTAGCATGTAAGTTTCATTTTAAATGTTTCGCAATAAGTTTGTAAGTATCGATGTTAATAAATTACGATTAAAGGGAGTAAGTTTCATTTTAATAAATTAACACTTAATTTAGGTAAGTTTCATTTTAATAATTAACACTTAAGAAAGTAAGTTTCATTTTAATAATTAACACTTAAGAAAGTAAGTTTCATTTTAATAAATTAACGATTAAAGATTGTAAGTTAAAGTTTAAGGTGAAAATGAAGATTGTAAGTTAAAGTTTAAGGTGAAAATGAAGATGGTAAGTTAAAGTTTAAGGTGAAAATGAAGAATGTAAGTTAAAGTTTAAGGTGAAAATGAAGAATGTAAGTTAAAGTTTAAGGTGAAAATGAAGATGGTAAGTTAAAGTTTAAGGTTACATATAGATTGTAATTGTCTATTTTAGTATGTAAGTATTTTTTTAATAGTTCATTTTTTAGATCGTAATGTGTTTAATATTGATTTAGATGGTAAGTGTAATGTTATTGTTAATATAGAATGTAAGTAATTTTAACATTATAAGGGGGTAAGGTTTCTTTTAAATAAATATTTAGGATGTAAGGGAATAATACTATGTTATGTAGTGAGGAGTTGAGAGTGAAGGACTTTACGAACATAATTAAAACTTTACTTAATTAAGAATTAAAAAATATATTTATTATTATAATTTTCTTACATAGGTTAGGTAGTAAGTATACTTTAGTGTAGGTATATATGTATTTATAGGTTTACTCTATAAGTATATGTTTTTAAATAATAATAATAATTTATATAAGTTTACAATTATTAGATAGTTTCTAAGTATTTGGATATTATGTTATTATATTCTAGTTTAAAATTGAGAAGTGTGGTTAACCTTAATGAGAGTTTGGTAAAGAGTAGTTTAGGAAGTTAGAGTAATAAATAAATATTGTTAAATGACTGTGTTGTAGGTGAGTATATGTGGATAAAGTTCCTATTATTAATAAAAGGTGTATATTATATGTTTTTAAGGTTTAATTTATTTCTTAGGTTTTAGTTTGTAAGTACAAATTGCATTTTATTTTTTTTTTTAAGTTAGAATTATTTTCGATATTTTAGAATGTGGTTATTAAGTAAAACTAATATTAAAAGAGTATTTAGAATTTTAGTTTAAATTTTTTTGGGAGTATTAGGCATCCAAAAATTTGCATTTGAAAATTTTTTAAGGTATGATATTTCTTCATTTTTATATAGTCGATTAAAATCTGTTTTGTTTTTTTTTTAGAATTAAGTTTAAAATTTTTTTTATGAATTAATTCTGAATTTTTTTTTAAGTTACTTAATTTTTTTTTCGAAAAATATTTAATTTTAGATTTAGAAAATTTTTTAGATTTTGTTCTATTAGAAAGTTTTTTTTAATCAAAGTAACATGTTAAAAAATAAAAAGAAAATTTTTTTTAGTATTATGTTAATTTTTTGGTATTATGTTAATTTTTTTTATTGCATTTGTTTATTTTAATATTTTTATTTTTTGAATTTGTATTTCAGGTATCCAAAATTTGTAAAAATTTTATTTTTGTTTTTTTGCTCAGCGTTTTGCACTACAAGAGATTTTTTGTGACGGACCAACCTTGCGTGAATTGGGATAATTTTTTGAATGGTAACCAGGGAAATTTAAAAATCTAAAGTGTATGATTAGTGATAAATTTAGAATAAGGACTGAAAAATGAAAAATGGATTTTAATTTAAAAAGTATTTTCTAAAGGAAAAACGGAATAAAAGTTACTTTAGAGATTTTTTTTAGAAAAAGTTTTAAAAATTTAAATTTTTAAATTTTTTTTTTAATACAAAATTTTTTTTGCGAAAGAGAATTTAGAAATTTATTTTTTTTAATAAGCTGTTAAAATTTCCGTAAATTTTTTTGTTTTGTTTTTAGTTTCAAAAATTTTCTTGAATTTTTTTAACAAAAATTATTTTTTTTCGGATTTAAAAAAAAAAAAATTTTAAATTTTTTTGTTTTAAATTCAAAAAGGATATAAGCTTAAAAAAGCCAAAAATTTATTTTTGTTTTTTTGCTCAGCGTTTTACACTACAAGAGATTTTTTGGGACGGAACAAACTTGCGAGAATCGGGATAAAATTTTTGGAATGAGAATAAGGGCAATGTAAAAAGTAAAAAGGTATTTTTATTGATATTTTTTAATAAGAACTGAATAATGTGTAAATGATTTTTTTTATTTAAATAGTTTTTCAAAAGGAAAAACGGAATAAAGTAATTTTAGGACAATATTTGTAGAAAAAAGTTTTAATAAGCAGCTCAAAATTTAAAAAAGTCCAATTTTTTTAATTAAAAAAATGTTTTTTTTTTGGATTCAGTCTATTTTTTTCAATACAAAGCTATTTTTTTTCATATTTATATAAAAAGCAATGCTTAATTTTTTTGACATAAATTCAAAAAGGATATAAGTTAAAAAAAGCAAAAATTTTATTTTTGTTTTTTTGCTCAGCTTTTTACACTGCAAGAGATTTTCGGGAAGGAATAAATCTTTTTCAAAAATTTTTATGTCTATAAATATTCTTATCTAAGAAAATCATTTAAAATTTACATTTTTTTTAGAAAAGATGAAAAATAAAGATTTTTTTAATCTTTTTAAATTTCTTACTTGTTTTTTTTTACAAACAACTTAAAAGATAAAAAAAATATTTAGAAGGTTGATAAATATTAACAAAAAATGGAATTTTTAGCATAATCATCTTAAAAAACATCTAGAATAATGTTCAATGAGTTTTAAATTTACATAAAATATATTTTGCTTACCTAATTTTAAAAAGAATTCGAATGAGAAATAATAATATTCTTAGATTTTTTATTTATTTTTTTAAATAAATTAAGATCTAGTTTAAAAAAAATACGTACTCTGTTTTTGAAAATAAAAAATTAAAAAAATTAATAAATTTTAAAAGATTTAATAATTAAGTAAATAGAAAAAACTGTATCTGAAAAATAAATTAAAAACTAAAGCATAAAAAATCTGAATTTATCTAAAATAAAAATATTGCTCTTACTTAATTTAAATTGAAAATATTCAGAACTAAATACAAAAAGAACTTTATATCGAAAATAAAAAATAAAACAAAATTAGAATCTTAGTTGAAGTAAAAATAAAGACATTAGTTGTTATATATATAGCTATTTAAAAATAAGATTTTCTTAATCTTTAAAAATGCTTAGAACATTTTAGATATAGTTACTTTAAAAAAATAGTTTATTAAATTCGTCATAAAAAAATTAACATTAACTATAAACCACTAAGTTAAAGGTAAAAAATCTAAACGCCCTGAATTTAATAGAAATTTTTCATTAAAATATAATGTATCTTAATTAAATCTATTATATCTAATATATTATAAAACATCGTTAAAGATTTAAATTTACTTAATTCTCAAAACAAATAAATTACTTAATAAAATGTTCTAAGTTTCTTATAATGGACTTAGATGAGAGTAACATATTAAAAATCCTAAATGTAATAGAAACTATTGATTTAATCATAGTTTAAGCATAAAATTATTTTAATTTAATCTTTCATAAAAAATCATATATCTATTTTTGATAAAGGTAGATTAATAGAAGAAAATTAGTTCACAGTTAAATTCTCTAAGGTAAATATTTAATAATCTTTTTATCTTTTAATCAAGATTCTTATGTACTAAATTTTTACAATTTAAATATTTGACTGAAATATAAATTCCAATTTATTTATAAAAGTCTTACTCTACTACTGTAATGTTTTAAAACTTAATAGGGACATATAATTAAAAAAATTATCAAATAAAATATTTAAATTCATTATAAAACTTTAAACTATAATTAAAAAAAAGGCAATTAATGAATATTCATAGGAAATTTTATTAACATTTAATTAATCAGAAGTACATTTTTTATAATAATCATTTATGTATTCTTTTTATCGAATAGTATTACAGAAATATTAATAATGAAAACATAACCTCGAAAGTATTTTCTCATATTAATTTTATAAATTTATTTAAAATAGCTATAAATAAATATTATTTAATCATAAATAAAACATTTAATTAATACTATCTAAAATATTATTAAACTCTATTTAAATAAATTTAATAATAGTAATAATAAATAATATAAAAGCGGTCTCTAAATAAATAGAAATTAAAAATAATTTTCGAACCAAATTCATCAAAACGTAATGAAATTATAAAAAAAGAGTATTTAACAAAATTTTGATAAATTATTAAAAAATAAATTATATCTTGATCAGAATTTATAAAATTAATTTTAAGTAAAACTAAGATCAATTTTTATTTAAATCTATAACTTAAAATCTTAATCTAATTTAAAACTTCGTTTTAATAAATAAACTAATTTAATAAAAAAAGCTAAAAATCTTTATTGCAAATAATAAGAATTAAGTTATCCTAATTATTTAATAAACTGATGATCGAAAATAATTTTCATAATCTTAGATAAGATAAAATAAATAAAAAAAAAAAAATTAGTATCTAAAATTAGTTGAAGAAGATAAAAAAAAGTAAAAAAAAAAAAAAATTAGCAAAAAAAATCACATAAATTTAATAAAATTTTCCTTTGCTTATTACTTTTTTTTATTGTAATAAAATACTGCTATTTTTTCTAAATAAATTATTTTTGACATGCTTGTATCTTTTAAATTTTATAAATATTATTAAAACATTTTAATTTTTTTTAATTTTTTTCTACATAGGTAAATTTTAGACGTTCTGACCTCTTTCATTTTTTAGATATTTGTAAAAATGTTTACAGATTAAAATAAAAATTTTTGTTCTGCTTTCTATTTATACAGTTTATCTAAAGATCAATTTAAAATTAAAAAAATTATTACATCATAATTTTTCTTCTGAAATTAGTCTATAAATTATCAAACTTCTTAAATAATAAAGAAGATATCGACATCACGTATATATTTTTAAATAATATCGAAAAGGAGCAATAAGAATTATTTGTATATTATTCGTTACTGAAAAGGAAAACAAAGTAGGTTAAGAGTTAAAAAAACTGTAAAAGCATACAAAATTATAAAATGTATATTTTTTTTTTATTGTAAAAAATTTAATAAAAAAATTTTCAAATTCTTGAGAAAGTAAGAATAGTTTGCTTTTAAGTTTATTTTTAAGTTTTTTTTAGTTTATTTTTAAGTTTTAGTCCTAAAGATAGCAGAATACTATTTTATGGACATTTATTTATAAAATATTTTGTTTGAGCCTTATTAGCTCATATTATTTATTCAAACTAGCAAATTCTTCTTGCGAAGAAAGCAATAAAATAAATGTTTTCAAAGATATTCAAATTATCAGTGATATTAAATGTATTTAAGAAATTAGATTTGAAGTAAATGCGGTAATTTTTTTTTTCCTGGGCCACAACACTCAGTTTTTAAAGCACGCTAAAAATGATATAAATGTTTTAAGAATGAAACATTTATTAAAATGTATATCTGTTAAACTTAAAATGAAGTTATAAAATTAATTATTTAATAATTCTCTTAGTAAATCTAAACTTAGTTTAATTAGATAAATAGTAAAAGTTATACTTTGATTTGAGTACGGAGCATAAAATAATTTCTCAGCTTTTCTCATAAAAGAAACTCTTTTTAGTTAAACAAAATAACTAACCAATCAATAGAAATTTAAAAAAATTAAATTTTTTTATTGAAGCTTTAAATTATTTTAAAAATTAAATTTATTTATAATAAATATCTTAGTTATATATCATTTAAGATTCTTATTTACACTTTATTTAAACTTAAAATGAGAAAAAGCAATTTTATCTTTGATAGTAACAAAAATTCTAATAAGTAATTCTTAATCTCTTTTTCATCTTGAGAAATTGATAATTACAAATTTAGAAAAAAACTATTTTAAAAAATAAATGCTTCCTAATTTTTATTTGATATAAATGCAAAATTATTTTTATAAAATTTCTTGTATTTTGATAAATTATTTCTTCGAACTTTTAAATTAAAAAATACAGTAAATAAAATTAATGAATTACTTTTATTTAAATCCAATTAAAGGAGATTTTAAATAACTTAAATTCAAATAATAAAAATTTTATTTTTTTAAACAAATAAATACATTATTTTCACAATATTTTTATGTAATAAAAAACATATTAATATTTATAAATAATAAGAAAAGTATTTTTTAAACAAACAATTACAAGTGTTTAACAAAATCTTAAATATGGAATAACAAAAAAGTTTATCTTAGTTTAATTATTTATAAATCTTTTTCCAATTTTTATAAAATTTGAAAAACATATTTAAAATGAGAAATTTTTTAAATTTAAAGAAAAATAATCATCATTTTAATTTTTATTAAATTATTTTTAATGATTAAAGAAATCTTATTAAGCAATAATTACATAAATTATAATTTATCACTAAGATAGAAAAATACTATTCAAAAAAGCATTTAAAAAGATTAAAAAAACATAAACATTTATAGATAAAAATGTAAGAAAATATTGAAGGATGAATATTTTAACCTGAATATTCTTTAGTTATTTTTATAAAATTTATAAGCAAAAGATATTTCATAAAATAATTATGAAGCTAGCGTAAATGTCTTGTTTAAATGCCAATAATTATATATTTATGTCTCAATATATAAAATATTTAATCTCTTATAGTTTAATATTTTGATTTGTTATTTGAACTTCTAAATAGAATATAAGAATTTTAGATTATTAATTTTAAAAAATTAAAATAATTAATTTTAATACTTAATATTTATTTATAATTTTTAAGTTAAAATGTAATTTTCTAATATTATTGTTGATATATATTCAAATATTAAAAATGATTAAAAAATGATATTTAATCTTTTAGCATTTATTATATTAAAGGATATTTTTAGTTAAATTTTGTTTTTAAATAAAGAAATAAAGTAAGTTAATTTTAGTTAAATATTTGTTTATGTTTAATTATCTTATTATTAGTAAATTAATAATAATGCTTATTTAAATTTCTTTAACTGGCAATGATAAAATAATTATTTTTACATAATTATAATAAGTATAATTAAATTTTTATATATAAATTAATAATTTATACTTAACTTTAAAATATAATGCAAGTTAGTTATGATTATTATTATAATTACTTATATGATTTAGAACTAAAAATTTTATTTTCATTAATTTTATAATTATTTCTAATTCTTTATTAATTTTATTTATACAGTTATCTCTAAAGCCATGTTTAACTATATTTACTTTTTAATTCACTAAATTATTGTTTTAATTATTGTAGTCATTAATTATCAAATGTGAACCTTTATAGTTTTATAATCTTGTAATTAAACGCTTATTGTTAACCAATTCTTAAAAATTCATATCGAAATTATGAAAAGCTTCCTTTTTATTAATTTTTAATTGATACAAAGATAATTATTTCTAGCTAAACATATAATAATTATATAATTTTAGATTTTGATATAGTATTTTTAATATTAATATCTTACTATTATAAATGATTATTTTACTATATTTTGCTATCATTTAGAATTTTATATTATTAAAGTCATAAAGCTAATGTTTCCTTTGGTTTACTTAGAACTAAAATTCCTTTAAGGTATTTCTTCCTTTATATTCTTCATGTTTTACTAATTAAAGTTAAATAAAGAGTTATTTAAATGAATTCGTTAGCAATTTAAATAGTTTTTAGAACTTAAATTTTAATATTTATTTATAAAAATAAAGGGTATAAATTAAAGTTATTTAGTAATAATATTTCACTTTAATAAAATAGTTATTGTAAGAAACTGCTTATTTATATTAAATTTAAAATTAAAATAAAAATAAAAAAAAAAAAATTATGACATCTATAACTGCAAGAATTGCTTCCTTCAATGAGACTCTAATAAATGTTTTTAATGTTTTTTAATAATAATCTTGATCTCATCAATTTTTTAATTTTTCTTTTTTCAGTCTCTCTTTTATGTCTTCCTTTTTTACTTTTTCCATTTCATATAAATCTAAACTTTTTGACAAGTGAAAACGATTTTTAAGGGTAAAAGGAGGTTTATAAGTTTTTGTAGGAGTTGTATGTGGAATTTCTGATCGGAAAAGGCAGAAATGGGAGGAGTAGAAAATGACAAGTGAAAACAATTTTTAGTTTTAAAATATTTCATCAAGATTAAGGTTTTTTTATTGAAGTATATTTCTTTTTTTCACGCCTTTTAATTTTAGAATTTTAGAATTTTTTCAATTACATATTCAGATTTTTTTAATCTTTTTTTATCTTATAATACTGTCTCATATCTCTTGCAGCTTACTTTCAACATATTTTTTAGCCCTTTAGCCCTTTATTTTTTTTATTGGCTTTTTTTTCTGATTAGTTTTTTTCATAAATTTTTCCGATTTTAAAACTTTTAAGACATATAGCTTTTTTGATTTTAAATTTTTTTCTCTTTTTGTTTTTAAGCGCTAATGAGTAAGTACTTCTTTTCTTTAAAGTAATTAATTAATTTATTTGAGTACTAACTTTTTTTTTAATTTTAAATCGATTTCTCTCTTCCTTCGTGACTACTGAAATAACTTTTATTTAAATACATTTTAGGGTTTTACTTCTATTTCTTCTTCGTTTTTTTTTATCTTTCTCTGTTCATTTAAGTGTTTATCTTTTTTATTAAATCCTTTATCGCAGAAACTTTTTCTCTTTTTTTTCTCAGTTGCCTTTTTTTCCTCCTTATTCTTATGTTATTTTTCTTTTTCTTTTGTACTTATTTGATCATAGAATTTTTTGCAGTTTCTTCACTCAGATTTCTTTCGAATCGCGAAATTATCATTTTTTCACTTTTTTTTTGTTTTATCTTCTTTTTCTTTTACTTATTTTTTTTATAGAATGTTACTTTCTGCGCTTGTCTAGATTCTTTTTAGTTTTTCCAGTCTATTTTTTTGATCTTTTTGTTTTTTAGCTAGTTTTTTTTTGGAATTTTTTATTATGTTTTTTAATTTTTTTTTCATAATAGTCTTAGTTCTCTTTCTCAAGTCATAAGATCGATTCTATTTCTTCCGCTAGGCTGAGTTTTACCATTCGCTTCTCACTATCCTTTCTCAGTTTCCTAACCTCTGCTTGGTGGTTTATCACTATTTAATCAGCCACTCCAAGCTCATCTGGCTAGAATTTTTAATTTCAGACACACATATACCCGATAGATTCAAAGACGTAAATTAGTAATCCATCCAATTCAATATCGTTATATTATTAGTTGCCGCTATTTATAAAGAAACATTAGTACTGGATATTCTCACTATCTCCAATAGATTTTATTACACACTTGAATTATTATTTGCAGAATTTTAATTATAAATCTCTCTCACAAACTATAGTATCTCCAGATTGTCCACTATCAAAAATTTATTTATATTGTGAACCTCTATTGCTTATGCCTTAGCGGATGAAACTAAATCTATAATATTCTTTACCACATAATAATCTCTTACCGACGCATGAATAAACTCAAACCTCTTTTTATTATTCTATTCCTTTGTCTATATCAAACACCCTATATGATTTTAGTCGTCCGTAAACTACTCTATCCACTTTTGATTCACTTCATCAAAGCTTGATATCTCCACCGAACCCTGTAACATCTCCCATGCCGCATTCACTTAGATACTTTCAAACAACTTTATTTACTAGTTGAGCACCTTACTTTTTAAACCCTGATTTTACAATTTTTCTTAGGTTCTTTTGTTTCACTAAACTATGAAAATCTCATATATTCTAGACTTTTAAACTACTTAACCACTTTTTAAATAATCTAATATCTCTTCCTCACTCAAACAAATATATAGCAGAAAGGAATTACTGATAATTTCTTTCAGACCAGGTATTCTCTATATTAATGCCATCATCTCTTATATTTAAGATGCTTCCACTTGACTTGCACTTACACTTTATTATTACTGGTTCTTCTTAACTAGGACTTTTTCTATATATTTTTCTATCTAAACGATATCGAATGGCTTTATATGCAGTTCCTATAACTCTTATAATTAGACTCTTTCGCTACTGTATGGTGCAAAATAATGTTGGTAATTTTTTTCTTTTAATGCATAATTTACTCTACATGTTATTATATATTTTGCCTGAGGATACTTTTGCTTTAATTTATTACTACTGATAATAGCCTTGCATTCTCCCAACTCATCATACGCGTCAAATAAGAACAGAATCTTTCTAAATTTTAATGTCTCATTTCTTTCTATTTAATAATTATCTAAAGCAGATTCTATTAATTTGTCTTCGAATGCTTTTATAGTTGGGAGATACACATATATGGATAAGTATTCATGTTTCTAGTCTAGATATTTTAAGGCTAAAATCTTCAGGAACAAGGACTTTCCAGAACCGGAATCTCCCAGAAGTAATAATCCTGTCTTAGTATCGTTTTCTAAAAATTTCAAAATTTCAAAACTTCAAGGTCAAGATCATCCTCAGCTTATGAGTTAGGATTAGGTGCGCAAAGTAAGCTTACGTAATATTCTTGCTTCTCCGAAACCTCTTCTTTTAAAGTCCTTATCATATTTTAATATATACTACTGCTAATGCCCTTAAGTGCCAACCAATTCTCTTCTATTGTTTAAGTAAATAAAACAAAATGCTCTGGATCCATTAATAATTCTAGAATTATCTAACGCTCTTTTACATTCTTGCTTAAGTTCTCTTTTTTTAACTTAAATATTCTTTCCTTATAAGTGCAAGCTATTTGGTTCTTTTCAAAGTCAATTCCAAAAATTTCTTCATTGCATAGTACCTTATCTACAAATCTTTGTCGTCACATAGTTTTTCTAAAAGCTTACATGAGTCTTCTACCAATTCTGCACTAGCTTACGGGTTTTTTATCATGTGTTTTAGAAGATAGCATGCTCTAAATCTTAAGTCTATTTTTTCTTTAAGAACAATATCTCAAAATTGGTAAAATTTTATTTTGAGTATTGTCTCACTAAATCACATGCAAGAGCATCTAAGACTCGTAATCTAATAATCTTTTTATAGTTGAGCTTCTAATTTACCCAACCTTTTCCTCATAAGAAAAACTCCTTTATAATAGAGATCGCTTCTGACCCTATAACTCCAACTCAAAACGTCAAGGCAATTATTCATTAAGCAACTTTTAAAATCTTACATAGAATTCCAAAATATTCGGTTTCTTTGCTATCTGGAATATTCTCCAGAATCATCAAACTAAATCTTAAGTAAAAATCTAGTTCTGGACCTCCAATCCTATTTTTATTTTTATTTACTAACTTTAAGCTATCATTTATTTTTAAAATGAGCTCTTCTTTTGTTTTTTCATTTATAAAGAAGTTTTACACGTTCTTCTAAAGCAACATAGCCAATAACTCAGGAAGATTTCGTACAAGCTACTCTTTCAAAAGCAAAAACCATCCTTCAGCATACTTTGGGAAATAATTTCAATGAATTGATTTATAAGAACTAATGGATCATTGATTCTGGCAAACTTATTCTTTTGAATTGTTTGAATTCCTTGTAAAACTTTATCCATCTTTTATTCATTCAAACCTTCTTTTACGAGCTACAATCCTTCTTGATAAATATTTTGTTCCTTATTACCAAAAACTTGCTCATCTTATGAATCTAGGAAAGTTTAACTCTCTTTATGATTCTTGTATTCATATTCATTCATTTAATTATTTGTAGTTTAGCGTTCATCCCCTTCTAGTGTCTTTTGATGGTTATTAATCGTCTTCATAAAGAAAGGCAAACCAAATCGGATTAAAAGAACATGTGACTTTAAGAATTCATTTGTCTAGCTTTATTACTGAAAGCTTTGATAGTTTCTCAGAACTTAACTGAAAAGATAGCAATTTGAATTGCAAATTTCAGTAAACATTTTATTATCTTAAAGACTAAATTCTCTTAAATATCTTAAATTATATAAAACATTAAATAAAATCAATTAATATTAGCTTTATCTTCTATAACTGTAAAAGCTAATTGTCTATATAATTAATAATTAAATCATTTTATACTCTAACTCTATAAACCTAAAACTAATAAAAGTCAGCTAGTTTTAAATTAAGTCTATTAAATAGATTTAATTCTTAACTATAGAAAAAAGAAAAAGAATCTAATGAATCGCAATTAAAAAACTAATAAGTAGATAAATAGCAAAGTATCAAATTGAAAAACAGCTAATTTATACATGGTAAGCATTAAATTTATTAATTTAATAGGCTTTGCTGATAGCATCTTATTTGATATCCAAGTAACTTATAAAATAGCCAGATATTTGCTTATTTTTGACATAGTTTAAAATAAATCTAATAATTAAGTCTAAAATCTTTTATTTTCTATTTAACTGAGAGTATTTTAAGTTCCTAACTGAAAAATATAATTAAGATACATAATTAAAAATAAATAATTAGTTTCAAAACAAATTCTTCCCTATAAAAGAAAATCTGAAGAAGACAGTCTTTTATTAAGCTCAAAAAATAGATTTAAAGTAAAAAAGCTTTTTATTAGTTAAATAAGGAAAATGATTACTATTTAATATATTATTTTAACTAAAATATCTTAATAATAAAAATAAAATAAATAAGGAAAAGAAGGTTATTATTCTAATTAAATAAGGTTTTAATAATAGTAGAATCATATATCTAATATAATAAAATATAATAATTTCTATAATTAAGGTAATAATAATTAAGATTATATATATTATATTTAATAAAAAGTAAAGCATAAGATAAAAGAAAAACTTATTTTAACTAGTTAACTTTATTTAAATTATATTAGATGTATTATCTAATTTCTACTATTCAGATACTCACTAAATTTAGCAATTATAATAAAATGTCTTAATGAACTAAAGAAAAATTAAGTTTCTAATTATTTTAATAAATCTATTTGAAACTAAAATTAAGACAAGCTCTAATAACTATAAAGAAGCTAGCTTATATAATAAGAATAAAATAAAGCTAAACATTTATTAATCAAAAATGTTATAATTTATCTTAATTAATTATAAGCCTTTAGCTTTACTTAGTTACATGTCTTTAGGATTTTAAGACTAAGAATTATCTTTATTTATAAGGTATTTTAGTAGATAAAATTAAGGCTAATTTTTAATAATGCTAGATGTTGCTGTTAGAAAATAAAATTGAAGCTAGTTAAAATTATTAAAGATAAGCTAGCATGACTAATATGATTAAAACTAGATGATAATCTTAAATCATAAAATCTAATAAAATGAGGAATTCATTAAATAGAACAAAATAAATTATACCTAGAAAATTCAAGCAAAGTTATAAATATTTAAGTTAAAGCTGAAATTCCAGAATGCAATTCTGAAGAAGATTCCTTCAAGGGCTGAGAAGTTATATGAAGAAACTAATTAATAATTAAATTTTAGGAAAGATAAATAGCATAGAATTAAAAGATTACATGAGAGGGACAACAATAACGAAAATAATAATTTAGAGATATTAAGTTGCTACAAAATTAAAAGAATGCATAAATCTATTTAAAAAGTTATTCTGTGTAATTTTTCTGCTAGATATCAGTGCTAAAAGAAGAAAGAAATTTAAAACATGCTTAATATTAAGCATGACTATGATCAGAAAACTAGATAAAAAGGCTGAAAAATCTCAAAATCAAATGATACAAGTTTAAAATTAGTAGAATTAGCATTCATTATATTGCTGTAGAAATTCGCAGGAAATATATTAGCGCAGGAATTAGCTCTATTTGCGTCTCCCAAAGAAGTTATGATAATTTCGGATGCGGTTCTTTGGTTTATTTAAGCTTTTAACGTTTTTTCAAACCTAAATTTTAATTTTATTTTTGCCTTTATTTATTCAAAAAAGCTGATTACGCATTTCTTTATTTCTTAGTGTTTCCCATTCTAATTTGTGCATTTTCATAGCTCTTCTATTTCTTAAAATTATAAGTTTGCTTAAAAAACTCAAACTGCTGAGAAATATAATATCTTAGAATAGCTCTTAAGATATTAATATTTGTAGGTCAATGAAGACTAACTTATATAAATAGGTTATTATCTTCAATTATCTTCCAGTACCTATAGGTATTTATTTACTTACTTAAAATTTTGAAAATTAAGTTTTCTCTGATTTATTATAAACTTTAATCTCTTTATTAAAACTTTCCTAAATTGATGGATTCTTAAATCTTACTACCTTAGTAATTAAGATTCTTATAGGTTTATGCTTCTAATTTTTCTAAATTTATAAATACTTACTCTTTTATTATTGCATACCTCGTGCTATATAGATTGTCTTTTGTCTTGTTTACACTTTTTATATTGTTCCATCTTTCATGAATTTGATTCTTCATTTTAGCTCTAATAGGATATTTCTATAGGAATGTTTAGTTTTATATGTAAATATTCAGGCTACATTTTTTTGGAAAAAAAAGGATAAAAGGATAAATTAAGTTTATAGTTTTAGAAAAGAGCTCCAGGGTTCACTTGTTTTTGTTCCTGCTCTTTCCTGAACTAAAGGACTGCGTAGGAGTACATTAGTCCGCCATCCTTGTCTCTCCCTCATCCACTAATTATCGTTATAGTTTATTCTTCCATTTTTATAAAACTTGTTGTTTCTTGAGTTGTAGAATTTCTTTCTGTATACTTATCCTGTTCTTGTTGGCCATATTCTGAAAAGTTAGTCTAATATTTATTACTTGTTAATTTTTTCAATTTCTTGTTTCTTCCAGCATTTTTTCCAGCAATTATTTTTCTAGCATAAATAGCACTAAATCTTTTTGCTATAATAATTGATCTTATTTATTTCTTATTATTAGAATTCCGATTCGATTTCCATTGGGATATTTGATTATTAATCTTATTAATCTTATAATTTTTAAATTATTACTTGTTATTATTCTTGTTTTTCTTAAAGTTGCTTTATTTGATATTCAATTTAAGAAAAATGAAATTGGAACATTTGAGGAACTTCGTTAAATTATTTATCAATTTATTCCAATTTAATTACTATTTACGATTAGATTTTATCTAATGATTCATCTATGGATGGGAATTATAGGTTTAATTATTCCATTAATTTTTCTAGTAAGTTTTCTAAATTTTCTATTTTTTATCTTTGCTTTTTCAAGTAATATTGGATATTTGATATCATTTGCTGAACTGATTATGCAAAGGATTCCTTAGATTATTAATCTTTATCTTATTAAGGCTATTCTTCAATTAAATTAGGTTATTCTTATTTTTTCAAGTATTCGTTAATAGAGGTCTATTATTTCTTAGGTGCCATTTTATTTATAATAATAATTAAGTAATATAAATAAAGATAATAAAATCATACTTCCGTTAGAAATCTTTGCATAAAAATATTTAGAAAACTAAAAAGATAAATATGGCTCTATCACTTAGATTTAAATGTTAATATCTTTGTCTACTCTCTAAAAAGATATATATATTAATAAATTTAATTCTTTAATATTTTATAAGAATCATCAAATATTAATTTTACATTAATCATTAAAATAACTGTTTGCCTTCCGGCTTAATATTAAATACTAATTCAAATATTAAAATTAACTTAGATTTAAAACAATAATTTAATCATTTAAGTTACGTTAAATAAAATATTTGTATTTAAAATAAATTATTATTTTGGAACTTTCTAAATATAACTATTTCATTAAAAATAAAATATAAATTTTATAAATATCTTTTTAATTAATTAGCTAGACATTAAATATTTAATTTTTTTAATTTTTTACTTTTTTTATTTTGATTATAATTGAATTATAGAAAAGTTTATGGCTTTTTAAAAAAAATTATAATAATAATAATTTATTAAAATGACTTCACCTTTATTTGGTTTTTCACGTATTAATTTGCTATTTTATTGCTTAAAATTAAGTTTCCTCTTAAAATTTGCTAGGATTTTCACTGCTATGTTTCTTTATAATTTTAAGATTATTTTCCTTGATTTTTTCCGATGGTCGAATCTCAATTATTTTTGATTAGAATTATTTACTTCCACTTAGATATAAGGAGCTTCTTTGTTTAATTGGAGTATTTTTCTCCTATAGATTAAACCTTCATTTGTGCAGCATAGTCTAAATATATCTTATCATTTATTTTATATTATTCTGTTTAATTTGTTATTAAAGTTGAAAGCAATTTCTTACTTTATGTTCTTAACGTTTACAATACAGCATATCAATATTTTCCAATAGGGATATATTTAATTACAGTTTGCTATTCTATTTCTATTGGGTCGTTTTGTATTAAATTGTTCTGATTTACTTATTTTCGAATTTTAAATTTATCTTATTATTTATTCTGTCTGTAAAATTTTACCTTAAATTTGTTGTAAGTGCAGGCTTAGAACTAATTCAATCACAATTTTTACATTTTTTCATAGATTTAATAATTCATTATTTCTTTAATAAAGATCTTTAATAGCTTTTGTTAATCTTAATTCTATATCTAAAGAAGGTAGAGATCACCGACTACATCCTTCTAAGTTCTATTAGGTTTTTTGGTGTAGTTTGTTATTTCTTAGGTACCCTTTTATAATAAAGCCTTTATTTTTTAAGTATTACTTCTATCAATATTTTTTAGAGATTATATCTCATTATTATATAATTAGTAAACTTATACTTTATGTTTAATTAAAAATTTTAATTATTCATATGTTATTTTTATTGTTTCAAAGAAATTTTATTTTGATCAATTTAAAATAGAAATTCTCTGAATAATATTTATTAAATAATAAAATTTACTTTTTTTATCATGTACTTTGCTTTTTTATAGTAAGAAATATATATTATAAAAAAATAAAAATTAGATTTTTACACTTTATTTTCCATTTTAAAGTAATCTTTAACTTTAATAAAAAGTTTAATTTAAAAAGATATTTTTCAATTATGTTTAATCTATTCTATCAGATATTTTTTAATTTTCTTTGCTTTTTATAGCATTCTTCCTCTTATTAAATTTATTATTCCTTTTATATATTTTATTTTAAATTAAATATTTATGATAAATAATAATTAAACTAGATTATAGAGCGCGTAGTACTCTCGATGGTGCGCAGCTATTTAAATTAATTTTATTTAAAGTTAATAAAATTTCTCCTTGAAGTTTTCTTATATGCTTCACTCCTTTGAAAATTCTGTCTTCTAATAGGGTATTGTCTGAGTGATGCCCCAAGAGACCTAATTGTTTAGCATCTTTAAAATATCGTTACTCAATGACCCTCGTTATTTCCTCTTGGCTCCAACCAAGATTCTTACTCAGTTTATCGCTCCTGAAGTACTTCCTAATACTATTAGTTAAGTTAATCTGAGTTTGAGGATTGTTCCTCCCTATTTAAAATATATATATAATATTTAGATAATTATAGTTAAATATTTTTTATTTAATAAGTATTATAGAATATTCAAATTTCGTTCACTCAAGGAGAAAATCTGACATCCTAATAAAGCATTAAAATTAATTTTGGTAGAAGGTTCTAAATATAAGCAATAACATAAAAGAGCCAGCTTTTAAGATCTTTATGCTTCTAATTTCTAAATTCAGTCTAAATCTACTGAAAGACCAAAAACTTGAGAAATTTATTTCTATCTGGAACAAGAAATTCAAGAAGTCAAGATGATAGATTGAATATATCTTTAGGGCAAATTAATTGAATAACTATATATATAGAAAAATAATAAAAAAAAAGGAAATTACAAAGATGAATATTTTAATGCCTAATTATAAATTATTTAAATACTTTTTTAATATTAGTTAATAACTTTTTTTCGCAGAATATGAGAATGAGTTTGAACAACTAAAAATAACAAATTTAATTTATTTCTATTATTATAATAACAGCACCAATAAATAAATAGCTAGTAAAAGCAAAATTATAAAATTAAATATGCTATTTAAAGAAATTGAAAAGAGTAATAGATAAAGAAATATTAAAGTTAATATAAACAAGTGTATATAAGAAATATTTTGGTAAATAATATTATTTTAAGAAATAATATAAATGTATGTTAGTATAAATTAAATTAATATGCATTATGTTAACAAAATATAATATATTCTAATTTTTTCCATCTTTTTTCATTTATATGATAATGAAAAGTCTTTCAAATTAAGTTAAAAAAGGAATTTTTAACATATTTTGATAATTTATTTAAATATTTATTTTTCTTAAACAAATTAATTAGATATTTACTAAATGGAATTAATACCAATATCTTAGTGTGAAAGAAATTAAATATATAAAAGTACATAAAAGTAGACAATAGTTATAAATGATTATACATAAATTGTCCTTAAAAACGGAAAGTAAGTTAAAATTTGATTTAATAAATTAACTATTGATTATTAATTTCTAATAAATTTTTGTCAAAAAATAATTTAACCTAATCCCTCTTTTACTAGAATCATTAATTTTTTGGTAGTCTAATTTTATTATTGTTTATGAAATTTCTCTTACTACCTGAGAAATTGTTTACATTTTTCTTCTTATTATTTTTCTTTATTTCAGTTTTCTTTTTGCTCCTTTTAGGATTTTATTCTTTTAAATTATTTTATATTTTACTTATAAACTTTTTAATTTTTGTTTTTTTTGCGTTATTTATTTATGCATTTCCATAACTTAATATAATTTTCTCCTATAAATTTACATTCTCTCGAGCAATTTATTAAACTAAGTTTGGTCCAGAATATTTTTATAATTTACTTTAATTAAAATATTAGTAATATTTTTAAAAGGTTTCCTGTTTTTCTTGTATAATATTCATTTTAATATATTTCTCTGTTTATAGTTCAACAGATTTTTACTACTTATCAATACTCATAGAGTTTCTTTTATTAATTATTTGAAATTTAAAATATAAGAAATTGATTAATTCTATCTTCTATTTATTTTATTTGCAACTTTAAATCTTTCATTTTAGAATTTATTCAAATTTTCTTTTTTAATTAGTTATTCTCATGTTGAAACTTCATCACAATTTATAATAAATTCCTTATTTTTAATTTAATTCTATGACTTTAATTTTTAAAAGTTAATATTCCGAGAATGGAATTTTTGTTTCCTTTTAGAAACTTATGTTTAAGTACTTATTTTTTCCAATAGAAAAGGCATAATTTCTTTTTTTACTTTGATGTAAAGTCTTTCAAATTTCTTATTTTTTAGTTGTTTCAACATCATACTCTCATCCTGCAAGTAAATTTTCCTTACAAATAATAAAAAGTTTATAAATTTTTTAATATTCTTCACATCATTCTTTAGCTTTATTTTTAAATATGTTTTTGCTCCTATACATCTCTTAATATTTTATTTTAGAGTTCATCTTAGTTTTTTAAAAGTAGTTCTGCCTTGCTTTATTGACGTAAAAATCAAAATTTATATTTTTTAATTTTAACTTTCCTTTTTGTAAATAATATCCAAATATTTAAGTATAGCGAAATATTCTTATCTTTGAAGGAGGAAGCTTTTTTTTATTAATTTATCTGTTTTATTTAACTAACAATTAGGAAATTTTATTTATTAATAATTAAAATTTTAAAGTTTATGTATTACTTCAAATATCTCCAAATAACTCTAACATACAGTAAGTTTAATATAATTTTTAATATTTTGTTACTTTTCTCTTAATTTTAACCAACATCATAATTATGCTAATATACAATAGTTTATTAATCTTGCTAATATGCGACAAAGCTTGATTAGTTAAATTTGTAAGATACAAATATTTCTATATTTGAATCAAATATTAAAATTAAGAATTTACTTCTTCATAATGTTAAGAAATTAATTGAATGCATTTTAGACTTCATAATCAAAAAATAAGAAAAAAGGTAAAATCTAACTAAAAGCAATGAAAACTCGGAAATTAAGAGTCAAGAAATTACATGGTTAAATATAATAAAGCACTTCGTAAATTTCTCTCTAAAGAACTAATTTCTTTAAAAAATGCTTTTAGTAAGTTGGTATTATCATGAGTTAATCATATTTCAAAACTCTAAAAATGTCTTAGAGCTTTCTAAATAGAAGATTGAAGATGAAATAGTATAACTAAAATTTTAAATTATGAATTTAATAGGTAGAAAAGCTTACAAAAAAGTTTAAGAAATAAATACTTCATCAGTAGTAGCTTACCTATCTTTGCATATCAATCATTAATTTATAAGTGCATACAAATAATCTGACTATTAATCTTCCAATTTTTATTTAAGATAGGAAGAAAATTAATGTCTGGCTTAAGTAAAATAAAGAAATTCTTTTAAAAAGCTACTAAAAATTTCATACATATGAGCAATATTAATGTCGTCTCTCGTCTATAATTTTTATAGGAGATTATTATTTATACATTAAATATTTATATGCATGCACTATAATACCTGTTTAATTATAACTAATGATATGGAAGTATATGTAATTTGTTCTAGCATTGATATAAATATAAAATTAAGTTAGACTTAAAATTAAATTTTCCTAAAGGATTATTAATTAAATTAGCTCTCTAAAAACTAAGAAAGCATTTATATTAAGCTTATTATAAAGAATAGCTATAAGATAAATAAACCATTTACGCTTTTCATTTAATTTAACTCTTTTATTTAATTTAAAAAGTTAATTTAATTCAGTTACATAAATATGATAATCCTAATTTAAACCTTAAGTTTTATAAATATAGCCCTTATTCATAAATTAACTATAAATTGTCTCATTAAATCATAAATTATAATAAAATGTAAAGTGGGACTGGTTAATCAACTAGTAACTAAAATTATACACTAGGTAATGCAAACTAATAGTCCTCTTCTAATCAATAAAAAGAAGAATCTAATAAGCACCTCCAAGAAACTTAAGTAGCAGCCCAAATTTAAAAGGATTCAACTTAAGACTAAAAATAAAAATATAGTTAAATAAATTAAAAAATAGTAATAACAGAGTATTAAGATTAAGAATTAGTGCTTCCAATGAAAAGATTTCATGAACACTTAAACTAAGAAAAAGAAATTTCTTAATAATAATAAAGCACTAAGCAGTTTAAAAGTAGTAAATAGACTTTATTTTCCATTTCTTATATTCTTTAAAATATTTGCTAGTTCCTTAAAAATAGAGACATAAGTAGACTATAATAAGTTAATAAATCTCTTAATAAGTTTAAGTATTAATTTGAAAAATTAGAAATATAATTCTATTCAAGTAATAATGACTATGTTTAAAATAAAATAAATTGAACTCTTAAACAAATTTTATAATCTGATACTAGAATTCTATATATTAATACTTAGGATTGATAAGGAGAAAAATAGCAAGAACAAATTAACTAAAAGATAAAAAAATAATTACAACTAAAATTAAATCTAAATCAAATAGGATTTAAATTAGTATAAGAAATTCATTTACTTGGAATAACTAATTTAGATTAACCCTTTCAAGAATATATATCAAAGTGTTTAAATCTAAAAATACTAGTTTTAGAGATTAACTTTTTATAGGAAGACAATTTAAGTTTTTTGCAAAACTTGACTCATTTATAATAATTAGAGATTTAAGATATAAATAAGAATCAGATAAAAGGAAAGTTTTTACTAGACTATTGCATAGGTTTAACTATAAAAGCACTAAAAATATTTAGTGAAGGACTTAATCAAGAAATTTTTTTATAATACTTAAAATAAAAAGGAAATTAATTAGAAGAAATAAACATTAACTTGAATGAGAATATTGATAAATATATTGATTTTTGTCCTAATTTAAATAAAATTGAAACATATTATATAAATAGTTCTTAGGATTAATTCCTTTTGAAGTTAAAAAACTTTAATCTAAGTTATTTAAAAATTAAATAAAACTTATAAGCAGAAACAATATAAGAGTTATTTTCTAAGTAGCATAATAAATTATAACATATAGAGATTTATAATTGCGATACCTTCAATAATAATCACCTGATATCTTTAATGTAAAACTGTCCTAATTTAAAGTCTCTAAATTTGAGCTTTTTATATTATTTTACTAATACATCTTTGAAGAAAATAGGAGATTATGGATAGAGATATGAAGAAATATCTATTAAATATGTTAGATAACTTTCTAATAAAACTCTAAGTTATATTTTTTAGAATTGTATAAAACTAACTAAATTATCTCTTACTGGAATGAAAGAAATAAAAAATAAGACTTTATAATCTATGAATTAAAACTGTAAGGAGTTAGAAAGTTTAAACTTGGTATATTGTTAAATGTAAGATGAGAATTGAATAAATGAAATAGTTAAAATAAACAAATTAAAATAATTAAAGCTTTATAGAATTTTACTAAATAATAAAGATATAGTACAAATAGCAACTAATTGCAACCATTTAAATCTTTTAAAACTTTAGTACTCACATGGAGTTACATAGGAAGGTTTTCCAATTTGTGATTAAGAGGGATAAGAATATCCTTTTTGAAGAAATCTTAAATATTTAAATATTAGAGGAACATAAATAAAAGAATAATGAGCCAATTAACTTAAATCAAAGTTCAAAAGAATAACAGTTCGCCATAATGTTGAGGAAGTAAGAAACCAAACTTGAAAGAAAAATCCATAAACAACATAAATTATTAATTTTATATTTAATAAAATAAATAATTTATCTTAAACAAATAGAATTACTTAAAGCAGCTTATTAAAATACTTTTTATATTCTATAATAAATTATTAATTTTACTTACCTATTTCATAAAATAAGTAGAATAGAGAGATAATAAATAATGTATAAGTTGCTAGATATAAATAAATGACAATTGAAATATGAATTGTAAAGCATAATAATAACTATTTAGCTTTTGATATTTTAGCATTATTTATACTTAGTTGATAATCTTTAATGATTGCACGATTGAAAAAGATAAAAAGGAAAGCAGCTTTAGTATATAATAAGTTTAGAATTGATGAGAAAAGAATAGTTTGGAAACAATAAATGGTTTAGGTGTAATAATTTAAAAGGATGTTATAATTATGCTCTAAATATCTAATAAGTTTAAATGAAAATATCTCTTATTATAATATGAAACTAAGTTATTTTAATTTGGTCTAAAATTCTTATGTAGTTATCATATAAGCTATTCTTAAATAAGAAATAACTATCTTAATTAAAGTTGCACTTTATACAAAAAATAAAGAACTTATACTATGATTGGTAACATATAATTAGTTTAAATTAGCTATTATCTAGTTTCTATTCTAATACATTTATTAAATACGCTAATTATTATTAAATTAACAACTATTCTACATTATTTACACCAACCCAATTATCTAACCTATTACATTATTTAAACCAATCCTATAATTATTACCATCTCTTAAAATATCTACTCTTACTTTATTATATCAAATCAAGTCCTAAACTTCTATTATAATAAACTTTCAGAAGTATCATATTAATAGTTTATTAGTAGCATACATATAGAGTGTGGGTAATATTGGAAGCTATTCTTATATAATAATTTTAAAATATTTGTAATATGTCTCTTGTATATATATTTTAATAATGAAAATGATATAGTAACTATATAACTATATGTATATATTTTAGAAAAAAAATTAAAGAATTTAAATAATATATGCAATAAGTGTTTTTGTCTTATCATTTATATTTAATTAAATTTAAAAATTTGCTAGAAAAAAATTTTAAGGAATTATAAAAAAAACATTTTAAATAAAAGTAATTAAATATAGGTATTTAGCATCTTATTAAGAGTATCTATAAGATAAATATAATAATTTAGCTATTTATACTTAATTTTATTTTTTGTTTAATTTAAAAATCTTTATTTTCATTTTAAAATTTAAATATGATAATGTTCTTTCGTTTTTTATTGTTAATGTTTTTGCCTACAAATATTTCAATTTATTAAGCTTTTAATAATTACAATTATTATTTTAAATAGAATATCTAAAACTATTAGAATTAATAAACTAATTATTACTAATATAAAATGGCTTCTAAGAAATAACAGAACTTTGAACAAAACATTTAAACAGGAAAATTCTCTAAAAAATAAAAAAGCGAAATAATTACAATGAGTGAAAGTGAGAAATATGATTGATATGACGAACATTAACCACTTGGAAATCCAGAACTAAAAAAACTTCCGACACAAACTCAAATAGAAATATTATCTAAGTCATTAAAAGAGTTTATGTTTAAAAATAGATACCTCACTGATAAAGTAGAAAAATTAGAAAAACTAATAACTTCTTTACTTGAGAAACAATATTAATAATCATAAGAAAAAGAAAAAAAACTGGAACAAAGAATTCTTTAAATTTAATAATAAATTCAGGTTACGCCATTTTTGTTTTAGCAGAATTAATCAGATCCTATTTAAATAGAAAATGAAGCCTCAAATTAAAATAAACAGTAAAGGTTTATTTAAAATAAGTAGTAAATTTAAATTAAATAAGTGTTACAGGAATAATAGTTTAAAAGAAGAATAAAATGCTACGTGTGCAATAAATAACACCAATGAAAATACTGCTACTAACTAAGCGAAATTTAAAGAAAGAATAAATAAGATATTTTTAGAAAACTATTTAGGATATATCCAACATAAAGCGGAAACATTTATAGAAAAATTCTTTAATTCAAATCTTAATCCTTGGAGAAATAATTAGGAACGCTACATACAAGATGAAAACTATTCAGAATATTAAAGGATGGTGCGCTAATGAAGTGCTACACCGCCTAACTAAGCCTAGTAGGGATTCAAGACAAACTAATAGAGACAAGCTGATAGAATAGGTCAGATGGCTGACTACTAAGGCTTTAACAAAGCTTTTTAACTTTAACTTTAACTAAATATTTTATAGATCTTCAAAATATTGTTATTCTAAAGGCTATACGAAGATTTACTAAAAATATTCATATTTTATTTTACCAGTTTTAGCCTTTTTGTTAATTATATTATATATAAAAAAATGGATGTCAGATGTAGTAGGAGAATTAGTAGGTAATCTGATGCAGTGCATACTGTATTGAAAGTAATCTTACTAAACACCACCACGGGGTGTATGAGCTCGGAAGAGACAAGCCTAACTTGACTGAGGGTTCTCGTTTGTAGTATGAACGTTTGATTGACGGGCCTAATAATAACTTAGTTACTAATTCTTTTTTGATCTTAATCAAGAAACCTAGAACATTTGATTCAAGATTCGAGAATAATCTTTAATAAGCAGACTTCCTATTTGGAGAAGCTGACGTGACTCATTAGACGGCTAGAATGAAAACAAGAAATATGAGAACAATTTTTTATTATTAAATATTAATATTGAAAAAATTGCACGCCAATGAGGTGCTATGCCATCTATAATCTTAATTATTTATAACAATTAAAAACAAAAATTATATATAAATTTAATATTTTACAAGCTACCTATTATAAGAATTTCTCAATCTATTAAAATATTTTAATCTTCATTATGAGAAAAGTCTTAATTAATTAACTAAAACTAAAAAATATAGATTAAAATAAATAAAAGTGAGATAATTAATATTGGAAACAAAGAAAAAAGAAATTAATATTTAATTGATTTATTATTTACTAAGATGTATTAACTTTATAGCAATAAAATTAAATATCACTACTCTTAACTATTTACCTTATTATTTTTAAATCTATTCATTTCAATAAATTAAAAATCTTTGAATATAATTACAAGTACTAAGTAATGAATACTATTGAAAAAATAAATATAAAAATGCAAAATTATAAAAACTAATAAGAAATTTAGTTGTATCAATTAATTTTGAGAAAGCTTTGTAAATTAATAGCAATTAATTTAATTAATTACCAAGTATTTTTAAATTAAATGATAATTAATAACATATATCAAAACATTTTTTATAAATGAATAATTATAAAAGGTAAAAAACATTTTTAATTTGATTATAAATAGTAATCTGAAAGTATTTTTCACTTTAAATGTAAATATTTTTGATATTTAAGAAGCATTTTTATAATTTAATTAGGTAATAAATATTTTATAGCTGCTTTATAAATTATTCAAGATAAAATATCTTTACTCTCTTCTATTTGAAGCATATTTTAGAATGGTTCTATAAAATAGAATTAGAAATAAAATAATTAAAATAATTAAATGATATTTAGTAAAAATGTTTAACTATTTTTAATAGTCTTTTAATTTATTTTGCTTTTTTGCTGCTTTTATGAAGAATTTTATTTCTGAATGATAAATAATGTTATTTTAAATTAAATAAGATATTAAAAAATCTAAATTATGATTAAATGAAAAAGGTTTTTGATATATTAAAATCATATTTTTGTTATAAAAATCTAACTCAAAATAAGTCCGAAAATTATAAAATAAAATATATAATTATACAATTGTTATCACTTAGATTGAAATGCTAATGGTTATGTCTACTCTTATAATAATCTTCTTATTAAATGAATTTCTTTCTTTGATATTTAATAAGAATTATATGGATTAATTTAGATATAAAAATAATTTATATTTGATAAAATAAATTGTTTATTTAAATATTTATTAAGTAAAACTTATCTGTTTTATATAAATTATTATTGTAGAACTTTTGAAATATAATTGTTTAATTAACTTAAATTAAATTAAATAAGGAAATTACCTCTCATTTTGTGCTGATAAGCTGCGAAAATCTGTCAAAAAGTTGTTAAAGTCATTTGGATATACCAATGTTCTAGCTAACTTTTTCTATAGAAATAACCTACTTAGTAGAATAATCTTATCATTTTTCTTCATAATTCTTCTGAGTTTCTCTGTTAGAATCTTTTATATTCCTTACATTGCTGTAGAAGATGTCCAGTTGATTCAAAATAGTATCATTTTTTATCTTATGTCTTGGTCTTGGTTCATATTCTTTCCACTCCTTTTCATACCAAAGACAATTTTTTTGCACTATAGGATCCAGAATCATTTCTATTTCAGCTATTAAAGGTATAATTTAGCTGTAACTTAGGAAATTCTACCTTGGATCCTTTCAAGATTTTCTTCTTGATAGTATATGTCTGCATATCTTAGAAGTCCATCGTCTCTTGCGATATTTATTCTAACCTTTCCCGCATTAAGACATTTTCATACCATAGTGCTCCTAAGAGCTTCCGTAGTTCTTCAACATTTTCCGGCACATTTCATTCTTCAAAGTCTTCTTGGTAATAATTTGCTTCATGCATCTTAAAAGGTTTAACGTTTGAAGGCAATTAGGTTTATAGGATTTTTTCAGGACCATGGTTAAGTTTGCCCTGAGTTATGTTCGTGCTTTTGTGGCTTATGAGAAGGAGTATTTTAATGAGTCACTCCGACTCTTTTTTTTTTCTTTTTTCTCCTCCTTTGCCCAAAAGCTCTTGCGGAAATTTTCAACCATTTTATTAATTGTTTAATTAAAAGAATAAATTTCCTATACTTTACATAAAATTAAGATAAACATTAATCTTTTATTTTATATTTTTTATTAACTACTTGGCTACTAGCTCCAGTAAGTTTCACCAATTTAACACAAAACATTCAAGTTTAGTTAAATGATGGAAGATAGAAAATATCTCTTAGGCTTTCCTAATATTAGTATTGTAGGTAATGAAAAAGAATAAATTTAAACGCGCTTAAAATACTTAAATGCAAAAATAGAATGATGATGTCAAGTAGTATAAGATTAATACAGAAGCTCAAGAGAAAAAAGGAAATAGAAAGATAAACAAGTTTTATTTCTGTATTATATAAAGAACAGATAATTACGAATAAGTTAAAGGTGTAACCATTTAAATAAATTACTATTATTATCTTTTTAAAAATTAATTTTTATGTCTAGCTATTGATAAATAATGTATTTCATTTATTTTTTATTTACTTTTAAACAGTTTACTTAATAAATGAATAAAGATGGTTATAGAGCGCATAGCATCTCGTTGGCGCTCAGCCCCTTCAATATTAATGTTAATATTAATATTAAAAAAAAAAGTGTTCTCAAATTTCTTGATAAAATTCTAGTAGTCCAATTAGTCAATTCAGCTTCTCCAAATGAGGAATCTACTTATTAACGATTATTCTCGAATCTTGAACCAAATGCTCCAGTCTTCTTGAATAAGATTCAATTAAGAATTAAAAATTAAATCATTAGCGACGCGTCAGTCAAACTTTCATACTGCTAATGAGAACCCTAGAAAAATTTAGGCTTATCTCTTCCGAGCTTATCTACCCTTCCCTGTAGTACGAGATTACTCGCAATGCTGTATGCATTGTAGCCAAACTTTCTACATGTTATTCTGATCCCTACCGACTTCCATTTTTGTAATAAAATAAGGTAATTATTAGTAAATTTATTTTGACTAAATAACAAGCACACTTTTCTTGAAGATAAATTACTCTTAATTAAAAATTAATTAAGAATTAAATTTAATATTATAAAATTTATTCATGAATAATGAAAAATTAATCTTTTTTTATGATTGAAATTATTATTTATTATGTACTATCTTATTTTGTATCAATTACATCTGATGTTTTTAAATTTAAAGCTTCTCTTAATTTAAAATTATTAATTAAGATTTTATTTTATTCTAACTGAATATTTATTTAATTTATCTATTTATTAGTAATATTTAAACTTTTATCTTATTTATAAGAAATTAATGAAAGAAGCGTTTGAAATCTTCCTGACTCTCCTATTTAAATGAAACTTGCTCCTAGATAAATTTTTACTGGTTATTTATCTAGTGAGCACTAAGATATTTAAATAGATGCGAGATTCTCCTACCATTATCCATTATTGTAACAAAATTATTATATAGTTCTTCTAAGGTCTTAATATTTCACATTTTCTATTTCCATATCACTCATAATTCATAATTAAATGTTAGGCTAAATCTAAGGGATTATATTTCTTTTAGTAAGTTTTAGTATTTAAAATTCATCTTTTCTTTTTTTATTTCATTCCCTGTGATTTTTTCTGTTATTTATCTGCTACTATAGTATCCATTTTAATTAATTTACTATGCTTTATTATTACATAGTAAAATGCGTTTTTGCAAATATTGTGCTAGCTTTAATTATAAAAACTATATCTCTACTACTACTATTTTCTGATGGTAAAAACAATAGATCACTTTACTCAAGAATAATAAAAATATTTTTGAAATAATGATATTAAAATTAAATAAACTCATCAGATTATTAAAAATATAACTTTTCTCATTAAAATAGTAAGTTTAGACAAGATAAAAAGAAGTTTAATTTAAAATTTTTTAGATGGTTGGTTTTATTTAATGTTTTCGTTTTTATTAGACTATCTTAGTCAATTAGAGAAATTTCTAAAAGATTTATACTTAGTTAGATTTTTAGAAACTTTTTATATTCACAATTTTGAAATTTATGGTATCTTCAATATTTTTTTATGCTACATAGTTTCTACAGATACATATATAATTAATCTTCTTTTTATTACTTTATTAATTATCTAATTTTTTGATTATTATTTAAGTTTGATTGTTCAATTTCCATCGATCAAGTATAGCTTTAATCTTAACTTTTTATTCTATGATTTCTAATTTCTTATATTTTATCTTTTGTTCTTTTCTTAATTAAATTGATATGTAGAAGCTTTTAAGCTAATTCAGTTCTAAGAAATATATTTAAATATAGAATTAGTAAATTGTAAAGTAAAGGGAGTTTATTATATTAGATAATATATATACTGCATGATATAGTAATTTTAATTATAATGAAATATAGGTATGATAATGTTAGGAGTATATGATATATATAATAATATGATGATTTAGGATATTATAAGGCTTAGTTTTGTATCAAAGTAGTTGATAATGATGAAAATGATGTGGTCTAAGTTGATATTTTCTTAATTTATAATTGCTAATTATAACTAAATAAATTAATAGGAACTAAGTTATTTATGTTAGTTGATCTAAACTTTTATTTATATAGAATCTAAGATTTAACTCTTAATAAAAAATTAAAATTTAAAAAGCTTTTTAATTTAATCTTTTCCTAAGCTTCATTTTACTTTATGTTTAGACTATAGTAAAGCTTTATTACTTTAATTAGAAGATTTTAATATAAAATCTAAAATTGAATTCTTTAGTGTAAATACTAAAATAAGTTAACATTTATAATTGTTTATTTAGAATCTATAAACACATCAAATTTACTTTTATTCATATTAAATACTATTATTTCTATATATCTTATACTACATATCTTATATTATATTATATTATATTATATTATATTATATTATATTATATTATATTATATTATATTACTATTCATATTTCCCATTTCTAACTAACATATTCCACTCTTAATTCTACTTATTTTATCAAAAACTTATTTTTATTATACAATATTAAAGCTATCTTAATAAGCTATTTTAAGTAATTTTATTTGTTTAACATAATTTATTTATTAAAATATAAAATTAAAAATTTATTGTTATTTGCGAATTTTTCTTTCAAGTTTATTTGCTATCCTTCTCAACATTATGACGAACAGTCATTCTTATAAACTTTTATTTAAGTTAATTTGCCCATTATTCTTTTATTGATGTTCCTTCAATATCTAAATATTTAAGATTTCTATAAAAAGGATATTCTTATCCTTCTTAATCACAAATTTGAAAACCTTCCTATGTAATTCTACTTTAATTCGAAAGAGTTAAAATTTTTAAATGTTTACAGTTAGTTACTATTTTTACTACTACTTTATCATTTAGCTAAATTCCTTAAAACTTTAGTTACTTTAATTTGTTTATTTTAACTATTTCATTTATTCAATTCTCATCTTACATTTAGCAATATGCCAAGTCTAAGCTTTCTAACTTCTTACAGTTTTAACTCATAGATTGCAAAGTCTTGTTTTTTAGTTGCTTTATGTTACTAAGAGTTAATTTTGTTAGGTTTATACAATTTTCAAAAATATAACATAGAGTTTTATTAGAAAGTTATCTAACATCACTAAAGGATATTTCTTCATAGTTCTATCCATAATCTCCTATTTTCTTCAAAGATGTTTTAGTAAGTTAATTCAATCAGTTCAATTTAAGAGACTTTAAATAAGGACAGTTTTACATTATAGATATCAAGTGATTATCATTAAAATTATTGTAATTATAAATCTCTATATGCTATAATTTACTATGCTATTTAGAAAATAACTCTTATATTGTTTCTGCTTATATTTTTCAATCAATTTTTAAATAACTAAGGTTAAAGTTTTTTAACTTCAAAAAAAATTAGTCGTAAGAACTATTTATTTATAAAATGTAAATTTTGCTTAAATTGGGACAAAAATCAATATATTCATCCATATTCTCATAAAAGTTAATTTTTATTTCTTCTAATGATTTTCCTTTTTATTTCAAGTATTATAATAACTTTTCTTGATTAATTCCATTACTAAATACTTCTAGTTATTTTAAATTTAAACCTAAGCAATATTCTATTAAAAATTTTCCTGTTATTTAATTCTTATTTAAGCTAGTGATTTCTAAAGATTGTAAATGAGGCAAGTTTTACAAAAAACTTAAATTTTATTCTTTAAAATGGAAAATTCTTAAATTAAGTTTTTTTAGATTTTTGCATTTTGATATATATTCTTGAATGGTTTGATCTAATTTATTTATTCCAAAGAAATTAATTTCTTGAACTAGTTTGTAACCTATTTGATTTAGATTTAATTTTAGTTATAAGCATTTTTTTATTTCTTGGTAAATTTATTTTGGGTATTTTTTTCCTAATCAATCCTATGTATTAATAGATAGAATTCTAGTATCAGAGTACAAAATTTGTTTTAGAGTTCAGTTTTTTTTATTTCATACATAGTTATTATTACTTGAATATTTCTTTACTTCTAGTTTTTTAAATTAATACTTAAATTTATTTAGAAATTAATTAACTTATTATAGCCTGCAGATATCTTTATTTTTAAGGAACTAGCAAATGTACTGAAGAATATAAGAATTGGAAAATAAAGTTTTCTTACTATTTTTAAGTACTTTAGTGTTCTATTGTTCTTAAGAAAGTTCTTCTTAGTTAAATTGCTCATTCATTGCAAGTGTTATTAATTAATTTTTGTAATCTTCTGTAGATATTTTTTAATTTATTTAACTATCTTTTTATTTTTAGTCTTAAGTTGAATCCTTTTAAATTTGGGCTGCTACTTAAGTTTCTTGGAGGTGCTTATTAGATTCTTCTTTTTATTGATTAGAAGAGGACTATTAGTTTGTATTACCTAGTGTATAATTTTAGTTACTAGTTGATTATTAAGTCCCACTTTACATTTTATTATAATTTATGATTTAATGAGACAATTTATAGTTAATTTATGAATAAGGACTATATTTATAATAAAGCCTAAGGTTTAAATTAGGATTATCATATTTATGAAACTGAATTAAATTAAC
Organism: Loxodes magnus; assembly: GCA_946699065.1. Lineage (NCBI taxonomy): Eukaryota > Ciliophora > Karyorelictea > Loxodida > Loxodidae > Loxodes > Loxodes magnus. Next base: position 59,244 of record CAMPDV010000156.1, on the reverse strand, counting down.
TTTTTCAGTTAAATAAAAGAGCTAAATTAAATGAAAAGCGTAAATGGTTTATTTATCTTATAGCTATTCTTTATAATAAGCTTAATATAAATGTTTTCTTAGATTTTAGAGAGCTAATTTAATTAATAATCCTTTAGGAAAATTTAATTTTAAGACTAACTTAATTTTATATTTATATCAATGCTAGAACAAATTACATATCCTTCCATATCATTATTTATAATTCCATACGCCTTACAGCGTATACAGACAATTATATAGTACATGCATAATAATCTCCAATAAAATTATAGACGAGAGACGACATTAATAATGCTCATATGTATGAAGCTTTTAGTAGCTTGTAAAAAGAGTTTCTTTATTTTACTTAAGCCAGAAATTAATTTTCTTCCTAGTTTTAATAAAAGTTGGAAGATTAATAATCAGAATATTTGTATAAGCTTAGTAACTAATTATTAATACGCGAAGATAGGTAAGCTACTACTGATGAAGTATTTATTTCTTAAATGTAAGCTTTTCTATCTATTAAATTCATAATTTCAAACTTTAGTTATACTATTTCATCTTCATTCTTCTACTTAGAAAGTTCTAAGACATTTTTAGAGTTTTGAAATAGGATTAACTCATTAAATACCAACTTACTAAAAGCATTTTTTACAGAAATTAGTTCCTTAGAGATAAATTTATGAAAAGCTTCATTATATTTAAATATGTAATTTCTTGACTCTTAATTTTTGAGTTTTCATTCCTTTTAGTTATTTTTTTTCTTCTTTTTTGATTATGAAGTCTTAAATGTATAAATTAATTTCTTAGCATTATGAAGAAATAAATTCTTAATTTAAATATTTGATTAAAATATAGAAATATTTGTATCTTACAAGTTTAACTAATCTACCTTTGTCGCATATTAGCAAGATTAATTAACTATTGTATATTAGCATATTTATAATGCTAGTAAAATTAAGAGAAAAGTAACAAAATATTAAAAATTATATTAAAATTACTATATTTCTTAGTTATTTGGAAGATATTTGAAGTAATAAATAAACTTTAAAATTTTAATTATTAATAAATAAAATTTCCTAATTTTTAGTTAAATAAAAAAAATTAATAAAAAGATTCTTCCTCCTTCAAAGATAAGGATATCGCTATATTTAAATATTTGTATATTATTTACAAGAAAGAAAGTTAAAATTAATAAATATAAATTTTGATTTTTATGTCATTTAAATAAGGCAGAACTACTAAAATAAAACTAAGATGAACTCTAAAATAAATATTAAGAAATATATAGGAGTAAAAACACATTTAAAAATAAAGCCAAAGAATGATATGAAAAATTAGATAAATTTATAAACTTTTTATTATCTGTAAGGAAAATTTACTTGCAGGATGATATTCATAGAATAAAATTAAAAAATAAGGAATTTATTATAAATTATGATGAACTTTCATCATGAGAATAACTAATTAAAAAAGAAAATTTGAATAAATTCTGAAAAGAAAGAGTTTTATTCAAATAAAATAAATAGAAGAGATAATTAATCAATTAATCCATATTCAGAATATCAAATAATTAATAAAAGAAACTCTATGAGTATTGATAAGGAGTAAAATTCTGTTAAAACTATAAACAGAGAAATTTTTAATATGAATATTATTCAAGAAAAAAGGAAACCTTTTAAAGTAGTACTGATATTTTAATTAAAGTAAATTATAAAAATATTCTGGACCAAACTGAGTTTAGTAAATTGCTAGAGAATGTAAATTTATAGGAGAAAATTATATTAAGTTATGGAAAGGCAAAAATAAATAACGCAAAAAAAAAAAAGTTTATAAACAAAATGTAAAATATAAAATAATTTAAATCATGTAAAATTCTTAAAGAGTAGAAAAAAACTAGTTAAAAAACAAAAAGAAAACTGAAATAAAGAAAAAGAATAAGAAGAAAAATTTAAACAATTTCTCAAGTAGTAAGAGAAATTTCATAAACAGCAATAAAATTAGAATATCAAAAAATTAATGATTCTAGTTAAAGAAGGATTAAGTTAAATTATTTTTTTACAAAAATTTATTATAAATTAATAATCAATAGTTAATTTATTAAATCAAATTTTAACTTACTTTTCGTTTTTAATGACAATTTATGCATAATCATTTATAACTATTGTCTACTTTTATGTACTTTTATATATTTAATTTCTTTCACACTATGATATTGGTATTAATTCCATTTAATAAATATTTAAATAAATTTATTAAAATATGTTAAAAATTCCTTTTTTAACTTAATTTGAAATAATTTTCACTATCATATAAATGAAAAAAATATGGAAAAAATCAGAGTAGATTGTATTTTGTTAACATAAAGCATATTAATTTAATTTATACTAGCATTAATTTATATTATTTCTTATAATAAAAATATTTACTGGTTGCGAGGAAGACACCTATTCCAGATGTCGACCTCTTTGAAATAAACAGAATATTTTTTCTCTTTTTCAATACCACCAAAATATTTCTTATATAAACTTGCTTATATAAGCTTTAATATTTCTTTATCAATTACTCTTTTCAAATTTTTTTAATTAGCTTATTTAATTTTACAAATTTGTTTTTATCAGCTATTTATTTATTGGTATTGTTATAATAATAATAGAAATAAATTAAATTTGTGATTTATAGTTGCTCAACCTCTCCTCGTATTCTGCGAATTAAATCTATTAACTAATATTAAAAAAAGTATTTAAATAATTTATAATTAAGTATTAAAATATTCATCTTTGTAATTTCCTTTTTTTTATTCTTTTTCTATATTTATAGTTATTCAATTAGTTTGCCCTAAAGATATTTTCAAATTTTAATTTTGACTACTTGAATTTCTTGTTCTCAAGATTTGGTCTTTCAGTAGATTTCGACTGAAGTTAGAAATTAGAAGCATAAAGATTTTAAAAACTTGTTGTTGCTTATGTTTAGAACCTTCCACCAAAGTTAATTTTAATGCTTTTTTAGAAGGTTTGGTTTTCTTCTTGAGTGAACGAAAACTTGAATATTCTATAATACTTATCAAAAAATATATTTAACTTATAATTATTGAAATGTTATATATATTTTAAATAGAAAGGACCAATCTTCCAACTCAGATTAGCTTAACTTATAGTACCAGGAAGTACTTCAGGAGCGATAAACTAAGCAAGAACCTTGGTAGGAGCCAAGAGGGAATAATATAGGCATTGAGTAACGATATTTTAAAGATGCTAAACAATTAGGTCTCTTTGGGCATCACTCCGACCATACTCTATCAGAAGACAGAATTTTCAAAGGAGTGAAGCATATAAGAAAACTTACAAGGAGAAATTTTATTAACTTTAAATAAAATTAATTTAAAGAACTGCGCACCATCGAGAGTACTACGCGCTCTATAATCTAGTTTATTTATTTATTATTTATCATAAATATTTTATTTAAAATAAAATATATAAAAGGAATAATAAATTTAATAAGAGGAAGAATGCTATAAAAAGCGAAGAAAATTAAAAAATATCTGATAGAATAGATTAAACATAATTGAAAAATATCTTTTTAAATTAAACTTTTTATTTAAGTTAAAGATTACTTTAAAATGGAAACTTAAGTGTAAAAATCTAATTTTTAGTTTTTTATAATATATATTTCTTACTATAAAAAAGCAAATTACATCATAAAAAAAGTAAATTTTATTATTTAATAAATATTATTCAGAGAATTTCTATTTTAAATTAATCAAAATAAAATTTATTTGAAACACTAAAAATAACATGTGATCAATTAAAATTTTTAACTAAAAATAAAGTATAAGTTTACTAACTATATAATAATGAGACATAATCTCTAAAGAATATTGATAGAAGTAATATTTAAAAAATAAAGACTTTATTATAAAAGAGTACCTAAGAAATAACAAATTAAACCAAAAAACCTAATAAAACTTAGCAGGATGTAGTCGGTGATCTCTACCTTCTTTAGATAGAGAATTAAGATTAGCAAAAGCTATTAAAGATCTTTATCAAATAACTAAAGAATTATTAAATCTATTGAAAATCTAAAATCGGAAAATACTATGATCGAATTAGTTTTAAACCTGCACTTACAACAAATTTAAGGTAAAATTTTACAGAGAGAATAAATAATAAGATAAATTTAAAATTCGAAAATAAGTAAATCAGAACTATATTAATGAAAAACGACCCAATAGAAATAGAATAGTAAACAGTAATTAAATATATCCCTATTGGAAAATATTGATATGCTGGTATTGCAAACGTTTAGAACATAAAGTAAGAAATTTCTTCCAATGTTAATAAAAATAAAAGAGAATAATATAAAATAAATGGTAAGATATATTTAGACTATACTGCATAAATGAAGGTTTAATCTATAGGAGTAAAATGCTCCAATTAAACAAAGAAGCTCCTTATATCTAAGTGGCAGTAAATGATTCCAATAGGAAATGATTGAGATTTGATCTATCGGAAAAAATCAAAGAAAATAATCTTAAAATTATAAAGAAACATAGTGGTGTAGATCCTAGCAAATTTTAAGTGGAAATTTAATTTCAAGCAATAAAATAACAAACTAATACGTGAAAAACCAAATAAAGGTGAAGTCATTTTAATAAATTATTATTATTATTATTATTATTATTTTTAAAAAACCATAAATTTTTCTACAATAATTCAGTTATGATCAAAATAAAAAAGTTAAAAATTAAAAATTAAATTCTTAATGTCTAGCTAATTAATTAAAAAGATGTTTATAAAATTTTTATTTTATTTTTAATGAAATAGTTATATTTAGAAAGTTACAAGATAATAACTTATTTAAAATAAAAATTTATTATTTAACGTAACTTAAATGATTAAATTATTGCTTTAAATCTAAGTTAATTTTAATGTTTAAATTAGTATTTAATATTAAGCCGGAAGGTAAACAGTTATTTTAATGATTAATGTAAAATTAATATTTGATGATTCTTATAAAATATTAAGGAATTAAATTTATTTAATATATATATAAATATATATCTTTTTTAGAGAGTAGACAAAGATATTAACAATTAAATCTAAGTGATAGAGCCATATTTATCTTTTTAGTATTCTAAATAATTTTATCCAGAGATTTATAACAGAAGTATGACTTATTATCTTTATTTATATTACTTAATTATTATTATGTATATTTTATATAAAATTCCATAAACTAACTTCAGTTATTTCTCAAAGTTAAGTTCTTACAAATAAAAATAATAAGTATGAAATAAATAAAAGATTAATTTAAGAAAACTTACTAAGTTTTTTGCTTACTAGTATTTCTATCTTAATAAAAAACTAGGTATTTAATGATTATTAATGATTATTTTTTAAATCAAACTAAAATCTACCTTATATAATAATTAGTTAAATATTAAATTACAAATATATCTCACGAAATAACTTTTACAAAATGCTTATCACTTAATAAAATATTTAAAAATATTTATCAAATACCAAAAATAAAAGAAGTTAAATAAAATATTTATTTTATATTTTTTTTAGTTTTATATTATAAAATTAAATAATATTTTAAAGGCTTAGAAAAAAATAAAATTTGGAACTTTATCTGAACTTTCTTAAAATGTATTTTGAAAGATTTTATAAAATAAATTAAAATTATATATTATAATTATAATTTTCTTTTATTTTAATTATATATTAAAAATGAATTTATAATATTATGTAATATAATTTTATTTAGCAAATACTTTATATTAATGTAAATTTTTACTATTTATTTATTAAAAGCCTTAGAAATTATAACAACATAATTGCTTTTTAAATTAAGTTATCTATTTTTTGTATAGTTAGCTTTTTAAATAATGTTAATTACATAGTAATTATAATTGTATTTAAACACCTTTACTATTATAATAAAATAAATAATGTTAAATTAACTAAGTTAATAGTTAAAATATAATTATCTATTTTATTAAGTTCTTTTAGCTAGTAAATAATAAATTAATTATAATATAATTTATTACTTTCTTTATTTTTTATTCTTATTTTTTTGTGTTTGAAACTAATTAACTTATAACTGTATTTTGTTATTTAAATTTATTTAATTATTTTTAATAAATTCTATTTATTATAATTAAGATATAAGTATAATGTTTAATATGATTTTATATAATTAATCAAATAAACTGTATAATGTGAAACATAAGACTTAAAATTATTTTAGTTTTAAATAATTTTAAATAAGTAAAATTATAATTAGCTTTAAAATTATTTCAAAGAAAGATAACTAAAAACATAATTACAATTAAATCTACAAATTATATATCATTTATAGCTAAATTAAATAAAAATAGCATATTAAAAATTTTGGTTCAAGAAAAATTAAGAATAATTAAAATTATAGACATTAAATCATAAAAATATCTTAGCAAATCATAAAAAATAAGAAACATTTTCTGTTTAATAATTAAACCAATTTAGGTTATAAGAAGATAAAAAATCTTATAAATTTCTAATTTTACTTATTATTTACTTTATTAAACTAAGTCGCAATAAAGAGAAAATTCTTAAAGATTTAATTATCTTATTAATTATTCATTAGGATTAAAAAAAATTAAATATTTATTAATGGTTATTATTCTTTTATGTAATTATAAACAACTTAGCATTTATCTTTTTTTATAAGAATATTTTTTAATAGGTTGTAAATTAATATATCATTTTATTAGTCTTTTTTTTAAATAAATTTTAATTTATTTTAGAGATTTATTAATTTCATTTGGTTTTTATGATATTTCGAATAAGGTGATTTATAATTATTTGATATATTTTAATTTAATAGAGCATTATTTACTCTTTCAAGTCTAATTGTTATTTCCTCAACATTATGGTGAATTGTCATTCTTACGAATTTCTATTTAAGTTAATTAGCTCATTATTCTTTTATTGATGTTCCTTCAATATCTAAATATTTAAGATTTCTTCAAAAAGGATATGTTTATCCCTCTTAATCATAAATTGGAAAACCTTCATTCGTAACATCCTTTGAATACATAAGATTTAATCATTTTAAATGCTTACAATTAGTTACTATTTTTACTATATCTTTATCATTTAGTTAAATCTTATAAAAATCTAATTGTTTTAGATTGTTTATTTTGATTATTTCATTTATTCAATTCTCATCTATCATTTAGCAATATGCCAAATCTAAGCTTTCTAACTCCTTACAGTTTTAACTCATAGATTGTAAAGTTTTATTTTTTATTTTTTTCATTTCATTAATAGATAATTTAGTAAGATTTCTACAATTCTCTATTATATAACCTAGAGTTTCATTAGAAAGTTATTCAACATAATTAAAGGATATTTCTTTATAGTTCTATCCATAATCTCCTATTTTCTTCAAAGATGTATTAGTAAGTTCATATAATGATTCCAATCTAAGTGACAATAAACTAGGACAGTTTTACATTAAAGATATCAGGTGGCTATCATTAAAATTATTGCAACCATCAATCTCTATATGTTATAATTTATTATGCTACTTAGAAAATAATTCTTATATTGTTTCTTCTTATAAGTTTCAATACATTTTTAAATAACTAAGGTTCAAATATTTTAACTTCAATATGAATTAATCTTAAGAATTTTTTATATTATATGAGTCAATTTTATTTAAATTAGGACAAAAATCAATATACTTATCCATATCTCTATTAAAGTTAATGTTTATTTCTTCTAATGAGCTTCCTTTTTATTTCAAGTATTATAATAGCGTTTCTTGATTAATTCCTTTAATTAATATTTTTAGCGCCTTTAAATTTAACTCTAAACAGTAATCTTGCAAAACTCTTCCTTTAATATTATTTTTATTTTGTTATGAGATTTTTAAAAATTATAAATGCTTTAAGTTATGTAAGAAACTTAAATTTTCTTCTTAAATATCGAAAATATCTAAAACTAGTATTTTAAGGTTTTAACATTTTGATAGATATTCTTAAATATTATTATCCAAGAATGTTAATCCAATTAAACTAATTTCTTATACTAATTTATTTCCTTTTATATTTAAATTTAATTTTAGTTGTAGTTATTTTTTTAATTCTTCTTAAATTTATTCTTACTATTTTTCTCCTTTTCAATTGTAAGTATTAATATATAAAATTTTAGTTTCAGACTATAATATTTACTTAAGAGTTCAATTTATTTTACTTTAAACATAGTTATTATTACTCTAATATTACTTTATTTCTAACTTTTAAAATTAATATTTTAACTTATTAAGAAATAAGCAGACTTATTGTAATCTACAAATGTCTTTGTTTTTGAGGAACTAGCAAATGTACTAAAAGATATAAGAATTGGAAGTTAAACTTTATTTACTACTTTTAATAAATTTATTACTATATTTTTCTTAAGAACCATCTTCTTAACTTAAATGATCTTGGTATCTTTTCCTTGGAAGTGTTAATTCTTAAACTTACTAATCTTCTATAGATATTTTTTAATTTAGTAAATTGTTTTTTTATTTTTAGTCTTAAGTAAAGTCCTTTTAAATTTTGGCTGATATTTAAGTTTATTGGAGGGTTTTATTAGATTCTCCTTTTTATTGCTGATAAGAAGAGGACTAACTGTTTTAGTTTTCGAGCTTATAGTTTTAGTTACTAGCTGATTAATCGCTCCCACTTCTCATTTTATTATAATTGATTATTTTATCAGACTATTTATACTTAAATTACGAAAAAAGACTATATTTTATAAATAACGTTTAATATTTTAAATTAAATATTATCATATTTAAAATAAATTTAAAGGAATTGCATTAATTTAAGAAGTGACTAATGAAAATATAAGCTTTCCATAAATAAAATTTACTATATTTATTTTATTAAAAGAAACCTATAATAATATGATATAAGGGATTATTATATTTAGAGTTATTATTTAAAACTATTTTATTAATTTTATATCTAAATATAAAAATTAATTTGGGATTTTGACAAAAAAGAATTGAGGAAAAGGGGAAAATAATAAAATAAGGAACCTAAAAGTTATTTATTTTTTACAATTAGAAAGACTTTCAAATAAATAAACTTGAAAGATTTATAGAAGACTAAGGAATAGATGAGCATAAGAGATTTAGAATATTGAATGTTACTTTAAGAGGATAATTTTTATCTAAAAGAAGAGAGAGAAAATTCATAAAAATTTTAAAGTAAAGTTGGCGAATTAGAAACAGGTCAAAAACTAACTGAAATAAATTTTTTTTGATATACTAAAGCAATTTTAAAATTTTTAATTCTTTTTATATAATAAATTTTAAATAAAAATTCTATTTTTAAGCCTTTTTAATCTAATTAAAATTATGTTTTATTTATAAAAATTTAAACAAAATTATATAGAAATTTATATTTTACTAGATGCATTTTATTAGAAATTCTCAATCAATAACAAAAATTCATTCTTCATTATAAGAAAAGTTATAATTAATTTATAGAAACTTAAAAAATTAGACTAGAAAAAATAAAATATGAGATAATTAATTATGGAAGTAAAAAAAAAACTAATATTTAATTGGTTTATTAATTACTAAGATGTATAAACTTAATAGGAATAAAATTAAATATTTATATTCTTTACTATTTACTTAATTATTTTTAAGCATATTCATTTCAATAAATTAAAAATTTTAGCATACAATTACAAACACTATGAAATGAACACTATTAAAAATTTACAAAATGAAAAAATTAATTAAAAATGAACAAGAAATTTAGATGTGATAATTAATTCTTAAAAAGTTTTGTAAATTAATAGAAATTTGTTTTAATTAATTACCAAGATTTTTTTAATTAAATTAAATTAAATTAAATTTAAATAACATATATTAAATCATTTATTAAAAAAGTAATAATTATAAAAATTAAAGAAAATTATATTATTATAAAATTATAATTATTTTTAGAAAAATTTTAAACTTCAGCCTAATGGAATTAAGATTAATTTCTATAGTTTTTTTTATTTGTTCATTATTAAAAATAAACTTAATAAAAATACATAAATTATAAAGAGAAATATGAAATATTTTTCACTTTAAATTTAAACGTTTTTGATATTTAAGAAACATTTTTTTATTTAATTAAGTAATAAACAATTTATAGCTGTTTTATAAATTATTCAAGATAACATATCTTTATTTACAATTATTTGAAGCATATTTTAGATTGATTCTAGAGAATAAAAGTTAGAAATAAAATAATTAAAAAATTCTGAACTTTTGTCAAAAACGCTTACTAATTTTTAGTAATCCTTTAATTTATTTAGCCTTTATGCTGTTTATTTGTGAAATTTATTTTTGAATGATAACTAATGTTATATTATATGGATTTTGATTTAAATATTCTAAATAAAGATTAAGTGAAAAAGGTTTTAGATATATTAAAATCAAAAACTAGGATTTTATCCTAGTTTAACTTTTAATTATTATATCAAGGCAAATTAATCTGCCTCTAGAAATATTAAAATACCTACTAAATAGCATCTTCAAAATTAGAGTTAATTTAATGATAAAATATTATTTTATAAGCATATCCTCAAATTAATTAATTTTATATAGAACTTAATTATAAAAATATTTTGAAATTTGTGACTCGAATAATAAAAAATGAAGAATAAAAAACTATTATTATTGGTGATGCTTAGAAAAGTAAAATTTTGAAAGATTTATTAAATTAATTTCAATAAAATAAAATAACAATTAATAAAAATAAAATTTAAAGTTTAATTATAAATATTGCACTTCATTCAAATAATAAAAAAGTATAATAATACAAATAATATAATCATTTTATTATCTTAGAGAGTCACAATCATAATATTGATTTTACAATTACATAACAATATAACTATTAAGCTAATAATGAAACTATTTTAAAACTTATAAAAAATAATTAAAATATTGATAAATAAATAAATTATAATCCTTTATTAATATAAATGCATATTATTTTTTAATCATTATTTTATGTATTTAAGAAAATAAAATGCATTCATATAAAGGGGAACTAGCTCAAATGGAAGAGCGCTCGCTTTGCATGCGAGAGGCAACGGGATCGATACCCGTGTTCTCCATTTTTATTTGCTATGATGATATTATTTAATAAACATATAATATATTAAATAATCCGGTTTAGCTCAGTCGGTAGAGCGTCAGTTTTTAAGCTGGTGATCAAGGGTTTAAATCCCTTAGTCGGCGTTTTATTAAATATTTTTAGAATGTTAGTAAATATTAAATTAATATTACTGAGATATAAATTGAGGATATTTAATTTTAATCTGCTTTATATAATAAATCCTTTTTAGTGATAGTAATATTTATTTGATAATCTACTTATATTTTATTAAATTTATATCTAATGTAAAATTTAAGCTTAATTTAGCTATTTATAAGTATTCTAATTACTAGATTTATATTGCTTCTCTTTTTAGTTTGATTTATAAATTTTGAATATTACATAGGAATAAATAATTTTTAAGAATGCTTTGATATTTGTAAATATTTAAAGATAGCTTAATTAGGATTCTTAAATTTAGCTTTAACTATTCTTAAAGTTTGATTATACACTTATCCAAATATTTTTAGTGTTAAGTCTCTAATTTGTTGATATTTTAAATTTTAAGGATTTTTGGTAGTTTTAAGAAATGATATAGTTAGTATTTTTCTATATTATTTAACTATAATTTTTATAATTATATTTAGGTTAAAATAATAAGTCTGCTTTGAAGTAGCGATTTTAAAGAATGATGGTTTAGTTGTTTACTTTTAGTGTAAGTTGAATAATGATAAATTTGGTTAATGTTTAAAATATAGGAATGTTTAATTTAATAGATCTAGATGATTACATATTTATTATTCCTATTTCTATTATTAATTTAATTTATATAAACTAAAGGATTAAATGTCTGTCTATTTAATAAATAAAATGTATATAAAGATTGCTTTGTTGATTTATTTAATATTTTTGGATTTAATAAGCAAAGGCATGATTTTAAATTAATTTGATAGTAATAATAATTAAAGCATTTAAGGAATAATAAAGCTTTAGTTAATTGTATAATAATTAATTGCTCTATAAGATAAACTTGATTTAAATTTTAAAAAGGTTTATCTTTATTTTGGTATTATTTGATAGAAAATTTAATTATTATTTTAAGTTTATTTAGTTTATTTTAAACTTTTAATGCTTTCAATTAGAGATAGTTCAATTTAGCAATATACATTTATTACTTTATATTTTATTTTTCTTATTTTAGATTCAATTTATTTTCTCATAATTTAAATTTGAGGATATTAATAGAAAATAAAACCTTAATTGTTTAATTGAAAGCAACTTAGAAAAATTATGGTTAGTTCTATTTGTTTATTTTTATAAATGTTCTAAATTTGGATAATAATTTTAAAGGTTGAAGATGTAATATTTACAGTGATTGGTTTGATTCAAGTAATTAAATAAGGATTATAATATTTAAATTCTAGTAACAAATTTCTATTTTCAAATATTTTAGAAAATAGCTTAATTTTTAAATTTCTTCTATTTTAGAAATCTCTATTTTTATTGGTTATTTATTAATTAATAATAGTTAAAATAATTTGATAAATGAGATTTGAGAGATATACAATATATATGATAAAAATAAAATAGAGTACATTTTGATCTTAGAATATAGTGATAATTAGACTAAGCTTATTATTATAATAAATAGTTTCAAAGCAAATTATGATACTTTATTATAGATTTAAAAATAATCTGCTTAATAATAATAGGATAAATTAAGTTTAGCAATTTTCGAGGATTTTCACCTCTTCATGCTGGACACCAGATTACTCCAGTGTTAAAAATAAAGTTTTAGATGTCTCTACTCCTCTCTCCTCCCATTACTCTTGCCATTTCCGGATCTAGTCTTATTTCTAATTAAATTTTCTCTTGTAAATGTATCCTTATTCATTTAAGTATAATCTTTCTCTTATTTGTCTCTACTACATTTGTTTTTTCTTCCTCTACTGTGCTTGTATGGTTCTTTGTTTATTCCAGTACTACGTCTTGAAATTTTGAAATTCCTTGCAGTGTCTTCATAAGTGTTCTGTCGAATTGCAGTAGTAACATTTCTTCACTACTTTTTGGAGTTTAGCCTTAGTCTACCTATTGGTCTCTTCAATCATCGTTGGATCTCCCCTTTGTTCATATAATTTATTTTCTAGTATTTCCAATCTAATACTCAGATCAGATTGTTTCTGAAGCTAATTTTAGGATTAGCTACTCTGGTCTTAAGATATGTTTCAGAAAGCGCTTAGTTCTCTTTCTTAGGACATAAGTCTGGATTCTATTCCTTCCGCTAGGTTGAGTTTTTCCATCGGCTTCTCATTATCCTTTCTCAATTTCCTAACCTCTTCCTGGAGATTTAGTACCACTTTGATGAGCTATTCCATGCTCATTTGGCCAGAAGGATTGAACTTTGAGACATCCTGGTGCAGAGCAGACTTCATCTGCTTTCTGTGCTTCTCTTCTGAGGTTGGAGTTATCTCATGTGTTGTCTTCTGAGCTTGTTTTTGTTCCTCTTCAAGTTGTTAGAATTAAGAAAAAGGTTAGGGTTAAGGGTAAGAAGACTATCCAAGATTGGATTCAGGTTTCCTCTCCAACTTTTTGGAGGTAGTGAGAAACCTCTTTTGAATCCTTCCATTTTTTTTCCAATTAGTTAAAATTACAAAAAATTTCTATTTATTAAAGAAATAAAATGCTAAAATCTACAAAATGGAAAATTAGCCAAATACCTTTAAATAAGAGATTAAAAAAGTTTACTGATAGAATTGTGAGAAGGTACTTTGGCTAATTTCACTGATATTAATAAAATCATTGCTGGTTTAGGATTTACTTGAGAGACTAAAGAAATTTAATAGGATACTTAATAATAATACAAGAATTCCAAGTTCCTGAATCGCTGAAAGCAAATTATTTTAGCCGTAGGAAGCTATTTCGCCTTATTTTTTACGACGAAAATTTAATTAATTCAGTTGAGAGTAAGAAGTTTTTCCTTAATGTGGATCTGAAATTATTGAAGAGGTAAAGTCGAGAGAATTAGAAAATTTGGTTAGAAGCATGGAAGTTAACGATAATAGCATTAAGGATAAAGACTAGCATGATTCAATTTTCATCAAGTGCTAGATAGTAGTAGCGTAAATAAAAAGCAAAAGCAATCTCTTCCTTCTCCTCCTGTAGTAGGAAGAAGTAAACCCTTCCAAAATATTTTTGGAAAGATTTTTACCTTCGGAAGCTTCAGCTAAATTACTGGCTTTAGAATAGATTATTCGATAATTTTTTCCTTCGGCAAAATTTATGCTTAATTAGGAAGGCTTCAATTTCCATAAGGCTTTGAGGTATAATACAAAGCTGAGGTAGCAAAAATAAAACAAGAAGATCTGCTTTACGCTTGATAATAAGAATTGGCAAACTAAAGAGATGCAAACTTCGAAATGCAAGAAGAAGAACGATGCTTTGTATGCTAATAGGTGAATTTTCGACATTACCTTGCATGGTTGTTTCCAGATTGATTGCATAATGGCTTTTATTTTAAAGAAATAAATAATTTTTAAATATAAAATAGATTCTACACTTACTTCTGCTTAAATTATCTACTATTTACTATCTTAAGATATAAGATGTGCCATTTATTATTCCTAAAAGTCTTTCTTCTAGTTAGAATAATGAGCTAACTTTTTATATCAGCTTCTAAATAAATCAACCTGTCTCTTTAATCTATTAACTTTAAATTATCTTATCTTTTCATTTGGTCTCTCATCTCTGAGGTATAGGTTTGGACATTATATATAAATGTTGTAAATAGAAAAAGAAATTAAAAAGGCTAGCTTAGTAGACTTAATAAAATAATTAAGTAGCAAAATAATCCTTTAGAAAGCTACTAATTATACTAAAAGTATATCCTTCCTATTATAAGTAAAAGCATTATAAATAGATAACTATTATTAGTATACAAAAGCTATGATAGTAGCAATATTGATTGCATTAAAGTTCTAAATGATAGACTACATGAGTATAGATAGATAGTGTTAATATGATATGGATTAAAATGAATTAACTAATAGCTAAATGTTTAATTAAGTTAATATATGAATTCTTAATTTAGAAAAGCTTCTTAGCTTTAGACTAGTATAGTAACTATCTAATTATTAATAACTTATTATTTTCTTAAGCTTTAGAATTAAACATAAATAGATTTAAACTATTTAATTCACTTTCATTATAATCAATATGGCTGAATCTAACAGGTGCAGCTCATGCTTAGTTCATTTCCACTCCTCAATACGAATTCCCGTAACCCTTCCTTGTGGACATCAAGTATGCCAAATTTGTATTCTTGAAGAATACTTAAAAGAGGGATCTAATCAGTGCCCAAAAAGAAACTGTAGAAAAGTTTCATTCAATGATCCAAAAAGTTTAATAAGCTAAAAGGGCTAATCAAGTGAAAGTAAATAAGAATATAAATAACTTCATCTTGAAGAAACTAAAATTGAACTATCTTATTAGCAGAAACCGAAACTAATAAAAGTCAAGATTTTAAGTAAAAATAAAGAAGAGATAAATTTAACAGTAGAGGAAGGAGAAACAATTGAATAACTGAAATAAAAAGTAGAAAGACTAGAAGGAATTGACGCTGATTTTTATGAACTTTATAGAGGATAAGAAAAATTAGATAGTTAGCATAGAATAAATAAAATGGAGAATAAAGATGAAGTTTAACTAAACTTAAAGTTGAAGAAATGTAATTAATATAAATTTAAGGAAGTGAGAAAATAAGATTTAGAATGTAAAAAATAAAGATAGAAAGTAATTAATAAAAAATTAGTTTTCGAGATAATGAGAAAATAATATGGTAAATAATATAATAATAGAATGTAAATAATAATAAAAATTAGAAAGTATTAAATAATCAAAATAGGAGAAAGTAAGAAAATTTAAAAAAGGCTAAAATGACTTCGAAAAAAGTTAGAAATAAATGTATAGGAGGTAAATTTTAAAAAAGTGTGTAATATATTTAGCAAAAGTTAGTAATACTTTAAAAACTAGAAAGTAATAAATAAAATTTAAGAATGTAATAAAATAAATAAGATTGTAAGAATACTAAGAAAGGGAGTAATAATTAAATATAGAATGTATATAATAAAAAAGATTGTAAAATAATTATGTTAAGTTGGTAATTTAACAAATCCAGAAAGTAAATTATTTAATATATAGCAAGTAAAAAAAACAAATAAAGGAGGTAAAAATTAAAATAAGAGGGTGATTCTATTTAAAATAGAATGTAAGATATTTTAAATATTTATAGATGGTAAGAAACTTTAAATATTTATAGAATGTAAGATATTTTAAATATTTATAGTGAGTAAGATATTTTAAATATTTATAGTGAGTAAGATATTTTAAAACTTTCTAGCTGGTAAGATATTTTAAATATTTATAGAATGTAAGATATTTTAAATATTTATAGAATGTAAGATATTTTAAATATTTATAGTGAGTAAGATATTTTAAATATTTATAGTGAGTAAGATATTTTAAAACTTTCTAGCTGGTAAGATATTTTAAATATTTATAGAATGTAAGATATTTTAAATATTTATAGAATGTAAGATATTTTAAATATTTATAGGGAGTAAGATATTTTAAATATTTATAGAATGTAAGATATTTTAAATATTTATAGAATGTAAGATATTTTAAATATTTATAGAATGTAAGATATTTTAAATATTTATAGGGAGTAAGATATTTTAAATATTTATAGAATGTAAGATATTTTAAATATTTATAGAATGTAAGATATTTTAAATATTTATAGAATGTAAGATATTTTAAATATTTATAGAATGTAAGATATTTTAAATATTTATAGAATGTAAGATATTTTAAATATTTATAGAATGTAAATATTTTTTATTGACAGTTTGTATTTAAAAACTATTATAGCTAGTATTTTTTATTATTATAAGAGGGTATTAAATTACCTCAGCCGGTAAGAATCTACTTCAGGTACCTTTTTAATTTTTGATTGTAAGAAATAATCATAAGATGGTTTTGATTTTATTGAAGCTAGTATTTGCTTATATGAGCTTGTATTATTTAACCTAAGTTAGTAATAAAATGATATAGAATGTAATATTATTAATATTTATAGGGGGTAATGATTGATTTGAAAAGAAAGTAATGTCTAATAAAATTGATTAAAGAATGTTATAGTAACGATTAATATTAGATTATTTATACTAGGTAGTTATTTTTCTATTTTAGGATGTAAATAATTTAATGATAAGTAAGTTTTTCATTATAGAGGGTAATTTTTTATATAAGCGGAGATGGAAAAAACATTTAACAGCTTTAAATATTTATCTTAAATTAATGCTTATCTATTAATTAAATTTTGATTTAGATACTTTAGCTATTTTAAAGTTACTAAACATATTAGCATTATATTTTAAGATCTTTGCTAACTTTCTTGCTTTTTTCACTTTATTGATGAAAAATTGATTGCTATTAAGGAAATGTTGGAATTAGTAATTAAGGTAATATTTTGATAATAGGTATAGTTTTTTAGCTGATGTATTAGATTTGTTGATAGTAGTTGTTTGATTTTGAAATAATGTCTAGGTGTTAATTTGATATTCTTTCTATTAATGTTTAAAATAGGTTTAGTAATTTTGAAAGATAATATGTAATGATCTAATATAGTGTCTACAAAATGTGTGTTTATGAATTATAAAATAGTTAGTTTAAATAATAGTAAATAAGGATGTAGTTAGTTAGTTTGATTTAGTTATGGTTGTGTAATAAAGTGTTAAAGTGTTACTGAGATATTGTTGCTGGTATTTTAAAAATTTGTAATAGATAAGTATTTAATTTATAATCTATAATAATATGATTAAAGCAGATGTAAGAATTTAGCTTATATAATGATTGTTATTATAAACTACTACTTGAATATGATTAATTTGAATTACTAATATTATAACACACAGTCTATACTTTATAACCCTATTTTATATTCTAATTAATATATTAACTACTTATTTTTACCTATTTATTAATATCCTCTATCTATATCTTCTATTTTATTTAATCTACTAATATTATTAGTAAGATTTCTCTAGTTTAATACTATTAAGATGTAGTGTACTCTTAAACTACTTTATTTACATATTTTATTATTAACTTCTAATTTATGTCTATAATCAGAGTTATTTATTTCTATTATCATTTCAAATCTTAAGTACACTCTAAAATTATATTATATACTAAATTATTACTAGACATCAATCAAATCAGTTACCAACAAGTGTAATTGATAAGGACAACTAGAAAATGGTATTTTGATTTTAAAAGTATAATATAGCATAATATAAAAGTAAACATTATAAACAATATAAATAACTAATAATCTAGCTAACCCTTTATAAATATAATAACAAAACATATCCTTAATTCAATTCAAAACACTATCATTTCCTTAATATATCCTAACAACATTATCACTCAAAAACTATCTAATACACTCAATTTTATATTACTATTCAATTCATCAAAATCTTATTTTTCAAACTCAACTAGTCAGTCATAGATCAAAGCTATTATCAACCTAAACATTATTTATATTATCCAATAAACCTCTTATCAATCAAAAGACTAACTATTTTAACTATCAATTACGAAAAAGATATATATATCAAAAATAACAAAAATCAAACCCTAAAATTCCAAGTTTCGGATTTAAACGAAAAATTATAATATTTTTATAAATTGTTGTGAAGATAAAGTAAGAAAATAAGTAATTAAAAATTAAATCAACTAAAAATCGGAAATGCAAAAGGTAAACTTCTAACTAAAGTAAATAGAAGATAGACTCAATAATTAAATTATATTAACAATTAATAATCTAGAAAAATTAAAGTAATGCAGATCCTATAGATATTGAGAAAAATCTAAAAATAAATTAAATTATTTAGCAGATAATAATATTATGATGATGATTCTGCAAGAAAAAGAATATCTAATAAGGATATGTTAACGGTTTAAAATTAAGTAAATACTATAAGTAAAAAAATTTGAAGAAAATTGAGTTAAAATATTATACGCAAGATGATTCAACTTTTTTATGATAAAACTATCAAGGAATGGAATTAATGAATCAATAATGGAAATGAACAATAAAATAATGAGGAAAATATTTAAAGGAGCTAAAGAATATATAGAACTAGAAGAGGAAAAAAAATGATTTTCAAGATGAAAATTGAACCGAAGAAAAAAAGAAGATCAAGAAATCTATGAGCGACTTCGCAGGAAGTAGCAGAACTTTTATAAGAGCAGATACAAGTTAAAGAGGTTAACCTTAGAAGCGTAGTGCCACTATTATTTATTTTTTGTTATTATTTATATTAAAAAAATATTTAGAATTAAAAAATATAGATAAATTTTCGTATACTTATAATATATAAAAAAAGATAATTTACTTAACCTCAAGTAATTTAAAAAATAATATTTAGCAATAAATAATAGCTAAATATTATTAAAATAAAATTAAAATAAAAAATTTACATCAGAAATTATTTTTTCAAAAATTATTATAAACATGAATACTGGGTAAAATAACAATGAATAAGGGATTAACACCATATAACGCAGGTATAATGATAAAAATGTTTGTAAGCTCAGTATTCAGCTATGGGACAGAAGTTATCCCATATTGTGAATAATTTGTAGGAAAATAAGTGATGGAACAATTAGAAATAATATAGAAAAAATCTTTACGAGCAACCATAGATGCCCCTTTCTAAGTGTAAAATGAGATGCTAGAATACGAGTTACAGTATATGAAATTTAAACATTACCTATGGCAGAAAACGCTGAGATTAAGAGGCAGACTAATAGGTAACTAAGGAAAAACAGTAGATGGATTAATGTTCGACCTAAGTAAAGAAGAGAACTTTATTTTTGAACAATACTGCACAACAATAAAATTAGAATTAAAAATTGAAGATAAAAATATATTTATAGATGATGGTAATAATAATCAAAAAGGGAAGAAAAACATTAATCGTGCAATTTGAGAACATAGAGTATACATAGAAGATAGAGAAAGAATGGAGTAAATGATAACAACTCTACAGTATAGAAAAACATGATTTGATGAGTATGTAGTAGGACCACCCAACTACCTGAGATACAATAAAAATAGAAAAGAAGAAATATGCTACATATTTAGAATAAGAACGAGATGTAATGGGAGCCAGGATTGTTTAAAAGAAAGACACCTAGTTGCGACAAGCAAATGCCCTTTCTGTAATGATGCAAGAGAAAACGAAAGGCATATCATAGAAAAATGCTCAGAATACAAAGAAAGTAGATAAATATGTATTAGAAAGTTAAGAACAATAGGAGTAGAAAGACAAGGAATGGAACTATTTGATATAATATGAGGTACGGCAAAATTCGAAAAATTCATTAGAACCTAAGAAGAGTAAAAAAGAGCTAAAACTGACTTGATAATAAAAGATTATATCAAAAACATATTAGAAAAAAGAAAAAAAGGATACTTAGAAAAGAAAATTGAATGAAAAAAATAAATAGGAAAAGATTATAGAGCAGGAAAAGGATAGTTTTTATGAGTTTATAAAAGCTTGATTAAGAAGAAAATAATTAGAAACGAAAATTAGCAAAGTATGTAAAAAAAAATAATGTACGCTTGTAGCAAAGAATCAATAAAACGTAGATAGATAGAAGACAGAAGAACAAGAGATATTGAAGAAGAAAATGATGAAGATATGGAACTAATAAGAGAAGAATTTTTATTACCTGAAGGCTTACTTGAAGAAATAGACATGTATTGAAACATTTATTAAAGAGCTGCGCACCAACGAGGTGCAACGCGCTCTATAATCAAATTTATTTATTTAATTTATAAAAAAACAAAAAAGATATAGACAAACAGAAAAAAATATATCAAGTTTTTAATTAAGATCAAACTAAAAAAACATAAGTCTTTAAGAAATTTCTCTTAATTGCGACTTAGTTTAATAAAGTAAATAATAAATAAAATTAGAAATTCATAAGATTTTTTAATTAATCACCTTATAACCTAAATTGGTTTAATTATTAAACATAAAATGTTTCTTGTTTTTTATGATTTGCTAAGATATATTTATGATTTAATGTCTATAATTTTAATTTTTCTTATTTTTTTTGAACCAAAATTTTTAATATGCTATTTTTATTTAATTCAGCTATAAATGATATATAATTTGTAGATTTATTTGTAATCATGATTTTAGTTCTCTTTCTTTGAAATAATTTTAAAGCTACTTATAACTTTACTTATTTAAAAATATTTAAAACTAAAATAATTTTAAGTCTAATGTTTCACATTATACAGTTTATTTGATTAATTATATAAAATCATATTAAACATTATACTTATATCTTTATTATAATAAATAAAATTTATTAAAAATAATTAAATAAATTTAAATAGCAAAATACAGTTATAAATTAATTAGTTTCAAACACAAAAAAAATAAGAATAAAAAATAAAGAAAGCAATAAATTATATTTTAATTAATTTATTATTTACTAGCTAAAAGAACTTAATAAAATAGATAATTATATTTTAACTATTAACTTAGTTACTTTAGCATTATTTATTTTAAATTTATTTTATTATAATAGTAAAGGTGTTTAAATACAATTATAATTACTATGTAATTAACATTATTTAAAAAGTTAACTATATAAAAAAATAAATAACTAAATTTAAAAGCAATTATGTTGTTATAATTTCTAAGGCTTTTTATAAATAAATAGCAAATTTAATATAAAGTATTTGCTAAATCAAATTATATTTCATAGCATTATCAATTTATTTTTAATATATAATTAAAATAAAAGAAAATTATAATTATAATATATAATTTCAATTTATTTTATAAAACCTTTCAAAATACATTTTAAGAAAGTCAAATAAAGTTCTATATTTTATTTTTTTCTTATCCTTTAAAATATTTTTTAATTCTACTATAAAAAATAATAATATAATATTAATATTTTATTTTAAATTTAACCATTTTTGGTATTTAATAAATATTTTTAAGTATTTTATTAAGTTATAAGCATCTTATAAAATTGTTATTTCGTAAGATATTCTTTTATTTAATATTTAACTAATTATTATATAAGGTATATTCTAGTTTTATTTTAAAATAATCATTAATAATCATTAAATACCTAGTTCTTTATTAAGATAGAAAAACTAGTAAATAAAAAACTTAGTAAGTTTTCTTAAATTAATCTTTTATTTATTTCATGCTTATTATTTTTATTTGTAAGAACTTAACTTTGAGAAATAACTGAAGTTTAGTTTATGGAATTTGATATAAAATATACATAACAATGATTAATAAAAATTATAAAGATAATAAAATCATACTTCTGCTAGAAATCTCTGCATAAAATTATTTAGAAAACTAAAAAGATAAATATGGCTCTATCACTTAGATTTAAATGTTAATATCTTTGTCTACTCTCTAAAAAGATATATATATTAAATAAATTTAATTCCTTAATATTTTATAAGAATCATCAAATATTAATTTTACATTAATCATTAAAATAACTGTTCATCTTCCAGCTTAATATTAAATACCAATCCAAACATTAAAATTAACTTATATTTAAAGCAATAATTTAATCATTTAAGTTACGCTAAATAAAAAATTTGTATTTAAAATAAATTATTATTTTGGAACTTTCTAAATATAACTATTTCATTAAAAATAAAATATAAATTTTATAAATATCTTTTTAATTAATTAGCTAGACATTAAGAATTTAATTTTTAATTTTGATTATAATTGAATTATTGTAGAAAAATTTATGGCTTTTTAAAAAAATTATAATAATAATAATTTATTAAAATGAATTCACCTTTATTTGTTTTTCACGTATTAGAAAAAATAAAAAAATGGAATAATAGGTTCGTCTTTCAAAAAACTAAATTAGGAAAGCAAGAAAGCAAGCGACGAAAGAGGAACTAAAAAATTAAAGACAATAATAAGAATCTAGCTCTTCATCTGAAGGAAAATAATGATAGGTCCAGCTGTTTCAGTTAATCCACAAATTTAGAGTAACGACTTTCTTCAAGATTAAATTGAAAAAATGAAAGCAATGATCACTAAATAAGATGAAATTATATTCAATTACGGAGATCAATTCGAGAACTTATGGATTGCATCGAAGATTAAAACAACGAATTAAAAATATTGAGAAGCTAGCTAATAAAAAGTAGTTTAATTACAGAATAGTAATTATGAGAAATGTCATAATCAAATTTTAAATAATCTCAATGCATGATTATAGAAGAAACTCCAACACAATTTTAGAATACAGAATAAAATAAACCTAGTTAAGAATAGGCAAGCACGGGTTTAACTAAAAAAATTGAACAGCTGGAAAATAAAATATTTAAAAAGAAGAGCACTGAAAAATAAATAAAAAATTGTTGGTATTGCTACTCATGGAATCACTTACTAAGACACTGCAAAGAATGAAATAATTTACAGATAAGAGAAGAGCAGAAAACATGAAGAGCTTTAAATAAACTATGGATTACTGAAAATGGAGTTAACAGACAAAATATTTTAATACGCAACAAAGAAAATTAACAGTGGTAACCATCCATTTACAAAAAAGGTCGAGAAGACTTACCACGTAAAAAAATTGGTCTGCAGGTACCTGGTTGAAAGTCTAGAGATAGCAAACTTTTATTTAAAACTAAGTTCATTTATTATTAGTGTTTTTCACGTATTAGTTTGTTATTTTATTGCTTAAAATTAAGTTTCCACTTAAAATTTGCTAGGATCTACACCGCTATGTTTCTTTATAATTTTAAGATTATTTTCTTTGATTTTTTCCGATAGATCAAATCTCAATAATTTCCTATTGGAATCATTTACTGCCACTTAGATATAAGGAGCTTCTTTGTTTAATTGGAGTATTTTTCTCCTATAGATTAAACCTTCATTTTTGCAGTATATTCTAAATATATTTATAATTTATTTTATATTATTCTCTTTTATTTTTATTAAAATTGGAAGCAATTTCTTACTTAATGTTCTAAACGTTTACAATACCAGCATATCAATATTTCCAATAGGATAAATTTAATTACAGTTTTCTATTCTATTTCTATTGGGTCGTTTTGTATTAAGATAGTTCTGATTTACTTATTTTCGAATTTTAAATTTATCTTATTATTTATTCTGTCTGTAAAGTTTTACCTTAAATTTGTTGTGAGTGTAAGTTTAGAACTAATTCAATCATAGTATTTTCCGATTTTAGATTTTCCATATATTTAATAATTCTTTAGTTTTTTGATAAAGATCTTTAATAGCTTTTGCTAAATTTTAATTCTCTATCTAAAGAAGGTAGAGATCACCGACTACATCCTTCTAAGTTTTATTAGGTTTTTTGGTGTAGTTTGTTATTTCTTAGGTAACCTTTTATAATAAAGTCTTTATTTTTTAAGTATTACTTCTATCAATATTCTTTAGAGTTTATGTCTCCTTATTATATAGTTAGTAAACTTATACTTTATGTTTAATTAAAAATTTAATTATTCATATGTTATTTTTATTGTTTCAAAGAAATTTTATTTTGATCAATTTAAAATAGAAATTCTCTGAATAAATATTTATTAAATAGTAAAATTTACTTTTTTTATCATGTAATTTGCTTTTTTATAGTAAGAAATATATATTATAAAAAACTAAAAATTAGATTTTTGCACTTTATTTTTAATTTTAAAGTAATCTTTAACTTAAATAAAAATTTTAATTTAAAAAGAGATTTTTCAATTATGTTTAATCTATTCTATCAGATATTTTTTAATTTTCTTTGCTTTTTATAGCATTCTTCCTCTTATTAAATTTAAAATTTATTATTCCTTTTATATATTTTATTTTAAATAAAATATTTATGATAAATAATAAATAAATAAACTAGATTATAGAGCGCGTAGCACTCTAGATATTGCGCAACTCTTTAAATTAATTTTATTTAAAGTTAATAAAATTTCTCCTTGTAAGTTTTCTTATATGCTTCACTCCTTTGAAAATTCTGTCTTCTGATAGAGTATGGTCGGAGTGATGCCCAAAGAGACCTAATTGTTTAGCATCTTTAAGCTATCGTTACTAAACCCCTAGTTATTTCCTCTTGGCTCCTACCAAGATTCTTGCTTGGTTTATCGCTCCTGAAGTACTTCCTGGTACTGTAAGTTAAGCTAATCTGAGTTGGAAGATTGGTCCTTTCTATTTAAAATATATATAACATTTCATTAATTATAAGTTTAATATATTTTTTGATAAGTATTATAGAATATTCAAGTTTTCGTTCACTCAAGAAGAAAACCAAACCTTCTAAAAAAGCATTAAAATTAACTTAGTTAGAATATTCTAAACATAAGTAATAACATAAAAGAGCAAGTTTTAAGATCTTTATGCTTCTAATTTCTAACTTCAGTCGAAATCTACTGAAAGACTAAAAGCTTGAGAAATTTATATCTATTTGGAATAAGAAATTCAAGTAGTCAAGATGAAAATTTGAAAATATCTTTAGGGCAAACTAATTGAATAACTATAGATATAGAAAAATAATAAATAAAAGGAAATTAAAAATATTAATATTTTAATGCCTAATTATAAATTATTTAATTATTATTATTATAAACTAAAAGTAATAAAAAAGTTCTGCCTCCCCTGGGATCTCAACCAGGTACGTGCTGCCATTTTGGTTTCATGGATGGATACCACGACCATTTTTTCCTTGTGGATGGTGTCCACGTTTCGTGCTCTGGTTTTGCAAAAATTCTTCTTTTAAAAACTCCTTACTAGTTTATATAAAGTCAGTTGATTTCCTTTCATCTTTTATTTTCTTCTTTTTCTATGAGGATTTTTCATTCCCTACAATATTTTAGTAAATGTCCCTTCGATTTGCAATAAAAGCAACTTTTAACTTAGTTTTACTCTTTTCTTTTTGGAAGAATTTTTTTCTCTAGGACTCCAATTCGTTTTAATATTTCTTAGTTTGAACCTTCTTCATTGTTCATGCGATTTTGTTAAACTTTAGGTGATTGATCTTCGATTATCATTCTATTTGATGTCTTAAAACTTTTTTACGATTATAAATACAATTCTTGCTCACTTACTACTTTTTTTTCTATTAGTTAGTTTTTTAATATTATTATTTCGTTATTTAAATCTTCAATTTCATTCATAAAATTGCGAATTCTCTCTCCTTAATTGAATATAATTTCGTCAAAGTCAGATATTCTTTTATTTAGTTCCTAATATTGTTCCATTGTTATTAATACTGTTTTAGTTTAGTTTTCTTCCTTCTCTAGAATACCCACCATAATCTTACCTTAGGAGGAAGAGCTCGATTCGTTCAATTTTTCTTATTGTCTAATAGCCTTAGCTGCTTTCTTTCTAATCTTTCTGGTTTAGTTCTTAGACATTCTTATTGACTACTCCATTTTTAATATAAATTATTTAAATACTTTTTTAATATTAGTTAATAAATTTTTCTTATAATTAAAAAGATGGTGGGAGCTGAGATTGATCTTCTGAATCATACTTTCTGGTTTTATGGCTAGGAACAAGTTCCTTTCCTGTCGCTGAAGAAAGTCCCTGGTCAAAGTCAACCTTTGCAAGGGAACGCCTTCCTCTTGATTATCCGCTCCTGGTAGGGGCTTGAAGCCTGGCTGCCCATAGCGATGGAGCTCCCTGGCAGCTGCTTTTCGAAACCAACAAGATATCCCCGTTATCCCATGAAGGGAGTGTTGGGGTCGTTAAACTGCAAGAAGTTGCAGTCCAAAACTCTTTTAGTTTAAAATTAAATTAATAAATTTTTCTTTTAGAATATGGGGATGAGATTGAGCAACTATAAATCACAAATTTAATTTATTTCTATTATTATTATAACAATACCAATAAATAAATAGCTGATAAAAACAAATTTGTAAAATTAAATAAGCTAATTAAAAAAATTTGAAAAGAGTAATTGATAAAGAAATATTAAAGCTTATATAAGCAAGTTTATATAAGAAATATTTTGGTAAATATTTTTATTCTAAGAAATAATATAAATTAATTATATTTTAAATAATATTAATATGCTTTATGTTAACAAAATACAATATACTCTAATTTTTTCCATCTTTTTTTCATTTATATGATAATGAAAAGTCTTTAAAATTAAGTTTAAAATTTTTTTTTTAACATATTGATAAATTTATTTAAATATTTATTTTTCTTAAAAAGATTAATTAGATATTTACTAAATGAAATTAATACAAATATCTTAGTGTGAATGAAATTAAATATATAAAAGTATATAAAAGTAGACAATAGTTATGAATGATTATGCATAAATTATCCTTAAAAAACGAATTAAGTTAAAATTTGATTTAATAAATTAACTATTGATTATTAATTTCTATTAAATTTTTGTCAAAAAATAATTTAACCTAATCCCTCTTTTACTAGAATCATCAATTTTTTGGTAGTCTAATTTTATTGTTGTTTATGAAATTTCTCTTACTGCTTGCGAAATTGCTTAAATTTTTCTTCTTATTCTTATTCTTTTTCTTTATTTCAGTTTTCTTTTTGTTCTGTTAACAAGTTCTTTTTACTCTTTAAGGATTTTACATTATTTAATTTAATTTATATTTTACTTATAAACTTATTTAATTTTTTTTTCGTTATTTATTTATGCATTTCCATAATTTAATATAATTTTGTCCTATAAATTTACATTCTCTCGAGCAATTTATTAACTCAGTTTGGTCCAGAATATTTTTATAATTTACTTTAATTAAAATATTAGTACTATTTTAAAAGGTTTCTGTTTTTCTTGAAAATATTCATTTTAATATATTTCTTTGTTTATAGTTTTAACAGATTTTTACTCC
The DNA here is from genome assembly GCA_946699065.1 of Loxodes magnus. NCBI lineage: Eukaryota > Ciliophora > Karyorelictea > Loxodida > Loxodidae > Loxodes > Loxodes magnus. The sequence continues at coordinate 31,129 of CAMPDV010000156.1, read as the reverse complement.
TTATCAATACTCATAGAGTTTCTTTTATTAATTATTTGAGATTCCAAATATGGGTTAATTGATTAATTCTCTCATCTATTTATTTTATTTGAATAAAGCTCTTTCTTTTCAGAATTGCTTCTAATTTTCTTTTTTAATTAGTTATTCTCATGTTGAAAATTCATCATAATTTATAATAAATTCTTACTTTTAATTTGATTCTATGACTTTAATTTTTAAGTCTAATCTTCTGAGAATGGGTTTTGTGCTTCCTTTTAGAAATTTATGTTTAAGTTACTTATTTTTTCCAATAGAAAAGGCTTAACTTCTTTTTTTACTTTGATGAAAAGTCTTTTAAATTTCTTATTTTTAAGTTAATTCAACATCATATTCACATCCTGCAAGTAAATTATCCTTATGGAAAATAAAAAAGTTTATAAAATTTTCTTCTTCTTATCATTCTTTAGCTTTATTTTTAAATGTGTTTTTACTCCTATGTATTTCTTAATATTTGATTTTAGAGTTCATCTTAATTTTATTCTAGTAGTTCTGCCTTGTTTTATTGACGTAAAAATAAAATTTATATTTTTTAATTTTAACTTTCCTTCTTGTAAATAATATCCAAATATTTAAATATAGCGATATCCTTATCTTTGAAGGAGGAAGAATCTGTTTATTAATTTTTTGTTATTTAACTAAAAATTAGGAAATTTTATTTATTAATAATTAAAATATTTAAGTTTATGTAATACTTCAAATATCTTCCAAATAACTAAGATATATAGTAAGTTTAATATAATTTTTAATATTTTGTTACTTTTCTCTTTATTTTAACCAACATATAAATATGCTAATATACAATAGTTTATTAATCTTGCTAATATGCGACAAAGGTAGATTATTTAAATTCGTAAGATATAAATATTTCTACATTTTAATCAAATATTTAAATTCAGAATTTATTTTTTCATAATGCTAAGAAATTAAATTATGCATTTAAGACTTCATAATCAAAAAAGAAGAAAAAAAGGTAAAATCTAATTAAAAGGAATGAAAACTCAAAAATTATGAGTCAAGAAATTACATATTTAAATATAATAAAGCACTTCATAAATTTATCTCTAAGGAACTAATTTCTTAAAAAAAATGCTTTTAGTAAGTTGGTATTTAATGAGTTAATTCTATTTCAAAACTCTAAAATTGTCTTAGAGCCTTCTAAGTAGAAGAATGAAAATGAAGTAGTATAACTAAAGTTTGAAATTATGAATTTAATAGATAGAAAAGCTTACATTTAAGAAATAAATACTTCATCAGTAGCTTACCTATCTTCGCGTATTAATAATTAATTTCTAAGCTTATAGAAATAATCTGACTATTAATCTTCCAACTTTTATTAAAACTAGGAAGAAAATTAATGTCTGGCTTAAGTAAAATAAAGAAACTCTTTTTACGAGCTACTAAAAGCATCATACATATGAGCATTATTAATGTCGTCTCTCTTCTATAATTTTATTGGAGATTATTATGCATGTACTATATAATTTTATGTATGCACTATAATACCTATGGAATTATAATTAATGATAAGGAAGGATATGTAATTTGTTCTAGCATTGATATAAATATAAAATTAAGTTAGTCTTAAAATTAAATTTTCCTAAAGGATTATTAATTAAATTAGCTCTCTAAAAACTAAGAAAGCATTTATATTAAGCTTATTATAAAGAATAGCTATAAGATAAATAAACCATTTACGCTTTTCATTTAATTTAGCTCTTTTATTTAATTTAAAAAGTTAGTTTAATTCAGTTACATAAATATGATAATCCTAATTTAAACCTTAAGTTTTATAAATATAGCCCTTATTCATAAATTAACTATAAATTGTCTCATTAAATCATAAATTATAATAAAATGTAAAGTGGGACTTAATAATCAACTAGTAACTAAAATTATACACTAGGTAATACAAACTAATAGTCCTCTTCTAATCAATAGAAGCTAGAATCTAATAAACACCTCCAAGAAACTTAAGTAGCAACCCAAATTTAAAAGGATTCAACTTAAGACTAAAAATAAAAATATAGTTAAATAAATTAAAAAATATCAATAAAAGAGTATTAAGATTAACAAATAATGCTTCCAATGAAGAGATTTCATGAACACTTAAACTAAGAAGAAGAACTTTCTTAATAATAATAAAGCACTAAACAGTTTAAAAGTAGTAAATAGACTTTATTTTCCATTTCTTATATTCTTTAAAATATTTGCTAGTTCCTTAAAAATAGAGACATAAGTAGACTATAATAAGTTAATAAATTTCTAAATGGTTTAAATATTAATTCCAGAAATTAGAAATTAAAGAATATTCAAGTAATAATAACTATGTTTAAAATAAAATAAACTGAACTCTTAAACAAATTTTATAATCTGATACTAGAATTCTATATATTAATACTTAGGATTGATAAGGAGAAAAATAGCAAGAACAAATTAACTAAAAGATAAAAAAATAATTACAACTAAAATTAAATCTAAATCAAATAGGATTTAAATTAATATAAGAAATTCATTTACTTGGAATAACTAATTTAGATTAACCCTTTCGAGAATATATATCAAAGTGTTTAAATCTAAAAAAAACTAGTTTTAGAGATTAACTTTTTATTGGAAAACAATTTAAGTTTTTTGCAAAACTTGACTCATTTATAATAATTAGAGATTTAAGATATAAATAAGAATCAGATAAAAGGAAAGTTTTTACTAGACTATTGCCTAGGTTTAACTATAAAGGTACTAAAAATATTTAGTGAAGGAATTAATCAAGAAATTTTTTTATAATACTTAAAATAAAAAGGAAATTAATTAGAAGAAATAAACATTAACTTGAATGAGAATATTGATAAATATATTGATTTTTGTCCTAATTTAAATAAAATTGAAACATATTATATAAATAGTTCTTAGGATTAATTCCTTTTGAAGTTAAAAAACTTTAATCTTAGTTATTTAAAAATTAAACAAAACTTATAAGCAGAAACAATATAAGAGTTATTTTCTAAGTAGCATAATAAATTATAACATATAGAGATTTATAATTGCGATACCTTTAATAATAATCACCTGATATCTTTAATGTAAAACTGTCCTAATTTAAAGTCTCTAAATTTGAGCTTTTTATATTATTTTACTAATACATCTTTGAAGAAAATAGGAGATTATGGATAGAGATATGAAGAAATATCTATTAAATATGTTAGATAACTTTCTAATAAAACTCTAAGTTATATTTTTTAGAATTGTATAAAACTAACTAAATTATCTCTTACTGGAATGAAAGAAATAAAAAATAAGACTTTATAATCTATGAATTAAAACTGTAAGGAGTTAGAAAGTTTAAACTTGGTATATTGTTAAATGTAAGATGAGAATTGAATAAATGAAATAGTTAAAATAAACAAATTAAAATAATTAAAGCTTTATAGAATTTTACTAAATAATAAAGATATAGTACAAATAGCAACTAATTGCAACCATTTAAATCTTTTAAAACTTTAGTACTCACATGGAGTTACATAGGAAGGTTTTCCAATTTGTGATTAAGAGGGATAAGAATATCCTTTTTGAAGAAATCTTAAATATTTAAATATTAGAGGAACATAAATAAAAGAATAATGAGCCAATTAACTTAAATCAAAGTTCAAAAGAATAACAGTTCGCCATAATGTTGAGGAAGTAAGAAACCAAACTTGAAAGAAAAATCCATAAACAACATAAATTATTAATTTTATATTTAATAAAATAAATAATTTATCTTAAACAAATAGAATTACTTAAAGCAGCTTATTAAAATACTTTTTATATTCTATAATAAATTATTAATTTTACTTACCTATTTCATAAAATAAGTAGAATAGAGAGATAATAAATAATGTATAAGTTGCTAGATATAAATAAATGACAATTGAAATATGAATTGTAAAGCATAATAATAACTATTTAGCTTTTGATATTTTAGCATTATTTATACTTAGTTTATAATCTTTAATGATTGCACGATTGAAAAAGATAAAAAGGAAAGCAGCTTTAGTATATAATAAGTTTAGAATTGATGAGAAAAGAATAGTTTGGAAACAATAAATGGTTTAGGTGTAATAATTTAAAAGGATGTTATAATTATGCTCTAAATATCTAATAAGTTTAAATGAAAATATCTCTTATTATAATATGAAACTAAGTTATTTTAATTTGGTCTAAAATTCTTATGTAGTTATCATATAAGCTATTCTTAAATAAGAAATAACTATCTTAATTAAAGTTGCACTTTATACAAAAAATAAAGAACTTATACTATGATTGGTAACATATAATTAGTTTAAATTAGCTATTATCTAGTTTCTATTCTAATACATTTATTAAATACGCTAATTATTATTAAATTAACAACTATTCTACATTATTTACACCAACCCAATTATCTAACCTATTACATTATTTAAACCAATCCTATAATTATTACCATCTCTTAAAATATCTACTCTTACTTTATTATATCAAATCAAGTCCTAAACTTCTATTATAATAAACTTTCAGAAGTATCATATTAATAGTTTATTAGTAGCATACATATAGAGTGTGGGTAATATTGGAAGCTATTCTTATATAATAATTTTAAAATAATAGTAATATGTCTCTTGTATATATATTTTAATAATGAAAATGATATAGTAACTATATAACTATATGTATATATTTTAGAAAAAAAATTAAAGAATTTAAATAATATATGCAATAAGTGTTTTTGTCTTATCATTTATATTTAATTAAATTTAAAAATTAGCTAGAAAAAAATTTTAAGGAATTATAAAAAAAACATTTTAAATAAAAGTAATTAAATATAGGTATTTAGCATCTTATTAAGAGTATCTATAAGATAAATATAATAATTTAGCTATTTATACTTAATTTTATTTTTTGTTTAATTTAAAAATCTTTATTTTCATTTTAAAATTTAAATATGACACTGTTCTTTCGTTTTTTATTGTTAATGTTTTTGCCTACAAATATTTCAATTTATTAAGCTTTTAATAATTACAATTATTATTTTAAATAGAATATCTAAAATTATTAGAATTAATAAACTAATTATTACTAGATATTTTATAGATCTTCTAAATATTGTTACTCTTAAGGCTATACGAAGATTTACTAAAAATATTCATATTTTATTTTACCAGTTTTAGCCTTGTTGTTAATTACATTATATATAAAAAAATGGATATCAGATGTAGAAGGAGAATTAGTAGGTAATCTGATGCAGTGCATACTGTATTGAAAGTAATTTCACACTAAATACCACCACGGGGTGTATGAGCTCGGAAGAGACAAGCCTAACTTGACTGAGGTTTCTCACTTGTAGTATGAACGTTTGATAGATGGGCCTAATAATAACTTAGTTACTAATTCTTTTTTTTAATCTTAATCAAGAAACCTAGAACATTTGATTCAAGATTCGAGAATAATCTTTAATAAGCAGACTTCCTATTTGGAGAAGCTGACGTGACTCATTGGACGGCTAGAATGAAAACAAGAAATATGATAACAATTTTTCGATTATTAAATATTAATATTGAAAGATCTGGGGCCAATGAGATGCTACGTTATCTATAATCTTAATTATTTATAACAATTAAAAACAAAAATTATATATAAATTTATATTTTACAAGATACCTATTATAAGAATTTCTCAATCAATTAAAAAATTTTAATCTTCATTATGAGAAAAGTCTTAATTAATTAACTAAAACTAAAAAATATAGATTAAAATAAATAAAAGTGAGATAATTAATATTGGAAACAAAGAAAAAAGAAATTAATATTTAATTGATTTATTATTTACTAAGATGTATTAACTTTATAGCAATAAAATTAAATATCACTACTCTTAACTATTTACCTTATTATTTTTAAATCTATTCATTTCAATAAATTAAAAATCTTTGAATATAATTACAAGTACTAAGTAATGAATACTATTGAAAAAATAAATATAAAAATGCAAAAATTATAAAAACTAATAAGAAATTTAGTTGTATCAATTAATTTTGAGAAAGCTTTGTAAATTAATAGCAATTAATTTAATTAATTACCAAGTATTTTTAAATTAAATTATTATTAATAACATATATCAAAACATTTTTATAAATGTATAATTATAAAAGGCAAAAAACATTTTTAATTTGATTATAAATAGTAATCTGAAAGTATTTTTCACTTTAAATGTAAATATTTTTGATATTTAAGAAGCATTTTTATAATTTAATTAGGTAATAAACATTTTATAGCTGCTTTATAAATTATTCAAGATAAAATATCTTTACTCTCTTCTATTTGAAGCATATTTTAGAATGGTTCTATAAAATAGAATTAGAAATAAAATAATTAAAATAATTAAATGATATTTAGTAAAAATGTTTAACTATTTTTAATAGTCTTTTAATTTATTTTGCTTTTTTGCTGCTTTTATGAAGAATTTTATTTCTGAATGATAACTAATGTTATTTTAAATTAAATAAGATATTAAAAAATCTAAATTATGATTAAATGAAAGAGGTTTTTGATATATTAAAATCATATTTTTGTTATAAAAATCTAACTCAAAATAAGTCCGAAAATTATAAAATAAAATATATAATTATACAATTGTTATCACTTAGATTGAAATGCTAATGATTATGTCTACTCTTATAATAATCTTCTTATTAAATGAATTTCTTTCTTTGATATTTAATAAGAATTATATGGATTAATTTAGATATAAAAATAATTTATATTTGATAAAATAAATTGTTTATTTAAATATTTATTAAGTAAAACTTATCTGTTTTATATAAATTATTATTGTAGAACTTTTGAAATATAATTGTTTAATTAACTTAAATTAAATTAAATAAGGAAATTACCTCTCATTTTGTGCTGATAAGCTGCGAAAATCTGTCAAAAAGTTGTTAAAGTCATTTGGATATACCAATGTTCTAGCTAACTTTTTCTATAGAAATAACCTACTTAGTAGAATAATCTTATCATTTTTCTTCATAATTCTTCTGAGTTTCTCTGTTAGAATCTTTTATATTCCTTACATTGCTGTAGAAGATGTCCAGTTGATTCAAAATAGTATCATTTTTTATCTTATGTCTTGGTCTTGGTTCATATTCTTTCCACTCCTTTTCATACCAAAGACAATTTTTTGCACTATAGGATCCAGAATCATTTCTATTTCAGCTATTAAAGGTATAATTTAGCTGTAACTTAGGAAATTCTACCTTGGATCCTTTCAAGATTTTCTTCTTGATAGTATATGTCTGCATATCTTAGAAGTCCATCGTCTCTTGCGATATTTATTCTAACCTTTCCCGCATTAAGACATTTTCATACCATAGTGCTCCTAAGAGCTTCCGTAGTTCTTCAACATTTCCCGGCACATTTCATTCTTCAAAGTCTTCTTGGTAATAATTTGCTTCATGCATCTTAAAAGGTTTAACGTTTGAAGGCAATTAGGTTTATAGGATTTTTTCAGGACCATGGTTAAGTTTGCCCTGAGTTATGTTCGTGCTTTTGTGGCTTATGAGAAGGAGTATTTTAATGAGTCACTCCGACTCTTTTTTTTTTCTTTTTTCTCCTCCTTTGCCCAAAAGCTCTTGCGGAAATTTTCAACCATTTTATTAATTGTTTAATTAAAAGAATAAATTTCCTATACTTTACATAAAATTAAGATAAACATTAATCTTTTATTTTATATTTTTTATTAACTACTTGGCTACTAGCTCCAGTAAGTTTCACCAATTTAACACAAAACATTCAAGTTTAGTTAAATGATGGAAGATAGAAAATATCTCTTAGGCTTTCCTAATATTAGTATTGTAGGTAATGAAAAAGAATAAATTTAAACGCGCTTAAAATACTTAAATGCAAAAATAGAATGATGATGTCAAGTAGTATAAGATTAATACAGAAGCTCAAGAGAAAAAAGGAAATAGAAAGATAAACAAGTTTTATTTCTGTATTATATAAAGAACAGATAATTACGAATAAGTTAAAGGTGTAACCATTTAAATAAATTACTATTATTATCTTTTTAAAAATTAATTTTTATGTCTAGCTATTGATAAATAATGTATTTCATTTATTTTTTATTTACTTTTAAACAGTTTACTTAATAAATGAATAAAGATGGTTATAGAGCGCATAGCATCTCGTTGGCGCTCAGCCCCTTCAATATTAATGTTAATATTAATATTAAAAAAAAAAGTTTTCTCAAATTTCTTGATAAAATTCTAGTAGTCCAATTAGTCAATTCAGCTTCTCCAAATGAGGAATCTACTTATTAACGATTATTCTCGAATCTTGAACCAAATGCTCCAGTCTTCTTGAATAAGATTCAATTAAGAATTAAAAATTAAATCATTAGCGACGCGTCAGTCAAACTTTCATACTGCTAATGAGAACCCTAGAAAAATTTAGGCTTATCTCTTCCGAGCTTATCTACCCTTCCCTGTAGTACGAGATTACTCGCAATGCTGTATGCATTGTAGCCAAACTTTCTACATGTTATTCTGATTACTACCGACTTCCATTTTTGTAATAAAATAAGGTAATTATTAGTAAATTTATTTTGACTAAATAACAAGCACACTTTTCTTGAAGATAAATTACTCTTAATTAAAAATTAATTAAGAATTAAATTTAATATTATAAAATTTATTCATGAATAATGAAAAATTAATCTTTTTTATGATTGAAATTATTATTTATTATGTACTATCTTATTTTGTATCAATTACATCTGATGTTTTTAAATTTAAAGCTTCTCTTAATTTAAAATTATTAATTAAGATTTTATTTTATTCTAACTGAATATTTATTTAATTTATCTATTTATTAGTAATATTTAAACTTTTATCTTATTTATAAGAAATTAATGAAAGAAGCGTTTGAAATCTTCCTGACTCTCCTATTTAAATGAAACTTGCTCCTAGATAAATTTTTACTGGTTATTTATCTAGTGAGCACTAAGATATTTAAATAGATGCGAGATTCTCCTACCATTATCCATTATTGTAACAAAATTATTATATAGTTCTTCTAAGGTCTTAATATTTCACATTTTCTATTTCCATATCACTCATAATTCATAATTAAATGTTAGGCTAAATCTAAGGGATTATATTTCTTTTAGTAAGTTTTAGTATTTAAAATTCATCTTTTCTTTTTTTATTTCATTCCCTGTGATTTTTTCTGTTATTTATCTGCTACTATAGTATCCATTTTAATTAATTTACTATGCTTTATTATTACATAGTAAAATGCGTTTTTGCAAATATTTTGCTAGCTTTAATTATAAAAACTATATCTCTACTACTACTATTTTCTGATGGTAAAAACAATAGATCACTTTACTCAAGAATAATAAAAATATTTTTGAAATAATGATATTAAAATTAAATAAACTCATCAGATTATTAAAAATATAACTTTTCTCATTAAAATAGTAAGTTTAGACAAGATAAAAAGAAGTTTAATTTAAAATTTTTTAAATGGTTGGTTTTATTTAATGTTTTCGTTTTTATTAGACTATCTTAGTCAATTAGAGAAATTTCTAAAAGATTTATACTTAGTTAGATTTTTAGAAACTTTTTATATTCACAACTTTGAAATTTATGGTATCTTCAATATTTTTTTATGCTACATAGTTTCTACAGATACATATATAATTAATCTTCTTTTTATTACTTTATTAATTATCTAATTTTTTGATTATTATTTAAGTTTGATTGTTCAATTTCCATCGATCAAGTATAGCTTTAATCTTAACTTTTTTATTCTATGATTTCTAATTTCTTATATTTTATCTTTTGTTCTTTTCTTAATTAAATTGATATGTGAAGCTTTTAAGCTAATTCAGTTCTAAGAAATATATTTAAATATAGAATTAGTAAATTGTAAAGTAAAGGGAGTTTATTATATTAGATAATATATATACTGCATGATATAGTAATTTTAATTATAATGAAATATAGGTATGATAATGTTAGGAGTATATGATATATATAATAATATGATGATTTAGGATATTATAAGGCTTAGTTTTGTATTAAAGTAGTTGATAATGATGAAAATATGTGGTCTAAGTTGATATTTTCTTAATTTATAATTGCTAATTATAACTAAATAAATTAATAGGAACTAAGTTATTTATGTTAGTTGATATAAACTTTTATTTATATAGAATCTAAGATTTAACTCTTAATAAAAAATTAAAATTTAAAAAGCTTTTTAATTTAATCTTTTCCTAAGCTTCATTTTACTTTATGTTTAGACTATAGTAAAGCTTTATTACTTTAATTAGAAGATTTTAATATAAAATCTAAAATTGAATTCTTTAGTGTAAATACTAAAATAAGTTAACCTTTATAATTGTTTATTTAGAATCTATAAACACATCAAATTTACTTTTATTCATATTAAATACTATTATTTCTATATATCTTATACTACATATCTTATATTATATTATATTACTATTCATATTTCCTATTTCTAACTAACATATTCCACTCTTAATTCTACTTATTTTATCAAAAACTTATTTTTATTATACAATATTAAAGCTATCTTAATAAGCTATTTTAAGTAATTTTATTTGTTTAACATAATTTATTTATTAAAATATAAAATTAAAAATTTATTGTTATTTGCGAATTTTTCTTTCAAGTTTATTTGCTATCCTTCTCAACATTATGACGAACAGTCATTCTTATAAACTTTTATTTAAGTTAATTTGCCCATTATTCTTTTATTGATGTTCCTTCAATATCTAAATATTTAAGATTTCTATAAAAAGGATATTCTTATCCTTCTTAATCACAAATTTGAAAACCTTCCTATGTAATTCTACTTTAATTCGAAAGAGTTAAAATTTTTAAATGTTTACAGTTAGTTACTATTTTTACTACTACTTTATCATTTAGCTAAATTCCTTAAAACTTTAGTTACTTTAATTTGTTTATTTTAACTATTTCATTTATTCAATTCTCATCTTACATTTAGCAATATGCCAAGTCTAAGCTTTCTAACTTCTTACAGTTTTAACTCATAGATTGCAAAGTCTTGTTTTTTAGTTGCTTTATGTTACTAAGAGTTAATTTTGTTAGGTTTATACAATTTTCAAAAATATAACATAGAGTTTTATTAGAAAGTTATCTAACATCACTAAAGGATATTTCTTCATAGTTCTATCCATAATCTCCTATTTTCTTCAAAGATGTTTTAGTAAGTTAATTCAATCAGTTCAATTTAAGAGACTTTAAATAAGGACAGTTTTACATTATAGATATCAAGTGATTATCATTAAAATTATTGTAATTATAAATCTCTATATGCTATAATTTACTATGCTATTTAGAAAATAACTCTTATATTGTTTCTGCTTATATTTTTCAATCAATTTTTAAATAACTAAGGTTAAAGTTTTTTAACTTCAAAAAAAATTAGTCGTAAGAACTATTTATTTATAAAATGTAAATTTTGCTTAAATTGGGACAAAAATCAATATATTCATCCATATTCTCATAAAAGTTAATTTTTATTTCTTCTAATGATTTTCCTTTTTATTTCAAGTATTATAATAACTTTTCTTGATTAATTCCATTACTAAATACTTCTAGTTATTTTAAATTTAAACCTAAGCAATATTCTATTAAAAATTTTCCTGTTATTTAATTCTTATTTAAGCTAGTGATTTCTAAAGATTGTAAATGAGGCAAGTTTTACAAAAAACTTAAATTTTATTCTTTAAAATGGAAAATTCTTAAATTAAGTTTTTTTAGATTTTTGCATTTTGATATATATTCTTGAATGGTTTGATCTAATTTATTTATTCCAAAGAAATTAATTTCTTGAACTAGTTTGTAACCTATTTGATTTAGATTTAATTTTAGTTATAAGCATTTTTTTATTTCTTGGTAAATTTATTTTGGGTATTTTTTTCCTAATCAATCCTATGTATTAATAGATAGAATTCTAGTATCAGAGTACAAAATTTGTTTTAGAGTTCAGTTTTTTTTATTTCATACATAGTTATTATTACTTGAATATTTCTTTACTTCTAGTTTTTTAAATTAATACTTAAATTTATTTAGAAATTAATTAACTTATTATAGTCTACTTATGTCTCTATTTTTAAGGAACTAGCAAATGTACTGAAGAATATAAGAATTGGAAAATAAAGTTTTCTTACTATTTTTAAGTACTTTAGTGTTCTATTGTTCTTAAGAAAGTTCTTCTTAGTTAAATTGCTCATTCATTGCAAGTGTTATTAATTAATTTTTGTAATCTTCTGTAGATATTTTTTAATTTATTTAACTATATTTTTATTTTTAGTCTTAAGTTGAATCCTTTTAAATTTGGGCTGCTACTTAAGTTTCTTGGAGGTGCTTATTAGATTCTTCTTTTTATTGATTAGAAGAGGACTATTAGTTTGCATTACCTAGTGTATAATTTTAGTTACTAGTTGATTAACCAGTCCCACTTTACATTTTATTATAATGTTAAATTTGATGAGACAATTTATAGTTAATTTATGAATAACGACTATATTTATAAAACTTAAGGTTTAAATTAGGATTATCATATTTATGTAACTGAATTAAACTAACTTTTTCAGTTAAATAAAAGAGCTAAATTAAATGAAAAGCGTAAATGGTTTATTTATCTTATAGCTATTCTTTATAATAAGCTTAATATAAATGTTTTCTTAGATTTTAGAGAGCTAATTTAATTAATAATCCTTTAGGAAAATTTAATTTTAAGTCTAACTTAATTTTATATTTATATCAATGCTAGAACAAATTACATATACTTCCATATCATTATTTATAATTCCATACGCCTTACAGCGTATACAGACAATTATATAGTACATGCATAATAATCTCCAATAAAATTATAGACGAGAGACGACATTAATAATGCTCATATGTATGAAGCTTTTAGTAGCTTGTAAAAAGAGTTTCTTTATTTTACTTAAGCCAGAAATTAATTTTCTTCCTAGTTTTAATAAAAGTTGGAAGATTAATAATCAGAATATTTGTATAAGCTTAGTAACTAATTATTAATACGCGAAGATAGGTAAGCTACTACTGATGAAGTATTTATTTCTTAAATGTAAGCTTTTCTATCTATTAAATTCATAATTTCAAACTTTAGTTATACTATTTCATCTTCATTCTTCTACTTAGAAAGTTCTAAGACATTTTTAGAGTTTTGAAATAGGATTAACTCATTAAATACCAACTTACTAAAAGCATTTTTTACAGAAATTAGTTCCTTAGAGATAAATTTATGAAAAGCTTCATTATATTTAAATATGTAATTTCTTGACTCTTAATTTTTGAGTTTTCATTCCTTTTAGTTATTTTTTTTCTTCTTTTTTGATTATGAAGTCTTAAATGTATAAATTAATTTCTTAGCATTATGAAGAAATAAATTGGGAATTTAAATATTTGATTAAAATATAGAAATATTTGTATCTTACAAGTTTAACTAATCTACCTTTGTCGCATATTAGCAAGATTAATTAACTATTGTATATTAGCATATTTATAATGCTAGTAAAATTAAGAGAAAAGTAACAAAATATTAAAAATTATATTAAAATTACTATATTTCTTAGTTATTTGGAAGATATTTGAAGTAATAAATAAACTTTAAAATTTTAATTATTAATAAATAAAATTTCCTAATTTTTAGTTAAATAAAAAAAATTAATAAAAAGATTCTTCCTCCTTCAAAGATAAGGATATCGCTATATTTAAATATTTGTATATTATTTACAAGAAAGAAAGTTAAAATTAATAAATATAAATTTTGATTTTTATGTCATTTAAATAAGGCAGAACTACTAAAATAAAACTAAGATGAACTCTAAAATAAATATTAAGAAATATATAGGAGTAAAAACACATTTAAAAATAAAGCCAAAGAATGATATGAAAAATTAGATAAATTTATAAACTTTTTATTATCTGTAAGGAAAATTTACTTGCAGGATGATATTCATAGAATAAAATTAAAAAATAAGGAATTTATTATAAATTATGATGAACTTTCATCATGAGAATAACTAATTAAAAAAGAAAATTTGAATAAATTCTGAAAAGAAAGAGTTTTATTCAAATAAAATAAATAGAAGAGATAATTAATCAATTAATCCATATTCAGAATATCAAATAATTAATAAAAGAAACTCTATGAGTATTGATAAGGAGTAAAATTCTGTTAAAACTATAAACAGAGAAATTTTTAATATGAATATTATTCAAGAAAAAAGGAAACCTTTTAAAGTAGTACTGATATTTTAATTAAAGTAAATTATAAAAATATTCTGGACCAAACTGAGTTTAGTAAATTGCTCGAGAGAATGTAAATTTATAGGAGAAAATTATATTAAGTTATGGAAAGGCAAAAATAAATAACGCAAAAAAAAAAAAAGTTTATAAACAAAATGTAAAATATAAAATAATTTAAATCATGTAAAATTCTTAAAGAGTAGAAAAAAACTAGTTAAAAAACAAAAAGAAAACTGAAATAAAGAAAAAGAATAAGAAGAAAAATTTAAACAATTTCTCAAGTAGTAAGAGAAATTTCATAAACAACAATAAAATTAGAATATCAAAAAATTAATGATTCTAGTTAAAGAAGGATTAAGTTAAATTATTTTTTTACAAAAATTTATTATAAATTAATAATCAATAGTTAATTTATTAAATCAAATTTTAACTTACTTTCCGTTTTTAATGACAATTTATGCATAATCATTTATAACTATTGTCTACTTTTATGTACTTTTATATATTTAATTTCTTTCACACTATGATATTGGTATTAATTCCATTTAATAAATATTTAAATAAATTGATTAAAATATGTTAAAAATTCCTTTTTTAACTTAATTTGAAATAATTTTCACTATCATATAAATGAAAAAAAATATGGAAAAAATCAGAGTAGATTGTATTTTGTTAACATAAAGCATATTAATTTAATTTATACTAGCATTAATTTATATTATTTCTTATAATAAAAATATTTACTGGTTGCGAGGAAGACACCTATTCCAGATGTCGACCTCTTTGAAATAAACAGAATATTTTTTCTCTTTTTCAATACCACCAAAATATTTCTTATATAAACTTGCTTATATAAGCTTTAATATTTCTTTATCAATTACTCTTTTCAAATTTTTTTAATTAGCTTATTTAATTTTACAAATTTGTTTTTATCAGCTATTTATTTATTGGTATTGTTATAATAATAATAGAAATAAATTAAATTTGTGATTTATAGTTGCTCAACCTCTCCTCGTATTCTGCGAATTAAATCTATTAACTAATATTAAAAAAAGTATTTAAATATTTTATAATTAAGTATTAAAATATTCATCTTTGTAATTTCCTTTTTTTTATTCTTTTTCTATATTTATAGTTATTCAATTAGTTTGCCCTAAAGATATTTTCAAATTTTAATTTTGACTACTTGAATTTCTTGTTCTCAAGATTTGGTCTTTCAGTAGATTTCGACTGAAGTTAGAAATTAGAAGCATAAAGATTTTAAAAACTTGTTGTTGCTTATGTTTAGAACCTTCCACCAAAGTTAATTTTAATGCTTTTTTAGGAGGCTTGGTTTTCTTCTTGAGTGAACGAAAACTTGAATATTCTATAATACTTATCAAAAAATATATTTAACTTATAATTATTGAAATGTTATATATATTTTAAATAGAAAGGACCAATCTTCCAACTCAGATTAGCTTAACTTATAGTACCAGGAAGTACTTCAGGAGCGATAAACTAAGCAAGAACCTTGGTAGGAGCCAAGAGGGAATAATATAGGCATTGAGTAACGATATTTTAAAGATGCTAAACAATTAGGTCTCTTTGGGCATCACTCCGACCATACTCTATCAGAAGACAGAATTTTCAAAGGAGTGAAGCATATAAGAAAAACTTACAAGGAGAAATTTTACTAACTTAAATAAAATTAATTTAAAGAACTGCGCACCATCGAGAGTACTACGCGCTCTATAATCTAGT